>JARDWD010000296.1:3600000-4146784 GCA_029034505.1 Ornithoptera priamus | reverse complement strand
CCCCTGTAGGGCTGCGAAAGCGGCCAGCGCCGGCGGAGTCTTGGGTGGTGCGAAAGCATTCCCGTAACCCTGCCATCAGGCGACGAGTTGGAACATCGTGGGGGTTTTAGTCGATACAAGTCCGACATAACCTGTCCTTGCCCCTGCGGGGACTGGTATGCGCATGTATTTCCCCCTCATTAATAAAAAAAAGTCTTTACAGATCCGCTTATCTACCTCGCCGAGTAACTGTAATTACGAAACGGTAGTCGAATGACAATAAGAAAAATACCTACAAATACCTCGTTCTCTTTGACAGAATACTAATTTTTAGAGTACATGTTGTAATACGTTCTTCACAATAAAAAAAACTTATAAATCATTAAAAAATTGAGAGATTATGTACCTTTTAATATTTTGCGAAAACTTAGCTATACGTCAATTAACTATGCCAGTGTTTCCCAACGTGGGGCCTATGCCCCACAGGAGGAGAATTTGATAGTTGAAGAGGGGCAATTTGAAAATTGACCGAGACGACTGAACCCCTTTGCTATAATTTAATTAATTAATCATAAATTTTTTTTATTTGAATCTCGTGTTTTAAATTGTATTATTACTATTAATTTTTTCTTTAAAATAGATACAATTCTACAGTATTTTCTAATAAAACTTTTCATTTACATTAATAAAAAAAAAAATTGTTTTGAAATTTATAAGGAATATATGAAGCTTTGAAAATTGCTAAAGAGGGGCATGGCTTAGAAAAGGTTGGGAAACACTGGACTATTCAATTTTGTCCAAGTTTGGTTTTTGATGAGGTACTGGCGAAAAAGTTTTACTGAATTTAAAAAGACTTCAACGTTCTGTTATTAAAGTTAGGCTTAACAAGCGTTTCCGTTATCCCACAGATAATTTATATAAATTTTCGAAGTGTCCATATTTGTCAGCTTTTTATCCTCAACGCGACACTCAAGATGCAGATATTGCTCAGTATCATTCAAACCCGTTACTTAATTTTCTATACACTGCCTTTTCTTCTCGCATCACCGTACATGTAACAGTTTGATGAAAATAGTTAACCTACGTCATTGGTCAATATCAAAATGCAATTTTTTTAAAACATATATATATATATATATATATGTATATTTAAGAGTAACACACATATTTATTTTTTCCGCCCGCAAGCTATAGGTAAAATATTATGTTTAATTTAAGATGAAGATGTTGAAAATGAAAATGAAGAAGAAGACCTAATTCATCATCACCCTTTTTGTACAAATTAATTTGTCTCTAATCGAGCAGACTCGAAAAGCGATGACAAATGTTGAGATCTTCTCGCAGTAGACTTGCCTAGCATGCCCATAGCATAGCGGAATGTTTTTTTTCGTCACATTTACCAGGGCCGCCAGGTAAATGTTTGAATAACTTCACTTAATATCTACTTTATACTTTTGCACCGAATATGCGTTTTGGAAATATTACCGAAAAACAGTGGACTCACCTCGCGAGCCGGCGGCACTGGATGTGTTAAGTTCGGAAAGAGATTTATGGATAAATACTGAAATTACTAAAGTATAGATTACTATACTTTACTATTAAGTAATATGGTGCTGTGAAATCCCAGTTAGCGCTTGATTGCTATATTTCTTCTACAGAGTTATTAATCCAGTAACATTGAGTTATTAAGGATATAAAAAATAACACAGGGTGCTTGTCATAGAATAGCAATCCGGTTTACGGATTCTAATAATGGCGCCCTTGATGCTCATTAAATCAATGCAAAGACGGCAAACATATAGTCTGTGTTTGCCGGAGACCGTCTAGGCAGGTAACACCGCTGCGCCTATTTCTGCTGACAAACAGTAGTGTGCAAACGTTACTATATTTCAGTATGAAGAAGGTTGTTGCTGGTGTAATTATTAAGGTAACGAAACTCGACATCTTATGTCTCAGGCGACGAGCGCAATGTGATGCTCTGTATATCATCCTAACCAGCGCCTCGTTATCAGTAGGCGTATCATTTACCATCCAAGATACACGTCCCGCTCGTCATGTCGCTGAATTGAATAAAAACAATACTCTTATTAGCTGAAGTTTGTGAAAGACTATCTTACTGGTTTGGCATGTAAAAGGTCATGGTATTCATCCAAAATTAATAAAAAATTACATTACTTTTCGAGATTCCAAAAAAGAGTATCACGTATCATCACGGATCACGGACTTGTCTAGTAATTTTTTAGACAAATCCAATGATTCTTTGATTCATTACGACGTCTCCGAAACTATTAGACATAAAGACCAAAATTTGGTACAGTTGTTATTGTTTCTGCCACTTAGAGGTTAGCTAAAAAGGGATTTTACAAAATTCCTTGTCCAAAGGAAGTTGCGGGGTTATTAATAACAGGAAGGAGCTCCGGGAGCTAAGGAGTGTAAGGTGTCACGCACAACAACTCACGGAAACCAAGCCAACCTCACCTGCTCGTGGCGCACAATGCTAATTAACAACCTGGCTCCCACCAACTCGCATTGGGCCACCGTAGTGGGAAATGGCTCAAATCTCCCATTTGCACCTCTTCATACGGCGGGTGCTACTGCCCAGGGGTACCAGAGGCCATGCTGACTGTGACCGATTATGTGATAATGTGGAGATCTTTAGAGGAAACCTATGTCCAGCAGCGGACGTCTATCGGCTGGTGTTGATGATTCCCGAGGTGCGACTGGTTGACACCGGGCGGGAATATTTCTGACAAACTTTAAATCTAACTCTATATTACGACCAGCAGAACAAGCGGGGAACAGCTAGTTATTTTACAAGTTGAGTTTTTACATTAGACTGAATTCATATTTAACTAGGTATAACTTGACATTATAAATTAATTATGTAATATTTACCAAAATATGCATTACTGACGTAGTTTAACAAGTAGTTATGAAAATAGATAAAAAATTTTATCTGAAGATTTATGACAGATATATCAGATTGAGTATTATCACTGTTACACAAAATAAACATCTGCATATATAACTTTAATATTATGTTATAAAATTTGACATATCGTCATAGCAACGGTTTTATTTATTTTGATTTTGATAAAACATAACGTTTTAAGTTTTTTCTGGTGGTTCATCTATGTTGCCGGAGACGGTCTAGGTAAGTAACACCGCTGCTCCTATTTCCGCTGAGCAGTGTGCAAACTTTACAACGTTCCAGTTTGAAGGATGTTGTAGCTAATGAAATTATTGGAGTAACGAGATTTAAAATCTTGTGTCTCAAGGCGCCGAGCACAATGTGGTGCAATGTATATCATAGCAACTAGCGCTGCGTATTACGGGCAGGTGGATCTCTTATCACCAGGTGTACGGCCCGCTTGTCACGGCGCTTCGTATAATAAAAGAGAAACATTGAAAATTATTCTTTATATTATTATATTATCCTTCAGAGTAAATAGTACTCGCAGGTGCAGTTTTATATTTGTATGCAAATTCAACTGCTTGTTACCACGTGAGGACATTGTTTCCCTTTCTCTCTCTCTTTTTCTGTCAAGCTGTTCTGCAATGCGTTTCAGCGTTAAATTATTGTATGCGTGTACCACCCGAATTCAAATTATTTTTGAAAGAAGTGCTCACACGTATTGGTAACAAAAATAAGACAAATAATTATTTACAGAGACTTCAATATAACATATCAACTTTAACCTCTGTCTGTCATCAGTTATTATACCTGTTTAATTTTTATTTAGTTAATTTGTTCTCTGAGCCAACACATGCAGGCGAAATATTTCTATAAGTAATGTATTGTAAATAAATATATTGTAATGTTTTATATATCAATCAATATGTAAACTAAGTACATACCCGTTAGAAATACTCGAAATCAACACAAGCTTGTGAAGCTATATTTTCGTTTGCACAAATTGTCATATATTGCCACATAACATATTTTTAAATTAAAAAAAGGATTATCATCAACATCATCAGCGGATAAACGTCCACTGTTGGATATATACATATATATATGTGTGTGTGTGTGTAGGAGATACCAAGAGATTCATTGTCTCATCACGATATCTCTCATCCTATTACACACTTAAAATTTTGTAGAGATATTACTTCTACCATTTAGAGGTCAATTAAGATTTTCAGATTATTCCTACCTAAAGGGAGTTGCAGGCGAGATACAGCCAGCAAAGTAGGCGGTGAATAGCCAGTATATATAAAAAAGACATTCTTGTATCTATTTTTCTCAGGTCTGAGACTTTTCTTTTGCAAACGGCTGGTAGATTTTGAAGTTGAATTGAAATAGTACGGATGCTCTTATTTTGAATAAGTACTTTTGACTTTGACTTTGTTAATAAAAAGCGGCTGACAGCAACTGGACTGCCGCAGGTTATTGATGATGTTGATAATGAATAGTAACGAGTCGTCCCCTCGGGATAGGTATTTCTTCCTTTTTCTTTTACTGGTAAGCCGGAACATACAACTTACCTTATCACTCCGCCTCCAGCATATTTTACTACTAGGTTTTGAAATGTTCATGTCGGAAACAGATCTTTCCGAAACTTCCCCTAAAAGCCTTAGATGCTAATAGCAGCCTATTAAGCCCCTACAGTAAAACTAATCTTAAGGAATGGCAAATCGTCATACCTTTACAAAGTTTTTTCTTCCGTAATTCCACCATAGCTGCGATAGTTAAAGAATTCGTTGCTTCACTTACCATACCTGTCTAATCTACCTATATGTATACAAACCTTAAATGCAGCAGCTACTTTACGCCATGAGCCGGGCTTGTAGGTTCCTTTTATCTTGTCCATGCATGGCTAGACCACGAATTAAAACCACCGGAACATGTCGGGAATAATAGTGCCTGATTCCAGACTTTTGATAATTTTAAAATCAACAGCATTTACCTCCGGTTTAGATTGATTTCAGTTTACGTCCATTAATTTCAACAATCTAAATCTAGACATCTGTTGCTTAAGGCCATCTAGGTATTTCTACCGCCAAACGTTGTAGCTTGTGTAATTACTGGAGTAATGAGATTTTCCACATCTTTTGTCAGTAGACTACGAGCGCTATGTGGTGATATCATCTTAAGGCCACTTTGTTGTTGGCAAGTGTATCACTTGCCATCAGTTAACGTCCCGCTCATCTCGTCGTTTCATAGAATAAAAAAATCAGTTATATTTACTCGTATTACTATCAATTGTTCCCAATCATTCCGATAAAAATTTCTCTACGTTTTATGCTAATAACGTGTCGTTCGATTTGATTATACAACCATTATATTATGTAAATCTTTAACATTAATAGGAGTTATCTGATTAAATATTTTATATTTTGCATCACATTGTCATTGGCATAAGGTCTGTACTCATGACAGTATAGCGGTATTTTGGTTTTGCTTTATAATGGACCTAATACCTTACAGTAAGGCACAGACACGGCGATAATAAGACAGAATATTAATGATTCCCGATAACTCCAATGTGACTGGATTGCATCAAGAAACTCCATGTAACGAGGTTAATTAGTTATTGTAGTAATAACAATTATATCAAAGTTCTGTTGCTCTCTTCAGCGTACATTTAGAAAAATATTATAACGCATTAGATAGTTTGTCATTAAACGATTCTATAACTAGGTTCTTTATAAGCAAATCTCGATAGATTGCAAATAATTTTAGATATTACTTCTACTACTTTTTTTTGAGCCGCGACAACAAGAAATAAGATTGTTTGAATAATTAAAAATATCTTCATAGAACAAAAATCTCAATGTATCAACTATCTGCCCATAAACCTAATGATGTACGAATTTGTATTGGGATAATATATAATTATATGCTGAGATATAATTGCACAAATAAACACACAAACAAATATATACACACACATACACACGGATGTTAGACCTGTCTCCTCCACCTTACGATCGGGAATTAAAGAACAATTTGATGATTAGTAAAGTTCGCAAAAGTAAGTATAAATTCAGTAAAAAAAATTATCATTGAACTTGTTTACATGAAAACTTATAAAATTTAAACTTAATAAAAATGGTAGATGATAACAAAACTAAAAACAATCATTATTTATATTTTTAATAAATATTTCACACTAAGAAGTTTACATTATTTAAATATTAACACAATCATCATTATAAATTTAAAAACAAGTTTTCTAAAAAAAAAATTGTACTTTTTAAAAAACTCTAACTGGAGTCATTATTGTGTTAGTTGCAGACATTAAAGACAAATCGATAATTTTAATTTATTCTAATGTATTAAATTTTTGTCATAAAATCTACAAATAACAGTTTTTGGTTTCGGTTATAAATTATTTCAATATCATGATTGGCTATTAATATGTTCTTATAGAACGTATCACTGTCCCATGGCCTTGCCCGAACGTTTCTATGGTAGATGGTAAACTTTACTCGTTCCTAGTATTATACACCTAACTTCAATTTTTTATCCACGTCTTCCAGCCGGTCCACTGGTGTTCGTTATTTGCGTCATTACTATGCCAATTATATCCACTAAACCTATGCCACCTATAAATAGATAATAAAATAATATGTAGATTATACAAACTGATTTTTGTTAATCACCATCATCATTAGCTGCCCTCTTCAAATCGAAATTTCGCTATCAGATTGAGAAAACCAATTGGATCCTCAGCTATTCCTTTTAACTGATAATATTTAAGCCCGATCTGCTAGCTACACTTTCTACCACATTTTTTTTTAATACATTGTTAGTAATACTGTTTTTAATTACCATGCAGTTATTAAATTAGTATTAATTATTGTTAGGAATATTGTTATGTTATACATTATACAAGTATAATAGTTAGTGTGTGCAAGTTGAATAAAAAATGTAATTAATTAATTAGACACTTGTTAGTTTGTAAAAACTGTAAATTGAATATCGTGTCCATTGAGTCTTGTTTTTTTTTGCTATATAAAACCGTAAATGTCATTTTCCTTTTAATAAATTTCTTTTCCACGCTCCGTATTCTACACGCTTTTCGCTAACAAGAAAAAGATGCTGCAGGAAAAGAAATTTGACTCGAATGAAGAAGTTATTGCCTGAACTGACATCTATTGTGAGAGAGAGGTTCGTTGGGATGAATGTACCTCTCTTGAAAGAACTACTACTTTATGTATATATATAAAGTAGAATAAAAAAGGTATTTTTCTGAGACTGGACACTTGTTGAATGATGGGTTATCATATCTCATATATAACGGTATACCATTTCCAATAGACCATTATAATAACACGTGAAATTTAAATTGATTCATTGTTATTGTATAAAATTGATAACAATATTTGTTTTTGTTTTTATTTACAACTGACATTGAGGGTATGCAAGCTCCTAGAATGCCCTCTACATGTACAAATCGCAATAAATTTTCTATCAACTGATGCAATTTCATTTTTATAACAAGATTTCTTCTTTACCAATGTCCATTGTTAAGTATTTACAGATAAAAAATTTCTGGGGCACCTTGCAAATGCCTAAAGAAGGTTTTCCTGCGTGAAATGTCATAGCAATTATTTTTTTTTAATTAAGCCAACTTAAATACAAATCGGATTCTCAAAACATTATTAGATAGTAATCAATAATAAAACGATGAACTATTGATATCTTATATAATTAATTTTGTTAATTGAAGTGATGCAAGGTGTATGGTTATCTATTTGATGTAACGCGATATTCCGCGTCGGTCTTACCTATTGTCATGTCCGGCGACATCTAATCTACTACCTGGTCTGCTCTTGGACTCATGATGCATATTTTTGATAAATTCTGCGCCACGCTCTGCGACCATTATTGTAGGCGCCGCGGTGTTGCCTATTAAAGAGATAATATGCGTATATAAATATTACCATAAATTACGGCGAAACCGATATTATTTACACTAGAGCCTTCAAACCGCATAAATAAAACATATTTACACGCTTGCTTAATAATAATGCACACATTAAAAAGGCCTCTTTTTATTCGGAAAGTAATTTTAGCCTTCGAATTATTAACAAAAACTACAGAACTAATACAGATTTTTGCGTTTTTCTTTATAATGTAGAAAATTAAAACAAACGTGGGCTGAAAGTAAATTAGGCTTCGTCCACACACTGATAGGTTCTAGGTTAGAACGTTTATTTTGGTAATGCTATACTTGTACATATGTTCATAGTAAAGTAACTCGAACTAGGCATCGTCTTGAGACAAGGTCTTACTGTTACCCCAGTAATTTCACTAACTCCAACGACCTTTAAACAGAATCAACCTAATGTTTCACACTACTGATTGACGGAGTAAATAGGAGCTACATTGGAACTTTGTAAGATGATCTCCAGCAACATAAATCTGCTACCACTTAAACGTATAATTGAGAGAACTATATCGCTAAAGCACTTACTTGTTGGTACGATCGGCATAACCGAAGCGTCGATTACTCTAAGACCTGTAATGCAAGTAAAAAAAAACTTAGGTTTCATCTTTTTTTAATTCGGCAAAAAAAAAAGGATTCGGCTACAACTTTACCCCGATTACGATTCTTCTTTCCTTTCTTAAATTACCTCATTTCATTAAATGTAGTATTTATACTGAATATCCTTTGTGTCCTGTACTTTTCTTTTTGTATTTATAAAAGATTATTAATAAAATAAATGATGTTTGTTATTATCTTAATTGGTATGAAGGTTTTTGATTAAATTCAAAGAAATCAATTATAGTTGCTTTATTGGATATTTCTTGTTCAAAAATATTCATACTATTGTGAAACAGTAACAAAATAACGCTGACCTTTTACGCCGTGCACGCGGAGCTGTGTATCGACTACTGACATGGGGTCTGTGTCAGGACCCATCTTGCAGGTGCCGACCTGGTGATTCTCGGGAGCGGTATGCTGGCGTGCGAGACACCGGAAGAACTCATCCGTTGGATTCTGTCCACCCCCTGGGCAGTTCTTACCGTATCCGGGAGTTGGGATCATGCCGTATTTCTCGCGCAGAATCTAGCAACATACCTCTTCATAAACACCGTTTTGAATTAAGCAGCATATTTAATGACTATTTTTTTTTTTTTTTGTGAAAAACAACATTAACTTTATAATTATCAAGAACACTGTTTTTTTTTAACAAATATATTGTTAATAAGATTACTTACTGTAGTGTTAGCAAGACGGTACGCGATTCTTGAAGCTTCTACCAAAACGTCCAACTCGTGTTCATCATAGAAATAATTTGGCTGAATAAGTGGGGGATCAGTTGGATTCGCAGACTTCAGCGACACGTAGCCCCTACTGCGTGGCTGAAGGCAGATCGTGGAAATCCTATAATCAAAGTAAAAGAATTAACTCTTGAATTTATCGATGTTGTTAGGTAAACGAAGGAAAAATTACCACCAATAAATCTACTTTCACGTAAGAGTTTAACACAATGTAAGCTATGATTATTATTAAGTTTGAGTCACAGTTCGCTAAGAATGGCAGAATTTTACTGTAGGATAGAAAATTTAAGTTGTCGCACGTTAAAGCGACTACAAAAGACCAGACCATCTATTCCTATTCTTAAATATCATGTTCTTTCGGACGGAACTATCCGAACATTCAATCTTTTATCTTTTTTGGTATTGGGGCAGGAAGAGCTTTGTACCTTCTTCTGAGTGCTTCCTCTGACTTTGATGTATGTGACCGTCAAGTTAGAAATTGTAACTAGATAGCTAGTGAAACTAGCGATGGAACGAATCTTACATTAATATGGTTCAAGATGACGAGGACATTATAGCTTAAACGTTGTAAACAGTGCTTCATTATTGTGCACAGATGTAACACTTAACATCATTCTATCGACCTACTCATTTCGTACAACATTATAAGAAAATACTAACGAAACTGTCCTGTTGCCAACGGAGCCCGAATCCTCTGGTTGTACAATTCTTCCATCTTCGCAGCTTGCATAGTACCCGTTGAAGAAATATTGGACGTCAGGCTGTCGGCCACCGGCTGGTGCATATTTCGAATTGACTATACCGGTTAACTAAAACATAATGTTTCAAGTGTTATTTACTCGCCTAGGACGTACAATTGCTATACATTTGTATGAAATTTAATTCAGGAGTCACGTGTTACAATTTTGTTGGTGCTAAGTAGGGTTTTATTAACCTACTCTATCTGTGGATCTGCCGATATGTTTTAAGCATGACATATGTTATTATTTGTAAAATTATTAAAATGTTTTTAGATCACGTTGTTAGGTGTCGTTATTTCTATTTCTTTATATCCACCTGAGACAATGCCGTAGAAGACAGCGGGCCATCCCTCTTCAACATGTAATCCATGGCCGTTGCCCAAGTCAAAATTGGCACGTTAGGCTCCTTCGTCAGAGTAAAATCTAAGTCAACTCCAACATGATTCTGTAGATTTTGTCCCACACCAGGAAGCTCATGGATTAAGGGGATATTGAATTTACTTAAAGTTTCTTTAGGTCCAATGCCAGAGAGGAGCAATATTTGAGGCGAATTTATTGTACCAGCTGAAAGTATCACCTGAAATAAGTTGCAACACTTTGTTATTCTGTTTGATGTAAAAAAATTGTAATAAAACAAAATTCAAGAGTTCACTATAACATGAGAAAGTAAAATACTTGACATGGTGGCAATCTACTTCAGTAAAAATAAAACATTTTTAAATGAGTATCAATAAATAACACGGACAATATACTTTTCTGCCGTACCTCTTTTTTGACATGGATTAATTTCTTAACGCCGTCCTTAATGTATTCTATGTCGGTAACTTTCTTGGTTTGGGGATCTACCACCACTTTAGATGCATGTGCATTTAATACCACATCAAGGTTATCACGATACACAGCAGGTCGTAAGAAGCCACGGGCTGCACTGTATCTCGAGCCAGCGCTGTATACATGTGAATATTTAAAAACATCGACTTACCCACATTTCCTAATCGGTGACTTATCCTTTAACAGTTTAAAATGAACGTATTATACATAAAACTTTTTGTAACAAAAATAATACATTCAAATGACAGAAATAGGATCTTTTTTGAATTAAAAACTATATAAGTAATTTAACGAAATCATAATTATTACAATTGTATCTAAAATTTGTAACTAAACTTTATATTGCAAGCTATTTAAAAAGCTGTGCTACAAAGTTTGAAATGTTTATATTTAATATATAAATTTCATATGAATATGAAAAACATTTAGAACTCACTCATTGAAAGTTTGTGCTATAGTGAAACCCGTGGAGCCTTCGCCGTTCAAGTCGTTGGTGGGCGGATATCCTAGCTCTACAGACGCAGCGACCACATCATGGGCAAATTCAGGCGCATGGCGAAACTGTTAACAATTATTAATTATATATCTCAAATTATATATTTAGATTCTATTAATATGTTTAATTTGATGATTACTGTTCAAAAATAGTTTGCAATAGAAACCAAAAATATAAATTATCATTATGCCTTTCACTATAAACATTATTTAAATTATTTTAGTTACTCAAATCTCACATCGGAGACGTAAAAGGTAGACTATTAGTTACCTTCTGCACAGGCATGGGCCCTCCAACGTTATGGTATTCCCTGGATACGCCCGAACCAATCTCCTTGTTGTCTTCGCTTCTTAAGAAGTAAGGGAAGACTTCTTGCCAAGACCACCCCGTGGCGCCGTTGACCGCCCAAGCATCGTAATCAGCAGGATGACCACGCATGTACATCATGCCATTGATTGTGGAACTCCCACCTGATAATACAATATCTTACTTGAGTTATTATTATCATAGTATACACATCACCACAATGTGCTCGTCACCTTTAAACGTTAAATCTCGTTAACCCCGTGATTTCACCAGCTATAACTCTCTTCAATCCGGCACACACTACTCTATGGTAGTAACCGGTCTCCGGAAACAGGCACCTACCACTAGTAAACGATAACACTTTCCATTTATTGATAAAACAATATATATATTCGAAACGGAAATCGGATGAAGTAATCGTAAGATATTATCAATTACAAACGTGGTAGTACACTATTGCCGTAACTCGTTTTTTCCTGTACCTCTACATTAAATACATGCGTCATATTATAAAAACGGTCACGATTATAAAATAATGGTTAACTCATATTCTCAGATTGTTCATACATTATCATCACTTCTATATATACGATTATAGTTATTGCTTTATAATACATCATTTCATATTCAATGAATATTTTTTAGTAAATCTTTATGATATAAATAATGCAGGGTTTAACCTATTCGCATTCTCCACCCATCTTTAGTAAAACATAACTTATTTACAACATGTCGTAAAAATTACATATTTAAAACGAATATCTAAATTGCTAATAACACAAATTTTAATCCTAAAAGACAAACCTATACAAAAATGAGATTCTATTTAGGATTGTAATATATACAGTTCCCACTGAAAACGCTCTTACATTAAAACATTATTTTGTATATCTCCTATTATCAAGTATATTAACAAGTTTCAATAATAAAGAGTAACGAAGCGATTAAATTTATACCAATGACTTTTCCTCGAGGCCAGTAACATTTTCCTCCATCAGCCAGGCACGCTTTGTTTTGAGGTTCAGTATAGTAAAGCCAGTCGGTTACATTACGGTTCCAATAAGCGGTCACAAACGCCGGCACTGCTGATGCTGGTGGTTCATCTCCACCAGCCTCCAAAAGCAATACCTACCATGAAAACATAGATATGTACATAAATAGGTATTTATATGTATTATATTACATGTTCGTGTTACACGTGGAAGTCCTCGTTCTTTACCGGGATTACATTAGTGGAAGAATTTGGATTGTAATGATGAATTATATTTTTAGACCTAACTACTACTTTGTCTTTATTAAGAAATTCCGAACAAAAATACTTCACTGTCATCAATTTAATTGTAACTTAATACTGATGTTATTTATAAACGTTTACCACCGTTTTGAATAACGTGCTAAAATGACTACAATATAAAAAACTTGTTATTACATATTTTTTCATTAAAATAATGAACATGCTGAAGCACTTGTATGAAACGGATTAATTCATGGTGTTTATTTATAGTACTTATTGTTTTTAAAATCTACTGATAGAGAATATATAGGATTTATTTGCTTTACTGTAAAATCGCTTAAATTTGTTCTGCATTACGGAGTTCGAATTCACATAAGCCTAAGGAATTATAGAACTCGTGACTGCTTTATTTACAGTCTAATAAATGAAACAAGTCTCAATTTGCGACAGATAGGACAGGACACGGAAAGAAAAAAAGTAAAGATTAATTTATTCCAACATCTAAAAAGTAGTTAAAAATATTTTTAACAATATGCGGAACTACGCATTCTTGTTACGGTTGAACGAGTAACTACCGATGGCATTAAGCCTCCTCGCAGTAGTAAAGGAACCAAACTATTTATTTTATTGCTTTTGTATATACAACCTACTCAACAAAATCTAATGAATTTTAATAATTTTCATCTAATTTTTCATTTAATAACATTCGTGCATTCTAACATCTTTAGTTAAAGAAGAACAAAGTGGTACTAAATCCATGCATGTGTTTAATACACAATGCATTCCATATCTTCATCCCATATTCATTAAGAAGATACTTTATAGCACTATTGTCAGTACAACGTCCAAATCAGCTTTATTAATCAAAAATGGAATCAGTACCGTCACAATATTCTTACCTTCCATTGTGGGTTTTCTGTAAGTCTTCCAGCGACAACAGATCCTGCTGTACCACCACCGACGATGACAATGTCGTAATCATCATCCGGATTATCTTTGTTGATCGGCCGATTGCATGGGTCGACAAGGTCACAGCGGCCATTTATAAAGGAATCTAATATAGTCATGAAAAGTATCACCGATTGTCCCGTGCACGCCTCTGCCACCGATGGACCTATCGCTTGAATCGGACATGCGCAACTCTGAAAATATATTCAGATTAATGGATTTGTGACGAATGAACTTTATTCCAACCTTTTCATAACGACGGTCATACGATTTTAGTAAAGATCTTTATACAGCATGACGTTGTGCTATTCCCTTTTTAGACATTTATAGATAAGTCTCAATACCCAGCGTTTCACTTACTAAAGGAATTTTTAAACTGGAAAACAATAATGTAAATACATTATTACTGACTGAAGGTAACAACAGAGTCTGCGGATTACTTTCCCAAACGGTGATCGACAAAAAAGGTATACCGAGAGTAAATAGTTGCTTAAACAATATTAAAGATGGAAGAAAGCATTTATTTTTTAATCATAAGTCCGAGTTATAAGATACCGATCGATGAATATGTTTGATTTTTTTTTACAAAAGCACACATGTCCACTGCAGAACCTAATTTCACTCTCTAAATAAAATTAATGAAGATTATAGAGCCCTGGTAGAACAGCGAACATGTAGTGATCCCTTGTTTGTTACATGCATGTATGCATAGCATCCTTGAGGCGTTGTGCCTCTCCAAATATGACATTTCGTACGACCACAACACAAAGTACGAACACTGAGGAAATTTCAGCTGGTAAAAACTTAGATTTCCGTCTAAAGGCAATCTGACAAAGATTTCACACATTATAAATACAGAATGCATTTATAATGAATTTATGATGTCGTGTGACATTTAAGCGACTACTAAATAAATTCGTTTAACATTGTTTAATATTAAAATTTGGACGATATTTCAAATTTAAAATAAGACCTTCATTGAAGCGATAAAAAAATCCAGTAAAAACTAAAATAAGGTTAATTACCTAAACATTAAATAATTATGCAGTCTGCGGCATGTTTGAAATTAATGAATGAACGCCCGGCCGCGCAATCTAAATGATCCATGGCCTTATGAGATAAGGTTCAAATTGAAACCAAATATATCTCGTGTTCCCGCCGCGCCCGTGCGTTCGGTGATCCAAGCATCACCTGTTTTTGATTTTGTTTCATTGCTGGTTTTTTTGTTATAGTAAAGTAACGTATTTTTTATGAAACTATCGTTTAATTTAGCTGTACTAACATGATAGAGCGTAAATAATGCTTTTAAAACGTTTTAAAAACGTGATTTTTTTTTCAATTAGGATAGATTTTTTCTGCCTATCATCAAAGATGTCATTAGTACTATCGTCTGTCTTCGTTATCAGAAGCGATCTCCTTACACGCAGTATTATTTTATGACTATTATATTATGACCTTATATTCTTAACTTCGGTACAATAAAAACTACACGACATTAATATGGTGAATTGGATTAAAATTTATAAAATTTTGTAAATTTTTTCATAAGGTTAATTATAATTTTTTAGCATTTTGTGTCATAGTTAATATTTATTTATGATTAAAATAATACTTACCGGCTATACATAGCTACGAGGAGGGATCAAAAAGTAGTGAGAACGATATATATACTTCTTGGTAAGAAAAAAAATTAATAGTGGCATAGCTCAGATATATAATTGTAATATTAATAAAGAATAAAAATTTCGATTGTCTTTTGTTTTTTTCTGTATTGTAGTCATTTGTTTGCTTCGTGTGGGAACGTGTTCTCGAAAATAGAGAAAAACGAAGTGCGAGCCGTTATTAAATAGCTCTGTTTAAAAAAAGTTAACGACGCAAGAGATTCATTGCGATTTGCAGGCAACATTAGGAGAGTCTGCACCGCCATATTCCACTGTCGCAAGGTGGATTTCTCAATTTCGAGTAGGGAGAACGAGTACGGAAGACGAACTTCGTTGCGGCGGTAACCACGTCCATCGGCGTGAGGCACCCAAAAAAATGTTGCAAAAATCGAGAAAATTGTATTGAACGATCGAAGAGTTACTATCCGATACTTACTTAGGCAAAACAGCGATCTTCGCAACGAAAACAGCCATCAACACCGACCCCGAAGGAGATTCGCGCCGTGGCATCGGCTGGCTTCAATATTTTGGGACTCGGAAGGGATATTGTTGATTAATTACTTGGAGCATGGAACCACTATTACAGACGAATATTATGCAGCTTTAATTCCCAAGTTGATGAATGCCATCAAAGAGAAAAGGAGAAGGAAACTTCGAAAAGGCGTGCTGTTTCATCTCGACAACGCACGCGCGCACAGGTCGGCTGTTGCGATGGCTGCCATTCAGCAAGCTGGCGATTTTATTTGTTCCCCAAATTGAAAGAATACTTAAGGGGAAACAGGTAGGAAGACGATAATGAGGTGATGGATGCCGTGGAGAGCTTTTTGTAGGACCAAGACAAATCTTTTTTTTGAAAGGGGTTGAAGCCTTGGAAAAGCGCTGGACTCGGTTTGCAGAGAGATTCGGAGACTATGTAGAAAATTAAAATATTAAGTTATCAATGGTCGTTATATTCAATCTCACTCTCACTACTTTTTGATCCCTCCTAGTATAAGGACAAAAATATGTCCTTATACCTATACCAACAATGAAGAAATGAAAAATCAATCATAATGAGGGACAATTAGACAACTATGCGTGAATGTCATGAGGATAAATATTCTTGCCTTGCAAAAAGGAATAATTCCTGCTTTTAACGCAAATTACGATATTTTTGTGTTACGAGGATATATCTTCTAGACAACAGAAGATAACAAATAAAAATATAACGCACAAAGTTTTAACTGTATTTTTTGGATATTTTGAAACAATAAAGACAAAATGAAAGGAATGCTTAATACAGATTTGCTTTTGAAACATTTCTATTTATAGTGTCTAATATACCATTATACAACAATAAAAAAATAATTGTTTGTATGTTGTGGTTTGAGACAAAAACTAGAAACGAGTTATAACGTTTGCCACGGAGTTAACGCTCATTATTATTGTTGTAAACCGGACGTACGTTAATTATTTAATAGATTAATGTTAAAACGAACATAAATGACCACCAAATTTTTTAAAAATCAAGCCTTACATGACGACCGCAGCCCGTACTTTATATGTCCATTTTCTGAGTATTATAGACATTAAATTTGAACGTTTACGAAAGTGACCGTTTGTTCGTATTAATGAATATTAAGTCTTTCAAGATTTAACATTAGTAATATTTATTTAAAACAATAAAATCACTTTAAACTAGAATTTTCCTAGTGAGACATATTTATAAATATTAATAGAGATTTTTATTAATATGAAATAATAATTAATTTAAACTTTTTTTATCCAACTAAACGACCAGAGGAGCGGGACGTTCACCTAATAGTAATACACCTGCCTACAATAACTTTGCGCTGGTTATGCCACATTTATTTATAATAATATCAAATTATAATTGTAAACGTATATTACGAAGCATAGCGACGACAATTTATAATGAAAGCAAACGATGGTGTTTGCGTAGCAAATTGTTATACGAACTGATAAACCTCGTAGTATATACACACATGGCATTCTATTTTTAAAGCTAATTAAAAATTTGCATAATTTCATCAGATAGAGCATAACATCATGTTTGCATTTCTCCTCATAACAATGACGATGACGTTAGAGCAAAGCTAGCTTTCGTATGTTGTTAGATTCCACGATATTTTTCCTTTTTTTTTTTTTTTACGGGGGGGAAATGCCTACGCATACTCGTCCTCGCGGGGGCAAGGACGAGTTATGTCGCACTTGCACCGACTAAAACCCCCACGATGTTCCTCCTCATCGCCATGATGGCAGGGTGACAGGAACGCGGGTGCGCACTCAACCGCGACCCTGCCGGCGCTGGCCGCTTGCGCGGCCCCACCTCGGGGGGGAGGGATGAATCCTCCCAGGGCGATTCCCCCGAACCTGTCGCCCAGAGGCCATGGCAGCCACGGGAGAAAACCTCTCCCGGCTCCCCGCAGCGGAGAGATGTTAGGCCCGCCGCTACCTGTTAACGGCCGCGGAGGATAGGGAGAACGGCGCATCGCAATACCGAAACTCCTCTTCGCCCGCGGCCCCACCGCCGCCACATCGCCGGTGCGACACCGGTTGGCCGCAGAGGGTACTCCCTCCGCGACCCCACCTCAGCTGCGAAGGGCGGTATGAAACCGCCCCTGCAGCCGGCCACTGGGGCAGCACACAGCCGCCCCTGCGGCCCCCGGCCGCTCCGGTGAGCTCCAGTTATCCTAACTAAAAATGCTTTCATTTGGATGAGACATTAGGGACGACTACAGCAATCTATTAACCATCATACTCCCCTAACATCCCATAATACATAAAGTTGGTTTTAATAAATTATTATATCCAACTCGAGCCTGACCAAAGTGGTGAATAAACAGCCTGTACTCTCTACGTGTGTAAGCTATGAGCCCAAGTAATGGGAATATTAAGATTTTTTTTATACTACGAAGCGACGAGACAAGCGAGACGTTGAAGTGATGATAAGTGATACGGCCACCTATAACAATGTGGCGGTAGTTAAGATGTTATACACAGCACCACATTGCGCTCGTCGCCTTTAGACAAAAGATGTTGCGTCCCGTTACCCCAGTAATTTCACTAACTAGAGCGCCCTTCAAGCCGGAACACAGTTATGTTTGCACACTACTGTTTGACGGCAAAAGTAGAGGCTGCGGTGGTACTTGCCTAGACGGTCTCCGGCAAAAGAGACCTACCACCAGAAAGATAGATTTTCATCAATCATATGAAAATATCAAAAACAAAGAACATAAAAGTAAGTGGGAGACTAAATTATATTCATTCCTCTATTATAACTTATTCTTTTATTTTATCTGGTACAAATAGTAAAGATGGACTACAAATAGAATACATAAAACATTAATATTCCACTTAACAATTTTTCTGCAAATGGACCGTAAGTAATAAATAAACAATGAAAATAGTAAATTGTCGATAAAAAAGTATAATTTTCTTACCAGTCCGAAAAACGGACATGTGTGCCAACAAATATGAAGAATGCTACAACTATTGGACAACTATATTACTTGGACGAATAATTTAGTTTTTAAAACCTCGAAATCTTAGTAAGAAAATCCTTAAATACTTACCTTTTTGAGAGGAAAAGAGTATTATTTTGATTTAAGGTATCAGAGGAAAATCTATAAGGACAACCTGCTCAATTTAAGTTATATGAGATTTCTACCTCTAAAAAGATCTTGGTGATCGTCTTTTATGGATTATTATTTATGAGTATCCCTAGGATCTCCCTAACACGTAGGGAGTATCCTCATGTATCAAAAAAATTTAAACATATACAAAAAATAGTGGAAAATAAGAAAAAAAGTAGTACATAGAAATTACCTCTGCGGCGCGAATCATTTTTACGTGGTGGAAATATTGGCTTTAAAATCTGCAACAAAAAATGTATATTGTTACGTCTAAAATATATACACACACTCATAAGCTTTCGAGACGTGATGTTGGAGAAGAAATGCTAGTCATACTATGAACAGCAAAAAGCACCAACAAATCCATTCTCGAGCAACTTAAAATTGCAACGAAATATCCCACTGCTTACTAGCAACGGGTCCTAAATTACTTCGGTCATATCGCCCGGAGACAACCAGATAATCTGGATATAGTGGGTTAAAAAGAAAGATCGAGGGGGTTGATCACTTTAGCAACCAACAATATTAGCCACTAACATTCCAAATGCCTTAAGACGTTCTGAGAACAGAACTGCGTGGAGGCAGCTTGTTGACGCATCATTACAAGCGTTTCAGAACAAGCACGATCTTCAATCATGAGGTGCACGAAAGAGAATATACACAATGTATTCCACATTTGCCTAATAAATATAAAAATTAATATATTATTATTTGCTTTTCCCCTAATGGTTGGCCGTATTCGCCGTTTGTCGTACTGGTTTACAATAACACTATGTTAGTCGTGATCATAAGAAAACCTAATCCTTTTTCTTGGGGTTGTTCTTTCTTAGTCACCTTTTAAGACACACTAAGGTTAGAAGTAGGAATATTTTAATTCGTTTTTTCCAAGCAGTAATATTTTCTTTAATTTGAAGTAATACACAATTTAAATAAGAATAATAAACAATTAAAACAATATGCATTATTGACGAAACTGCAACAAGTGTGTATATGATAAAATATTATATTTTTGGTGTACTATTTTACCATAAGAAAATAATATAATAAAGTACTGTATAAAAATATATGCAACCTCCTATTATACGGCCTATCGCGTCCTACTTCTAAACAAGTGCCTTCATAGTAGTGTTTTAAAACATAAGCATCTAGCGGGTGATGGAGCGGGTTTCGTATATTCTGTTTCTATTGAAAATGCTGTTAATAATACAACGCTTTTACAGCTTGATCGAATTTGCAAGACTTGCTAATCTTATATTTAATTCCTGTTTTACATACTTTTGAAACATTATTTTTATTTTTCCATATCTGCGATTTTCTCATAGAAAATTAGATAATAAAATTATTCCCTAACCTCCACACCGTAACCTCTCATTGAATCTGAGAAGTCGTATGACATATAAAACTTAGACTGCAAAAGAAGAGGTGATATTAAAGTAAAGTAATAAAAAAAAATTCATTGACAGTTCCCAAAACGTAGATATTATAAAGACTACGACATAAAATTGTTTTGACCTAGAAACAATGTTAAAAATTGTCAACAAGAATTTATTAACATAAATGTTTAAGCCAGAGAAATCACGGTATAAAGAAAAGCTAACGGAATCTACATACGTCGTGCTGCGGCTGACACACTTGACGATGTCGCTTACAGCAAAACATTATTTTTATAAACTTAACCCATATCTTTTCTATAATCTTTTTATTCATAAATTTATGTCTTATTTTGTCTACTTTCTTTCACTATTACATAAACAACAAAACTAATTGAATATATTCAACGTTTAATAGAAAAGATTCACTGACAAGTGCCTTCTAATTCATCAAATAAATTATAACATAAACGACAAATTATAAATTGTTAAATTGTAAAATATACTTTAGTTTTGTTCTTTTTAACAAAAGTTACTTATTAAAATAATTTTATGTATTATTTATAATTTTTTTTGTATTAAACTGCTAATATCAGCATATCATAAAATCGAAATACAAATAATATCAAATTAATCTGGTACTGAAATACGCTTACGTAATATTCATTTAAGAGTATATATATATGCTGGTATTAATTTAAAAAAATGTACGTACCAACGGAGCAAAAAAAAACGAACAAAATCAAATGACTCGGCGAATCCCGCGAAGCGCGCACGTTAGCAAACGCGCGGAAGACGACACTAACTGCCTGCGGCCATGGTTTGTTTATATAATTTTTGTTCAGTACGATGTTTGTTTTGCACTCTTCTACCTTAATAGAAAAAGCAAAGGACAGGAATTCATACAGCCAGTTTTACAACATCGTATAAAACCTATTCTTCAGTTTACATCATGGCAAATTATAAAATAATTTCTACACATAAGTTTTAAATTTCTATATATAAAGAAATAAGAGCAATAGCTTTGTAATAAAAAAAATCTATAACTTGGCATGAAGATATTGGTTATAATCGAATTTTTAACCGTTGAAATAAAATCTAGCTTTTAAATCAGTTATACCATCAGCGTATAATTTAAGATTCATGTTAAGAATGTGTTTTGTCTATATCTGTTGTTTGAGTATAAAATAATATGCTTAAAACAATTTTCCTAACTAATGCTGCTTATTAATACTATACAGATGGTAGGTCTCTATTACCGGGGACTGTCCAAATGAGTACCACCGCAGAGCTATTTTTTGCCGCCAAACAGTAATGTGCAAATATTACTGAGTTCCAGTTTGAAGGGAGTTGTAGCTAGTGTAATAACTGGGGTAACGAGATTCAACATATGTCTCAGGCGACGAGCGCAATATAGTGCAAAGTATAAAATCCTAACTAGCGCCACGTTGTTGCGGGAAGTCTTATCACTTACTTATCAGGTGATCATCTCGCTGGCCTCGACGCTTAATTGTATTAAAATAATCATAGATTACTATCCTTTTAACTAAATTGCTGGATAATTTTGAATATAGGTATGATTTATATTACTTAATATTTGTATAGTTGTGGACATGATAAAAATTTAATTCAAATATATATATATAAAAGAGTCGGTGAGTTTAAAATGTTCTAAAGAAAATGAAAGCAACTTGTGTTCGTATACACATGCAAAGGAGCTTCGAATACCGTTGACTACTTTGCATTTTAAAAGTTCACTTCATTGTCAACGCGTTCCTAATCCTTAAAACGAAGCCTTTGCAACAACGTAATAACTAAATCTATATCTACGTAATAAAAATGAGTTTTCTTTGTTCGCCAATCACATGAAAACTAGTGATGGTATCCACATGGCAACATGATCATACAACACGGAATGATTTGTAAATGATTATAGGCTATTTATTTCTTAAATTTCAAAGATCCTTCTCATTTTATTTCTAATTAACTTTTATAAACATTTTCATTACGTATTATTTATCTATAGAAAGTCACTTGTGATCTAATTTTGTAATACCGTCGGCAAAGCCGATGAGGAACAACTAATACGTACATAAACATTATGTTATATTATTTTAAGTCTTATATTAAAATGATAAGTAATTATTATAGACATAGAGACAACGTATAAGATAATTTTAAGATATTGTATATTATATAAATTCAACTCAATTTTAGATCACACTTGCAATTAAAAAACAGTTACGTTCCGATAAAACCGTCTAATTCTAAAATATCACAAATGAATTAGAATATTAGTAAATAAGGTTCGGTAACGTAACGCAATGTAATGTTCTGTCTATCGGCTGATATTAGTGATGTAATACAAGTGGCGTTCCTTCGTAGAGACCAATGTCCAGGAATGGACTGTTGCGGGCTGATGATGAAGACAATGGTGTAATATCTATAAAACAGTTTAAATGTTAGAAAGGAGATTCGTTATGACAAACTGCTTTATTATTCTGTATCACGTGCAAGAAATACCGTTAAATGTGACGAATGAAAAACTAATGGTCAATGGTCGGTTTTTTAGAACAACGTGACAAAACATAATTGCTAAAATTAGATAAGGTATTTAGTTTTAAAAAATTGTTTAAATGTTTTATGACGTCTCCAAATAAGATGTATTGTCGATAACATTTAACTGCCTCCATAAAGCTAGTACCTGACAAATCTTATAACCCCGGATTGAACTGCTTTTTTTTTGCGACTTAAATGCGAATTCTTTTCTAACTTCGTATTATTATATGCCAAGTAGATCATAGTCATGTCTATTTAATAATGAACATTCTTTTTTTCTCTCAATATTGTTCTGTTTTATTGAATAAGCTACCTCAGTTTCAATAAATCAAATCAACTTATTTCTTATGGTTTTATTGACTAATATTTTGTATACTGCACCAATGCCTATTTTCTGCACGGTTTCCATTCTCTGAAAATATACATACATCGGACAAATGAATATTGAACACAACGACGATTCATTTTTGCTAGGATCGGAAATACGTTCCGGGCTATTCCTTAACTTAATTTTGCGAGACTTCCTTGTCCAGTCATTGCTTGTATTATATAGTTGAAATAAATAAATTTTCCTTATATGCCTCATTTGCACCTGGAAAAACAATCTTTGTTGTTGGTGTTCTTTCATTTCATTTTTGAAGTATCTGGTATTTAACTTTGTTACAGTTTCGGGTCACATGTTATTCTTAGCAAAAAGAACAGGAAAAAGTTCTAAATTAGGCTTTGTTTTTATGTTTTGCGCTGCTTTTTTGGCCAGTTCATCGGCTCGCTCATTACCTTGGTTTTCCACATTTGTTTTTATCCAATATATCTGTAATTTTTGCGTATGTC
This sequence comes from Ornithoptera priamus, assembly GCA_029034505.1. Classification (NCBI taxonomy): domain Eukaryota; kingdom Metazoa; phylum Arthropoda; class Insecta; order Lepidoptera; family Papilionidae; genus Ornithoptera; species Ornithoptera priamus. The sequence goes on along the minus strand of JARDWD010000296.1, from coordinate 4,122,956 downwards.
TGATGTTAGCTTGTGTTAATTTTCTTGTTTTATGGAGCCTCATGCTGATGTTGTGTCAATTTATCATTTTTTTATTTAATTAATCACTTTTAATATGGCAAAGAACTTCACACGATAAACTGTGCAGCAATCTGCCAATTTTTTTTATCTATCTCCCTATCATGATGCCAAATTGATAATATAGCTCCCACATTTCCTTCAATTCTACTGCCATATGTAAAAAATTAAATTTCGTTCTCATTATTTTGCGAATTTTTGTATAGACGCTATAGAGCAATAAGGCTTTTATACTCAATTTTAATATCTGTGCTGTGTAGCCTGCATATTTAGCGTTTACTTTAATTTTTATTGTTTTGTCATTTATATATTCTTAGTTTATTCTCGTTCATTGTTTCATTGAGTTTGGCTGCTTCTTTTAAACGCCTGTCTAACGGAAAAAATCCTGTTAAAATGAGATCGGTATTCAGAGATACAGTCGTATTCGATTTATGATCTTAATTTTTGTACTAACCCTCTCTGTACTATATTAAGAAATTTTTAATATGTGATTTTTTCATTTTGATTATGATGATTATGATATTTATTAATTTCATTATGATTTTATTTTTGACATCTATATATGTTTGTCATTTTTCCCGTCGTCTATTCTCTGTCTCTATCAGAATTTTCTTGTTTTCTTCGGCAGATTCTTTTGCTAATTGATGTATCTTGCCAATTGCTTTATGAACCTTTGCTTTTATATCGGTTATAAGATTCCTGGAATTATTGATTTTTTTATTTATAGCATTAAGGTGGCAAACAAGCATTCGGCCCGCCTGATGATAAACAGCTAGGTGGCCTATGGGCACCTATAATACCTGTGACAACACACCAGACCGACTCGTCACCATCATTCGAGACTACCTCTCGTACCGCTCTTTCCGCTTCCGCGTCGAGCACGCTCTTTCCTCGATCCGGCCGATCCAAGCCGGCGTCCCCCAAGGCTCTTGCCTCTCCCCGCTACTCTTCTCGCTCTACACGAGCGACATTCCCAAAGACCGATACGTCAGCCTCGCTCTTTTCGCGGATGACACCGCTCTCTACCACTCGGGCAGAGCTCCGGGTATTATAACGAGTCGCTTACAGAAGGCGACCACACGTCTAGGCGAGTGGTTCCGGAATTGGCGAATCGACGTAAACCCGGAGAAAAGTGAAGCCATCCACTTCACTCATCGAAAGCCCTCAACCCTTCGCTGGAAATCGGTCCTACAAGGCCATAAACGCGGCCAGATCTCCCTCTTCGGCCAGTCCATCCCATGGAGGGACTCGGTCAAATACCTCGGCGTGACACTCTACGCCAGACTCAACTTCATCGCCCACATTCGCGGGGCGAGAAACAAAGCGGCCCAAGTGCTGGCCAAGCTATACCCCCTGCTGTGCACAAAGAGCAAGCTCTCTCTCAGGCACAAGCTTCACCTCTACAAGGTGTGCGTAAGACCCATAGTGTCTTACGCCAGCGTAGTCTTCGCTCATTCCTCCGAAGCATGCCTCAAACCCCTGCAGGTTATTCAAAACCGCTTCACCCGCATCGCAACCGGTGCCGAATGGTACCAGCGCAATGTGGACCTCCACAACGACCTCAAACTCCCGACCATCGCGGAACACTTCAGAGAGTGCTCCGAATCCTTTTTCGACAAGGCGTCGACCCACTCGAACCCTCTGGTGGCCAAAGCGGCCGACTACGAGCCGTCCTCGAATCCTAAGACCAATAAGCGCAGACCACGGCACGCGCTAAGTTCGTCATCCCCAGGGGTCTCACCCACCACCCAGCGTTGTCACCGCCCAGAGATTCCGATACAGGCGAAGGTAGTCGGGGAACGGGTCCGCGCCCGCCTTCGACGACCGAGTAGATTCGCCAGAATAACCAATAACCAGACACACGTTATTAAAAACTCCGCCGTCGGATAACTACGCTACAAGTAGTACACATTTTGTAAACAGGCTGTGGATCCAGGTCCACGTGGCCAATGTCAGATAAGCTGTTTAAAGTCGAATGGCTCGCAGCGTTAACATCATCCGGAATCCAGCTGTGACAATACAGACACGTTGCCGACCTCGGAGAAACTGTATCACGCCTTTTGTGAAACGCCTTATTTTGTAGCTGATAGAGAAAACGTCGACAGATAGGTCATTCTTAGATCTTGATGATTCATTCCTATAACTTGATGATTCTTGGGAGAAAATTTTTCTGGACCCGGATTGAGACCGCGACAGTTCAAGAGTATGGGGATGAATTCCCTACCGATGGCGGACGGTACTATGGTGAAATGTGGTGCTGGGCATGAAATGTAAGAGTTTTTCAAAATAGATCCCATTATACAGAACGTAAAATACGTACAAAGCAGCAAAATCGCGTCTGAGGGACAGATGTTCAAGACTGTCATGTAAATAAGACGAGAACAATTGAAATATCCAAAATTGTGATGCCGGTTCTTGAAATATACCTACGTGAAAAATTAAAGCAGTAACTTCATTTAAATATTTAGACCTTTATTTCACATCGGATTTTGATAAATAAAATGTAGAATTGGACAAGCTTAAAAAACTTTAAATAGAATTTCCAAAATATTATGTGACCCCCAAGATACTGTTTCGCACACGAATTTACGTCGTTTGGTCCGTTTTCTTATATGGTTGTGAGACTTGAACTTTAAAAAAGGAACGTTGTCGCCGAACACAAGCATTTGAGATGTGGGGACTCCGTGGAATGTTTAAGATCACGTGGAAGCAGTGTGCCTCCAATGCTCAAGTCCTTGAGAGAGCTAACTGCAAACATAGGCTGATAACAATCGTCATGCAAAGAAAGGTTGCATTTTTCGGACACCTTTAAAGAGAATCCCTTTTTGAGTTCCCAAGGTTAATCCTAGAGAGCAAAATTCCTGGAAAACGTGCACCTGGTTGATAGCGCAAGAAATGGTTTGACGACATAAATGAATGCACCGGGTTTAAGTGCCATCAGTTAAAAAGAATAGCTAAGGATCGATTTAGTTTTCTCAATCTGATCGCAAACTTCAATTTGAAGAAGGCACCTAACGATGAGTGATGATGACGCATTGGACATCAATTTCAATGAAATTAATTTAATTTATGACGCAAGGAACCACATAAATAACTACTAATTGAATGTATTGATTCATTGCTGACTAAATTTTTGAAAGCATAAGTGATAACTAGCAAATGAATTCATTTTGTTTAAAAATAATTTTACATTACAATATATATTTGTCATTTTATATCCAAATGTGCGATACAATTTCCATAAAATATGAGTACAGTGTCGTTTTAAGAACGAATTGCAAGTAATGTGATACATATATATTATCGTAATTATTCGTGAGACATCCACTGTTGTACTTTGAGGATCTCCAAATCTATCTGTTTCGTTTATACTATTATCATATATGTTTCGTTCATACCATTACCTATGAACCTTCTCAATTGAGATTTAAAATCGAGACCTAGACCATTTCCAAAGGGTATCTTTAAAACTCTCGCACAAGGCTATGAATTGTCATAATCAAGATACCATAATCCTTTTTAATACAAAACAATATTTTGAGCTTTTCTGTTAATATAACTGCAACGTTAGTATCTTAACGACATTCCCACGACATATTTACTTTGTGCAACATGCAATCAATGACAGTATTTTTTTTATATAAACTCTCAGCATTCATTGCACAATGCAATTATGGTCATTAATACTTTTTCTACGGAAGTTTTAAGTTATGCTATATGATGAAATAAAATTTTGATTATTATATTTTAATATACCATTTGTAAGCATTATATATAATAATAAACATAACACAAACAAGAGACAAACCAGGACATGCATATTTACTGGAAAAAATTACTTTAAATTTATGAAACCCAATTTTATTTAACCTATTGATATTCTAGGCTGAATTTAGGTCCTCTAAATGGAATATTTGTCCTAATCAAGTCAAGTCAAGCATAGGCTTGACTAGCAGGTTCATTGAGAAAGTATGCTAACAGTCAAAGCGAAAAATGCCCTTTTCATTAAATTATTTTTTCTTACATTTTTAAAAGATAATCATTTTATATCAATATGCATAATAAATAAAATACATATCTCACACATCCCTCTTGACTCCATTTATCTTAACCACTGTGATAATACAAGTTTAAGTGGGAGAAGTAAGCTCCGCTATATTTTGTGTTAACGATTTTCCTTTACAATATAACTATTATGTCGTAACCATATTCAATTTAAATAATTACTATCTTTATTACTTCCATATCTGTAAAGATGGTAAACCTGAATAAGAAAACGTTATTTAAAAAATAACAAACACAGAAATGGAACAACTTTTATAAAAATTTAGATTATAGAAAAGATATAAATAATAAATATTGAAAGAGTTATAATTTTTTTTAATAAAAAATACTAAAGTTATGGATATTTTATTTGATCATTATTCATGGAGAAATATGAGGTAATAAACCGCATTACATTTTAACGAGATCCCCATCTAACTTACATATCGATAATACTTGTTAGTACACTTGTCACAACTAGAATGACGTTGCGCGATAACCTGCTTACCCATAAGTGGGAAAGACCCATCGTCGTGACGGATGTAAATATTTATAGCAACCGCAGCAGTGAATCGTTATTCAAAAACAGAAAAAGGTAAATTTACTATATATAAGTATATTTATTATACATATTATACATTTACTAAAACAATTTTAATAATTCATCAGGTAGCACCAGGATGATGTGGTTGTTCACCAGAGTTTGTAATATACAAGCATATCACTTTTCAAAGGTAAATTTCGTAATGTAGAATAAATAGAGTCTGACGATGGTGGACCTCTTTTTTGTGAGAAACTATAGACTACTTAAGCACTGCTGTGCCTATTATTGCTTTCAAAAAGATTATATGCTATTAATACTGCGCTTTAAAAGGCTCTATAGCGTATGAAATTACGAACTAACATGACTCGTAAACTCAAGTATCATAGCGATAAGCACAACATGGTGCCTTGGGGAAATTTTATCGTACACTATTGTTATTTTACCATTAAGTCAGAGTAACAAAACAAGACGGTCACTTTATTATTAAAGCAGAAACCCGTTAAATGTAACAATACTATGATTATACTAACATAATTAATATTTACACAAAAATAGATTTGACTCTAGAACATTAAATAGAAAAGATACAATATAAAAGATTCATTCATAGCTAAAATGATATAAATATGGATATGATAAATATATAACATTTAAATATAAAGTCATTTTTTTTAGAATTATTTTGCAGATTTAATAATTATTATATATATTTATAATTACCATGTTTAAAGAAAAGTAAAAGAAAGCTGGAGATGCAAAATAACAATAGAATACGTCTTTGTTGCTTGTAACATATTGTTTAAGGAAAAATATTACCGAAAAGGAGAATTTACCTCATTCATCATTAACGAATTAGGTCGAACAGTTAATGATGAAAGGTATTTAATCGATTCTTTGTGTCAACATGTCTTTCAGACATTTTTAAATTTTTGTAGATTTAGAAAAACCGGTGAATATTTAAACTTTTACATCAATTAAAATGGTAATTTTTTTTATAAACTCAAATTAGATTTGAAGGATTTTGATCAATTTTTTTTTCTAAATAAGAATTATTTTCATTTCTCTTCGGAACATTTAATATAAACTCATAGACATCCTTTTTTTATAATTGTTATTAAATGCGTTCTTCTTTTATAATTCTTCTTCGTTGGTATCACTCTTGATAGAATGGTCGTGGTTATAACTTCAGGTGTTGGCGGCAAGCTTCACAACACGCCGCCTCTCTTCTCTGATGACTACCCCTTTTATAGTTACCAATCCTTTAATAATCAAGATACACGTAATTTAATTTCAACTTCACAAATTAAGTTATTTATTTATAAGGTATTTACAATGTGAAACATCCATAACAAAAAGAAATCTTATAATGTAACAAGAAGTTTTGAAACAACTTAACAGATAGCGCCATCATGAACTATAGATCACGCTGCTGTTTGTCATAACGCAAATCCTTATAAGGATCGTACATCGTTGTGTACATTGCCTTCGAACAACAAGTCATTATAGTATACAATTGTATCCATTAAATGGATTTCTCTAGATCTTCGTAATACCAAGAATCAAGACAGTAGCCTATCACAAAGTATACAACTGGATCTCTCTGGATCTTCGTAATACCGCTGTAGTTAGTAACTTGCTCTGTATATTAAATCGTTCTGATATTATCAATATAGTGCTGGTATTACTGCGTACCTTGCGTGCGTTACTGGTTGTTATTCTCCACAGACTCCGCAGCCCACCTCAAGACTTCTATAACAACTAAATAATTCTAACATGTACGCTTATAACAAATACACTCAACATTTAAAATATAATAACATACATATAAGAGAACAAAAAAATTTGTTGTTATAACATAAAATAAGAAACAATAATTAAACGGTTTTAAAAGAAAATCTAGGTCTACCTTTTAAAATTATTATAAAATACGTCTATACGTAGGCCTTTGGAGTTAATAAAAATATATGTTACCTTATTCTCCCCCTACGTGTTTTGGGTCAGGGCCTTTGATTTCCTGTTCATTCATTTACCATCATTTTACATCTGTTTCCTTAATTATCTTCTCTCATACTTTCCTCTTTTATTCCGTACTTATCTTTCATGCACTTCTTGTCGCTATCATTCTACATACCAATTCCTTCATTCATCCTTCCTCTCTTGAAGTGAAGACGCCTCGCGTACATTTCTGAGAGGGGAGGTAGTGGGTGGGGGACCTGAAAGAGAACCACCCCCGGAGCATGTTTTATGTGTTCTTCTTTCTTCTTATTATACTGCCATTCTTACTATTTATTACCACATTTATTTATTTATGTTCTTATTTTACAATTATACATATTTATTTACATACATTATTTTTAATTATTTATTTACATTTACATTTATTCACATTTTGTTCATTTTCAAAACTTTCCCCACGGCTCTCCCACAGTATCTCAGAAACGTTTTACGACTTACGTCCTCACTCATCAGAGAGGCAATAGATCCAATATCTATCTTTTTCCCCGTCTCCACTTCACATTCAGTCCTCTCTCTCCCAAATAAGGGACTCGAGGTTAGGATGTGCACCACGGTCTGGTCCACCGCTGGGTCACAGAGGCACGCGGGACTCTCCTTGAGCTTGAACCTGTGAAGGTACTCGGAAAATCCCCCGTGCCCAGTGAACATCTGGACCAGGACCGTGTCGAGCTCCAATCGGCGAAAGGTCCGGTAAGCTGACGTGACGTCTGGAAAGAAAATCCTCGTTGTCGAAGCCGTCGTACCTTGCACGTACCTCTTGTTCCATTTGTCAAGCGTCGTCGGCCTGAGCTGACGCTTGTCGAAGGAAACGGGGCAATCCTCGTACTCTGGTCTTCTTTTACTCTTCAGGGCCGCTTCCTTGGCCAGTTGGTCCGCCCTTTCGTTTCCTTCCATCCCCACGTGCGCCTTCAACCAGAATAGCCTCACATTCATCCCTTTTGCCCGCGCTTTCATAATATTCTCCTTTACACGGAGCGCCAGGGGTGGATGGTGTCTGATCGTGCGACAGTTTCAAGGGCGGACCTCGAGTCGCTTAGTACGGCGCATGACTGCACCTTATTCCATTAAGTACGGGATGTCCACCAAGATTAGTTAAATTGCATTGACAATTAAAAAATTTTGTTACCCGTGTGTTTGATAACCATAGGACACATGAACCTAGGATGTGCTAATGAAAAGTCTGACCTAGACAACCTTATAGACTAACTAATCACATCATCAGCGAATGTACAAATTCTATACCTCAAGATTATTTCAAGGTTAGAATATAATAAAATATATTCAAAATTCATGATGATTTAGACGAAAGTCATTCACCTGGTGTTATTTGATCAACACCACCTTGGGGATTGAGGCACTAAACAAAGTCTCAGGTAGACTTTCTATCGAAACAAAGTAATGTTAACACGTCCCACACTGGTAATGCTCTGTATATAAAGGTTAAACCGGGACGTCCGGCTGACATTAGCATCTTTTCTGTTTATAGAGCCTTTTATACAAATCCTTGAAGCGAAAGTCATCTAGTGAAAGCATGTTGCATACAAAAACACTCTTTATCTTTGGCATTTTGCCAGGTGTTAAGGATAATTTTTAAATGCACGTTTGAATTCATTATACTTACTCGTACGCGGTGTAAATTAAAGATCCAACACCCGTATACATTTATATTCAACCTAGTTCCAATGATCTGGAAATTTCTGACAAATGACACATTGAAAAAAAAAGTTTACCTTACTTGAGTCTGCTAAGCTGCCTGAAACCTAGTTACACATTGGTACATACAGTATAGTAGGCTACCTTTTGTAAATGCCGTTGCTTATAATAAACCACATATAAATGCATAATGAATATGCAGTTTAATAAAAATGTGTAACAGAAATAAGAATTATTAACAAATTTATAAGCTCTAAGCAAATAAAAACTAAATATTTGCTTTAGTAACTAAAATAATAAATTTTCTTGTAATAGAAATTAAAATAAAATTATTATATTTATTTATATTCTATAATTTAAGACAAACATACTGTTTAAAATATCATATCACTTGAAGCCTTGTAATTTTTCTATAAATCCTTGATACAGAGATGGTTTAACTCTATAATATATGCATACAGGACACGCTCTAAATAGCAATTGAATAACGTTGAAAAATAACATTAATACACAACAGCATGTTTTTTTATTAGTCCTTGACATTGTTTTTCAAAGACTAAATAAATCTTTATATATAACTTTTGTAACCTACCTTAAACAAATAATAAAGTCCTGCTCCGATTATGTGTAACCTCGACTGTACATAGCTTTTTAAAATATTAAACAGTTGTTTTGAACGGATATGGTTATGTTAAAAGTTAACTCACAAAGGTTATAGGTGCTGCAATTTTTCACGAGCACTTCTCTCTTAAGACTTACATCCCAAATAGCGATATCGATATCCTGAAATCTCTTTGTCATAGGGAATTTTAATTTTTAATACAAATAAATAACATAAACAATACGGTGTAAATGAAGTTTTTCTGTATGTTTCTTCAAATAGCAAGTTTAAACAAAACAACACTTCCAAGGGGTTTGGAAAAGTTCATGTTACTGTATGCGCCTTCAATAATTTATGCCGCAAAAAAACGAAAAAACTTTATTGCTAAATATATTTTGAAGAAATACTTTACTTTCAAATACATTAAAGAAAAACATTTTCAAAAATTGTAAATTTTTAATAAAGCTTTTAACAATTAACATCTGTAAAAAAATTGTTATGGCATGGGGTCATTACATAGATTATTGATGATGATTTAATTGACTATAAATGCTTGCAAATGAACCTCGATTCATTCAGAACCAGACCTCTATTCGCCACGTCAATATGGTAAACAAAATTATTGAAATTAAAATTAAATCTCATTTTGATAGATTGGGTACTACCATCGGCTTGGAATCCTATTATTAATAAAATTTTCATCCTATTATTAATCATAAACCGAACACACGACCATAAGAACTAAAACCACAATTTATTATGTGTAAATCGGACTAAAATAAAATAACAAATATAAGTTAAAAATGGTTGTGACTACTGGTGGTAGGTCCCTGTTGTCTGAAACCATGTAAGTATGTACCATCGCAGCGCCTATTTCTGAAGCCAAACAGTAATGTGCAAACATTACTGCGTTCCAGTCTGAAGGACGCTGTAGCTAATTTAATTACTGTGGTAACGAGACTTAATATCTTATGTTTCAGCAGCGAGCTCAATGTGATGCAGTATATATAATCCTAACTAACGCCACCTTGTTATGGGCACCATCAAGTGATCGTTCCACTCGTCTCGTCGCTTAATTGAATAAAAAAATATATTTAACTATATCTCATTATGTGAAACATGAAATCTATATACCATTTTATATATAACATATATATATATATGTTATATAACCATACACATGTCGCATAAACGTCAATTATTATTTCAGTAATTTTGATATGACAGTGTCAACATTTACATAATTATACTCGTAATTCTGGAGACGTCACGGCCTAAGACATCGTTGTAATAATACACTTACCCAATAAACGAGAAAACGTGATAAGACTTGACGGCTGTTGTGAGAAATTACAAAACGCATTTTACATCAAACAACAATCTTTAATAAGTAACCTAAAGTTTATTAAACAAATTAAACCGTGAGACCCTTACACAAAGAGTTATTACCTGTCCACCGTCAACGTCTCTTGTCCAATAAAGCAATAAAAAATATAGTTTTTATCTCCAAAATTTTGCAATGTACTTACGTATACTTTTGTTATAGTTTCACGTTATCTTCAAAGTTTCTATACATTTCATTTAATAGAATTATAAAATTATTATAACGATCCGATATGTATTCTAATAACACCGTGTAATATCTAAACATATAATATTTTTTTTATATAAGTTAATTTTTAAATTCAATATCATTTAATACTGAGAACATAATATTAGCTGAATGGTAAGAAATATAAAATTTCTCATTATAAACAGATTTTTCAAAAATATTCAATGAAATCTAGATTTATTCTATATGCTTATAACAATGAGGTGCTAGTGAAGATGTTTAAACAGTATCGGGATGCACTCGTCACCATGAGACATAAATTAAGGTAGAATAAACACTGCAGTGGTATCTTAGACACATCCTGGTAACAGCGACCTACAACTGGTAACTAAATTAGATGATAACATAAATAATAAAAAACATCAAGTGGAAATTGGTGTTACCATATTTATTGAGATCCAGATTAACTTTCTCAGTCTGATCGCCAAACTTCAGTTCGAAGAGGGAATCTTATCATGATGATAATTATAATATTTATTTAATTAATGATTTTTTGGACGGAAATAATTATTTCCGAACATAATAATAGGATTTATGAATGAAGGTAGCCCTGGCCGAGCGCGATGAGATATATCTATGTAACTATTATATACCATATCAAATGAATGGTTAAGGACTCAGGGTGCGGTGCAAAAGGTCAAAATGTGGTTCGGACTGTAAAGGTCGAATGATTGCAATCAAAGTTTTATAGCACGAATCAATCATTGGTATGTATACAATCAACAAATGGTAATAAATTATAAACTAAAAGATCACCCTTTATTTAATGTAATAATTTCTAATTTTCGTAGTTTATCATCATTGATTTAAACTTAAAAACATTCACTGTTGAACATAGCTTCTCAATCAGTTTTGAGCGTGTCTAGTCCGATACTTCCTGAATTCAACCATCCCCTATAATCTTCAGCAGGTTGCCAGCATAACCTGGCTAACAATCGTTCCACTTCGCTTTAATACATGACCACCATGCAAGAATTTTTCTATTCAATCGGACGTTGAACGGAATCACGAGGTAACTTTATACAGGAAAAGGGATTATTAATATAAATAAAGATTACACCGCAACGACCATTTATATTCCTGCCGTCAACCATTAGTGTGCAAACATTACTGCATTCTCGTTTGAAGGGCGCTGTAGCTAGTGTAATTACTAGGATAACGAGACTTAAGATCTTGTCTCAAGGCAACTAGCCTAATATTGCGCAGTATACATCACCCTAACCTGCGCTACATTGTTATGGGCAAGCGTGTCACTCACCATCAGGTGAACGTCATGCTCATCTCATCACTTCGTCGTATAAAAAAAATATTACTCATTTAATAAAAATATTTTTTTCGTATTCTAAAACGCATCGCGTAGATCAGTCTGAACAAAAATTAAAACAGCTGCATGTACTCCGTGATGACTGAAGTATAATATGAGCCCGAGTGTTGCAGTCTTCGAAACATGGATAATAGATAATTAAACGTCAAATTGTGAATAATTCAACAAGAAGTGATAACAATTTTTATTGTTGATTATGATATTTAACACACCTTTTCAAATATTATTGTTGTGCTATGCGATAAGCTCTTTTATTTCCGAAGGCCCCAGAATTTTTTGATTTATTCCTTTTTACAAACAACACAGGCCTGGATCGGGTAACATGACATGACAAACCTTATTTATTGTTCTATAAACATTCTGATTTCTGGTCGTTTCAGTGAATGAAAAATTGAAAACACGCACTGATACTGTGGTTCAAAATTAACAGAATTATGGTCTAATGAACATTAGGACGTAATCATATACACAACTATTTGACCAACGATAAGAAAGAAGTTCTCAATTCGAAACATTTATTTACCCTTATCTTTACCGGGACTAATACAAATTTAATCATTCTTCTAAAAAAGATTATTTTTTCCACATTTGTTAGAGTTTTGTTTTGCATTCATTACGTTGTAAATTTTGTGGGTTTTTTTCCACACTTGATCTCAAATTACCTCCAAGTTCAATAAGGTCGTTGATGGTGAAGCGTGGTCGCCCAGAACGCTCCGGCTCTCTTATGTTGACCACCACAACACAGCAATGCTTTGATAGCTTTACATTTACAACACGAGGGTGGTAGCTGACCATAGTTCGTGACACGTGGGCCCGGAATAAAATAAAGAATGTCTGTGTTATATGGCAAACGTTTAACCATTGCGCCTGGCAAGTGGTTGGTTAATATTAGGTCCTTACATATGAAATTAGCGTTTTGTCGTACTGACCAATTTGATCTGCAATATCTCCTCTTTGATTAAGAATTCCAAATTAGCTGGTACATTTGAGTTTTTAAAACATTCATTCATTTGTTTTTTCCTCATTATTTTTTTCTTTGGCGTAGCTTATTACCGCAGAATGGGGAACATGAAATATCGGTATATTTACGAGTACGAGTTCTGCCGTGGCACCAGTGCTGCAAAAACAGCTCGAAGGATTAATGAGGTGTACGGCGCTGATGTTGCAAAAAAAAGCACTGTACATTTTTGGTTTTAACGTTTTCGTTCTGGAAATTTCAACCTTCAGAACCAACCCCTTGGACAGCCGGAGACCAAAGTGGAAAATGAAAAATTAAAAGTCATTGTGTAAGTGACAAAACTGTATTAATTCACTTGAAGCAAATCGGGAAAATAAAAAAAATGAAAAATGGGTACCTCATGAATTGAGAGAATGGCACTTGCAAATACGCATCAGCTGCTGCTGTCACTTTGCTCAACCGACACAATAATGAAGGGATTTTAAATCGAATCATTACTTATGATGAAAATTGGATATTATACGATAATCGGAAGCGCTCGTCGCAATGGCTGAACCCTGGAGACCTAGCCAAACCTTCCTTAAACGAAAATTGACACAAAAAACATTACTTGTGAGTGTTTGGTGGACTAGCGCCGGTGCGTTCACTACAGCTTTCTAAAATCTGGCCAAACGATTACGGCAGATATCTATTGTCAGCAACTGCAAACCATGAAGGAAGAACTAGCTGCTAAACAACCGAGATTGGTCAATCGCTCTAGGCCACTGCTGCTCCACGACAAGGGAAGACCACACACTACACAACAAACAACCACTAAGTTAGATCAGCTACAATTGGAATGTCTGCGACATCCACCGTACTCCCCGGACCTTGCTCCAACAGATTACCATATTTTCCGGAATTTGGATAACTTCTTACAAGGAAAAAAATTCAACTCTGATGCGGCAGCACAAACGGCCTTCAAAGAGTTTATTGATTCTCGCCCCCATGGTTTTTTAGTAAAGGCATCAATGAACTACCTATGAGATAGCAAAAGTGCGTAGATAACAACGGTGTATACTTTGATTAAATAAACATATTTTACAAAAAAAATTACTTTATTTTCCTCCCGTACAAAACGCCAATTTCATATGTATTATAATATAAATTTACATCACCAAATCTTTAGTTTTAGTTAGGGCGTCTTAGTTTTCATGATGTAGGTATACCTGTATTAAATGACTAATACATTACTAGAACCGCACAGTGCAGACCGCGGGTCAGGTCACGAGTTCAAGACCTCCCCGCCTTGTGACTGACTCACCGCAAAGCGTTTTGCTATGACTAATTAAGTAACAAGACTTTACAAACATCTAGATTATGATTATGCGATGTAGTGATAACTACGATGCAAAAAATTTTACGCGAGTTGCATATAATTACTTTTAATTATTACTTAAAACATCATCGGAAATCATAACCTTTCAGGTATTTTGCTATTTTAATTTTTTTTTTATCTGAAATAGTTCAGTTTACTTAAATAAAACCCTACAAAACAAATTTATAAGAATAAGAGGCCACTGACTGATACTTTTATAACTTTTTTTTGTTCTACAAAGCGACGAAACGAATAAGACGATCACCTGGTGGCCTGCTCATCAAAACGTGACGCTAGTTAAGATGATATTCATATCATCACATTGCGCTCCTCGCCTTCAAAAATAGGAAGTTAAGTACTCCAGTAATTTCACTAACTACAGCGCCCTTCAAAGTGGAACGCAGTAAACCTTGCACACTATTGTTTGGCGGCGGAAATAGGCGCCGCGGTATTACTCACCTAGACGGTCTCCTTGAAGAGAGACCTACCAGCAGTAAACTTGAAGATTTAATACTCTTAGCTTAGGTAAAGATCATATTACAATAAAAATTTCACAGCGATATACTATGAATAATAAAATATCAGTAAAATTAAAGTTGACCTTCTGAAAGTTCTAGAAACTCATCATCGCTTTATACAACAATTATTCAAAGATAAACCTGTTTTATAAATAATATTAATTGTAGGATATTATTAAACCCTTTCAAGCAACGTCGAAACTTCCTTGTTTAATTATTATATATTTGAAATTGGTACATATAATACTTATTGTATCGAGTATACTGTACAGGTGGGCCACACCCCGCTTTGCCGCGTTCTTGTTCTAATACCCGGTATCTTTTGTTAGGGTTATTACCTGATCTTGTATATTTGATCCTGACCATATTTAAATATTTACCCAATGGAAAATGCTAAATGTAATTCAACTGGTATGTATAAAGGAGAACAATAAAAAGTGTTCTCTTACGATGTTTGATGCTAGTATTTTAACCGACTCCGCGGCCTAATTGAAAAGAATATTTATTTACTTTGTTTATACCATTTAAAATGAAAAATATCTGTATAAGTAAAAAGTATTTTATTTTAAGTGCTTCTATTTTATTTGAAAATTAATGATAGTAGGCGTATTTTTAGGCGTGCTTTAATTTAATTTATATCTACTTTAAAACTAAAATCGTTGTTCACTAATGTTGTTAACTTTCTTTTATTTTAAATATTATTCAAAAGATATAATAATTTATCAACCCTGTACGTTGTAAATTGTAAAATTAAACCGAAACCGGACCGTTAACAAGAGTTTATTTAGTAATTTAATGTGAGGTAACCGCGTACCGGTATGCAACAATCGCTTAACACCATTTTCTTTGAAAAGGCTGTAGCAAAATTGTGTCGGCTCCTTTCCTCACACTCCAGCCACGCTGTCACAAAATACAACCGTAAAGAATCACTCGAAAGTCATTATTTTCATTATGAACAAAAATATAATAAAATGAATAACTATTGTAAATTTAATACTTTGTACGCTGAAATTATGAAATCAAGTAATTGCTAAGAATTTCCAATCAAGTGAAAGCAATATTCCATACTTAAAAATGATTTCGAACTCTTATACTACGCTCTATGATTCTGCTTCTATCAGAAATTATTTTTCACAAAATTGATTATACGTAAGTGTTACCTTTGTAACTTATCTCTTGCCTACAAGCTGCGGTGATCACTTATCATGAGGTTCACTACCGCTTCTGTAACTCGTTAAAAATATTAAAAAAAAACCACATCTAGATATGTTGGAAAATGTACAAATTCATTATTTATCGGCAACGGGTGCAAATTATTAGGAATCCAATGTCTAACTGTAGACGTCTTTCGCATGATTATATTAAGTAAAATAAAAATCACAGAAATCATTATTCGGTAGATATAACAAAAATTTTTAAAGTTAGCCACTTTTATTGATTACCATCTGAAAAACCACTGACAGCTTTTTGTATGAATATAAAATTCAGGATATCGTTATCGATAAATATATATTATACGAATGTATTGAAACTGAGGAGGTTTTATTTTAGATATTACAATTGATAAATTATACAGAAATCAATGCATGTATTAATTGTCAATATTTTTAAAACCAAGTGAAGAAAGTAGATTACAATGGTGTGATTTACCTCCCTAGTAAATACCAGTTCATAAATTATTTATCAAAGCGACTGTCTGTTGCATAATTTATTATGTAAATACAACGAATTACAATTGTGTAATAAACTCGTAATGAATTATTATCGTTTAACATATATCGTAAACTCTGTATATAACCGGAAGTAGATTCTTAACAATGAGTCGAGAAGACTTTTTACTGGTGGCGAAAAAACATCACTTGTATACATGTATAAAAACATATACATACGTTGTTTCATTATACATTATCTAGTGGATGTAATATACTGTTCCGGTGTTAATTATGTATCATTTATCGGTAGATCTTCGTTGCCATACATCAATCATCATTCTCCTCGCTTCGATACTAACTGCAGAAAAGTGATACCATGTACCCATAAAACTATAACCAACGTGCACACCTTTACAGCATTACATTCTGCACTTCAATTTGAGACTAAAATATATATAGTTATCATCTTTTTTGGCCATATTACTAGGAAACAAAAAGGCAATCCGGATAAACTGGTTGTAATAAAAGTTTAGGTCAAAGGTAGAAATATCTCCAGGAGTTTCCTTTTCGCTCCTACTCGTCAATATAAATATTATTTAAAATTTAGAACAAACTTTTTTAATCGAAAAGAGACTCATTTAAAATGTATAATAATATTAACATATAGGCGGTCAAACTAAAGGAAACATGTTATTTGTTTCACAACTATGTATTATCGTTAGTTGCACCAATAACTTCAATAATGCACTAAATTTTATAGCGAATCTTGTACTGACGCGTTCAAAATTACATAGTAAATAAAAACTACTTTTTTTAAGTAACATTATTTACTTTATAAGATTATATTACTATCTCCCGTATAAGAATGGTGGTTACTAGTGGGAGTATAATTCCAAGAAAAGGGCTGCAACTTCCAATGTAACTATTACTTACTGATATCAGCGTTCTCTACGAGGCCTGTGTTAAGCAGTAAACATCGAAAGGGTGAAATTATCGCTATATTAGTGTATATACGAATTTATATAGAAAAGTCTTTTTATTGTACATGTCCCACATTTTAATTTATGTGATACAAACCAGTATCATAACCACATACCAAATAGTTTTATAAAAGTTTGGGATCGATGAATTTAACATGTCGTAACGATTTTATGATTTTAAAGCTCCTTTTTTTTATAATTCAAGCAAGCAAATTCGAAAACATTGACGTGGACTTTTCTTCGCACTAAACTTTTCCTCGCAGTAAACTTTACCTGGCAGTAAACTTTTCCTGGTAGTAAACTTTTCTGGTAGTAAACTTTTCCTCACAGTAGACTTTTCCTCGCACTAAACTTTTCCTCGCAGTAAACTTTTCTTCGCAGTAAACTTTTCCTCGCAGTAAACTTTTTATGGTAGTAAACTTTTCTTTTTAGTAGTGTTCCTCGCAGTAAACTTTTCCTCGCAGTAAACTTTTCCTCGTTGTAAACTTTTACTGCTAGTAAACTTTTCTTCGCAGTAAACTTTTCCTCACAGTAAACTTTTCCTCACAATAGACTTTTCCTCATAGTAGAGTTTTTTTCGCAGTAGACATTTCCTGCCAGTAAATTATTCCTCGTAGTAAACTTTTCCACGCAGTTGACTTTTCCAGGCAGTAAATTTTTCAGGCACTAAACTTTTCTTTGCAGTAAACTAATCCAGGCAGTAAACTTTTCCAGGCAGTAAACTTTTCTTGAAGTAAACTTTCCTTGCAGTAAACGTTTCCTATTAGTAAACTCTTCCTCGCAGTACACTTTTCCTCGAAGTAGACTTTTCCTCGCAGTAAACTTTTCCTGGTTATATACTTTATTATACGCATTCTTACGATTGTACATGTACTAAAATTACAGCTTTTTGTAGGGTTATGTATTGGTATTCTTGTAGGTCTATTAACTTGAGGCTGCGGAGAAGATGATGCGGTATAACACTTGTTGTGGATAGCACTATGGGAATGACATAAACTTTATCTTGTCTCCAGATTCTAGCTACTTTGTCCTTCAGTTCTACATATTTATTCATCGTTTTCAGCAAATGTCTTTTGTATGTTGTGTGTGTTGGGGACTGCAATGTCAATTAAGTATGTGATCTTATTTATTTTATCTTGTAGGGTTATGTCGGGTCTGTGTTAATGAATTGTCCTATCGGTTAGTATAGCGCGGTCATAGAAGAGTTTGTGCGTTGCATTTTCCAGAACGGTATCCGATGTGCAGTTGTAGTAAGGAATGTTTGAATTCTGAACGAGTTTGTTTTATTGCTAGTTTTTGGTGAATGATGTTTGCAACCTGGTTATGTCTGTGAGTGTAATCGGTTTGTGTAAGTGTTGTGCAAGCTCCTGTGATGTGCTGAATGGTTTCTGATTGTGTGTGACATTTACGGCATTTATCGTTAGTGACTGTAGGATCTTTAATTATATACTTTCTGTAGTTTTTAGTATTGATTAATTGGTCTTGTATCGCGATTATAAATCCTTCTGTTTCTGGAAATAAATTACCTATTTTAAGCCACATATTTGACGCAAGAGTATTAATATGAGATTGTTCCAGATCATGTGGATGTCTGCAATGGAGGACTTTCTTCTTTCAGTCTTCAATTATCTTTTTCTGCGGGTCGTCGTTGTGAGAGTAGATTGTGTCTTTTTGTTCATTTAAATTAAGTGGTGTGTAATTGATATGTAGTATGAGAATTTGTGTAAAAGAATCTTCATTACTATTATTAAATATATTTTAATAGTAATGATTTCATGTTTGACCAGCTTGTTACCTCCAATTTATTAATACACAGAAGTATAGTCATTATAATAATTTGCAATCATCGCCGTACTAATTAACTAGACGAAATAAAAAGTCGGTTGCTGCTAGATTGTTATTACAATGTTTAATATCATATATTACTTTTGCAATAGTCGTAATGATGTCGTACATTTTAATAATAACTATTTTACATTAATTAATTTAGCTCGCTGGCTTTAATTCCAAGCAGCGTAGGTACTGTATGTACATAAAAAGTTTTTTTATGCTACAACTTTAACCTACAATGAATAAACTTTAAGTAATATAATAAATAGTTGACAAGATTAGGATCAAACATGCGAATGATTGATGCGGAGTCCTATAAAGTACTCACAAGATATACTATCGAAAATGCTATTTCCAATGATATCATAGGAAAGCACTATAAAAAAATGTACACTCTTGGATTTAGAACCGTAAAATTGCAGTACTTCATTTAGAAGTCCAACAAAAACACATTAAAGGAATCCTAAATTTGTTTGCTGAGCACGAACTGCTTACTAGGTGATATAAGTACTATTAATGATCCGATATGTGAATATTAAATAAATTAAAATGTTGAAGTCGTCAAAGTCGAAGATCTTAGGATTTCCGTATACAAAATACAATAAGAACATAGTATAGGTATAAGTATCTCATTTCAAAGGATCTGGGTTAAACTTAAAATGTTGTAATATTTTAGTTTAATCCCATTTCCGAATACAATTAACAAATATACTAATAGGTAAATTGTAACATAGAATAGAAATGAGACAGGCCATTTTTCGGTTAGTATTAAAGAGAGAAGCAATATGGAAAAACTAGTTAAAAACATTACGACGTTTAAGTATTATACTATATTAAGTTGTAATTGACCTTTTTCTGCGTTTCTTATAAGGAATTTAATGATATATGTATTATTAATATCGCTTATTAAACTATATGCCATATAAAAAAGTTAATAAACGGACCTCGATACAAGTATTCGTAACATTGACAACTACTACTTGATAAACTATATAACAAGTTAATTACAAATGTCTTCTACGTAATAATGCCGTTGATTGTAAGATAAAATAAATAATTGTGTTCCATAAAAAGTGCACTTTTATTTATATATTTATTGGCAACTTTGTAATTTTGTAGCTAAATCTTTTAGTTGCTACTTGAAACATCGTGTAAGTTTTGCTTTTATAGTTCCATTGATGAAGGTTGTAATGATTTACACGAACGTTTCCGTTTTTATCACTTGACCCCAATTTTAATGGTTTTAAAGCCGCGAATAATAAAGAGTGCTTACCAAAATACTGTGACTCTCATGTATTCACAACGGGAACAGCAATATTGTTATAGCAGCAAATTTACACCATGAGATTAGTAGCTAGACCAGCGAATTAAAAAATTTACTATCAACCAAACACCTTAACATGTAGCTCCAGAATCGAAAATGTGACCTCCTTCTTAAATGATTATTTACAGGAGCACAGACATACTAAAATATCGTCTTTTACTTTTTTACAAACAAAGAATTACTAAAGGGTCTATGTTTTATACTGCTCCAAAATTGGAAAGAAATCGTAAAATTCCTAAACAATCATTAATCGAGAAATATTTAAAAAAAAACTTGTTCTTGATAGTCGTATACACATATAAATCATTTTAATAATTTTATTAAGCGTAAGGAAATTATTAAAATTGTAATAATATATACTCCAAAATGAAAAATGTGGAAATAGCGCAAAAGTTATAAAAAGGTTTGTTGTCTAATGTCAAATATAATTTTTTCTATTAGCAATCTGTGGTGACGTAAAATATTTAAACAAATTTGTCCTCCTCTGTACACTCTCACTAGCAAATGGGTGCGGTTCTCGGTCTCTCCCAGATCATTGTTTTCGTATCGCTTAGCCCATTTATTATTAGTTTGCTACGAAAACTAAACGCAATATCGGCACCATTACAATAAACGCATTGTCATTATTGATTGCACAAACCTTTTTATTTGTCTGACAGCGGACATAATAATTACATAAATTCCATCTATTTGACTTGTAGATCAGACGATTAGTTGATCTTAAATCATAGTATATTACTAAGCAAATGAAGTTTGATGAAAGAGAAAGTAATGGCTAAATATTGGTTGGTTTAAAATTACTTATATACATCGTAACACTTTAAGTCCGCCGTGATAATTGATTCTTCTGTTCTGTCTATTTTAAAAAATAAAAAAATGCTTTTGGTTTATGAAATAAAAAAATATTTTTTAGGCACAAAATATTTTGTAATATACTGCTAAAATATATCGAAAACATTAAATATTACTGACATTATCGATCTGTGAATTAATATACCGATATTTTTAAATTTAAGTCTCCACAAAATTTAAAAATATCGGTCCTTCTCCCGATAGCGCCTTACAAGTAATTGACAAGTAGAACTTCTCTTCTTCATTCACTTCTTAAATCTTCTGATTTAAGTAACCTTCCTATAAAAGAAATACAATTTCATATTGCGGAAAGAGTTAAAGTTAAATTAAGTTAAATTTATTAAAATTTTCGCTAAATGATAAATTACATATTACTCAAATTTAAAAGATGACTTCTATTACACGACTATGTTTTAAAAGTAACTCTTAGATTTCTTTCTTATTTTTGTATAAAAATCATACCAAAACGTTTGTATTATTTAATAAACTATTGTTCGTTCATAGAGCAGAAAATGTATTGTATATAAACCAACTTTCACTTTAATTACAGTTATAAAGCATGTTATTCATAATAATTACATAGGGTATTGAAAATAAAATTTCTAACAATTACAAGTAACACAAAGATTTTTACCTGAGTAAAATATGAAAACGTGAACATCCCTATCAATTTTTCAAGTACTTAGATTTTAGGGTTTAATTATCGCTGGTCAAATGTGTGTTGGTAGATTACCTATACCTATATCATTTGCTATTTTGTTTATAAAATTATCCAATAAAAGGTGACGAAATATCAAAAAAACGTCGGCGTAGATTACAATCTGTTTACACAAGGAGGAAACTGATGGCAATTATCAGCAACTTTGAAGATAGTTAAAGGCAAATTAGTGCAACCAGGTGCAGGCGCAGTGATGCGCATCCCACGCGACTCAAGAATGCTGGTTGCCCATTCCTTACGTCGCAATATTATTAAATTTGTATAGACATTAAATATTACATGTTTTTAAATAATTGTAAAGAATTTATTATTACTGTAAAAAAATGTTAAATTTTCATTTTGTTCATCAAAAATAACCTCAAATTTATCCAATAAAATTTTATTGCTTTTATGATTTGACAGGTGCAATAGTTTATGAAAATACTGTAGTATCGAGATTTAACTACTTATTTAGTGTCTCGATGGAAACGAGCGCGATGTAGTGATGTTTAAACATTTTACAAAATAGTATAACTTTTATGAGTTGACTTATATAAGTTACCACTAGATAAACATGCCATAAAGTTAATAGTATATTATTAAAAAAAAAAAACAGTGTAACCAGGAACAAAGTTTTCGTTTGTCGTAATTGCTGTAACTTTTAGCAAATTTAAACTTAATGGTATATTCATTTATCATGCTGACATTAAGTTTAAACTACGACATTTACGAAAATGTAACAAATCCATTTCTGCGACTTGTTCGAAAATATGCGGAAGCGCGCATGCGCATAAAAATCAGTTTTTATAACACACAACACAATGAATTGTTGCGTTAGGTTTATTTAATATTATACATATAAGCTTTAATTGATACTAAAATGTAAATGATGAAAAATTGCTTGGAACGCGACAAGCTCAAATTATTTAGAAATATTAACAACTTAATTAGTTATAGGGTGTCATTTCTAGTTACAACCTTCATAACATGAATATGTTTCTATACCAGCATTTTTTTATTCCACAGCCAAAGTCAAAGTATGTAATTATAGAGATACTCTTTGTGTATACAAGGTGAAAGGTAATATATGTAAAAGGTCTGGAGATATCTTTAGGACTTAAAGTAAAGCTGGTATCCTATCTATCTATGTATGGAATACGCCATCCAAAAATAATAGTTCTAGAGTTATTAATTTTTTAAATATTTTTCAAAAAATAATCGATTTTGTAGAAATAAATTCAATGATTTTATTTCTTAGTCATTTCTACACAAATTTTGATGTAATAATTATTGTTTAATCATTGTTTTATTAAATTAAATTAATAATCATCACTTAGAGGCTAAAACTTTTAAATTAGGTTCGTTGAAAGTCGTGACAGTAAAAAATAAGGCGTCATACTTACATTTTTATTTAATCTTAAATTAAAATTTTATTTATAAAAAATACTTATAAAGCCCATAAATAATTATCATGACTTCAATACCTATTCGACAAATATAAGAAAGTACATAAAGTTTGTAAAATTTAGAAAAAAAACACTTGTAATAAAATCAAGTACCATGACATATTAAACTATAGAGACTCATAAAAGTAGACGCCCCGCCGGCCCTTAGTTTGACCCTTTTGTTTTTGTTGTAACATGTGCGAGCTTATTGTTGTCGTTTTAGATATTGAGTAGTGACGGCCACGGTTCCTGATACAAGCACTAAGCCTTTTTCTTAAGTCAGATCGAGTGACTCGCCATGTGAGCTGTTCTCTTATTTTGTCAGCAGCGACGATGATGCGTGATTTTAAATCTTCTAACAAGTTAATTGGTGTTGTGTACTACATTAAAGATTTCATGTGACCCTATAAGTAATAATCGCAAGGTTTTAGTTAAATTAGGACACGTTGCGGCACACGGTGTTGGTTCGCCTCGGCCAATCCAGATAGGATACGAGCTATACTTTAGCCTCTGCAGATCTATTACACCTATCTACACTTACACCTTACACCCTGTATAGAATTTGTTTAAATACTATATTACTCGTAATTTTAACCAGTGCAGTGTATGTTGTTTTGGACTCTAGAAATAATTAATCATTACAACAGGTAATCGATATTGAAATGTTATTACAACTTCCAACTGTGCTTGACCTACATACATCTCAGATATATTTTTTTATTGAGTAATAAATTACATTCGAATACAAATTATAAATGTTTTTGAACATTTTGCTAATAGTAAAGAATGTTAACTTTAAGGACTCTTATGTCGTCTGTTATGTGAGTAATATTTACTTCTCTCGGTATTTAAATTTACACGAGTACAAACTTTAAACAATATTACTTTAAAGGGACAGATAAAAGTTATTCACTATAGATTTACTTCATCAGGTTAAAATATTTGTTCTTTAATTAGTTGAAACTTTATTTCTGAAATAAATGACATCGCTGGCAAGACTTTTACATAGCTATCACTAAATACAATTTCCGCACAGAATTTTTATACACACTTCTTTACCTATAGGTTCCTAAAAACTGGTGCTGTAATAACCAAGTAAGGTATAAAATACCAAGAGGATATCCGGCAAAAGAAACTTACCACTGATAAAGCTACTATAAGATTTTTTTAGTATTTACTCTATGAAACTATTTCATATCAAAAGATTATCGTCGTTTATTCAAATGAAGTTTAATTTGAAGATTGGGCAATCCTCTTACATGATAATTTTATTCAGACGTAAATTTAGTAATACAAAGGAATGTCTAATGTAGATGTGGATCTAACTGTAGACCGGATCTATGCCTATAAGTAAGACCAACTTAAATATGCAAATTCATCTTATCATTTCAATTAATCCCGTATTCAATGGACGCATGAAGTGCTTCTGCGCCTACCGCCGATGAATCTGAAATATAGAAAAATGTATCTAACGACTACAAAATATAATAACAATTTACGTCAACCCTGTATTTGCAACAGAACACTTTGGAGGTTGTAGAAACTAGGTTACAAGCAACAATTTTTAACCAACACGTCTATAAAAGTGTAACGAAGCGATTGCGTTACACCCATATAAAATACTACGCGATATATTTTTTTTGTAGCAATTAATACTTTTTTCACTCTAAACACTATTGATCACACAATCTTTTTTGCCTACTTGTATCAAATAAATAACTGTAGTAAATTCATTAACAAAATAATATAATATGTAATCTCTGAAGATTTTTAAAAAATACCACTCTAATATAAATCTGTAAATCAAGAATTATTACTAGATATTTAAACTATTTCATTAGCTGCTAATAAATCGACCTAGCTCGAAGTTAGTTCTAGGAACATATCTAACAGTTTCGTAATAATTATATGTAGTGCACATTATACTAAAAGGTTATATAATCGTAAAATTATTATGTAATATTCTTTTCCTATCCTAGGTCTAGGTGATGATACAATTTCTTGTGAATTTATCTTAAATATAAATATAGCTTATGTGTAACTTGATGAAAGGCTCAAATGATGATGTTGACGATAAACTATAAATTTGTAAAATAAAACTAGATTAATTATAAATACAAACAATCAAAGTCCGTATCAACGGTAATAAAACAAGTCGACATTCATCTGAGTCTCAATCAAATGTAATTGTTTATGCCCGGGGCATAAAGTTATACTTCGCGCTGGTACGTGGTGCTAATGGGGTTGTAGAGACATTCCACGTAGCAATTACCACACCTTATAAAAGATTATGTTATGTTGTGATACTCTTGTTTTCTAGTGTGTAAATATGAGGTAATTAATTCAGTCTCACGCCCCTGATGTTTGTTACATTAACATTGATAAATCTATTAATTTGACCTTACGTTGTTAAGCCATTACAACTTAAATAGCTTTTAGCTAGTTTTCTAGATAATAAATATTCTCTACTTCCTTAACAGATCTTTTTTAGATTAAAAGAAATCTCTTGAATGCGATATATTTCTCTTTCATTTCAGTTTCCACAGCCCCGTCATAAAACTGCCAAAATAAAATTTGAACATGTTTATCTTGCAATAACATTGTAGTCAAAGTAAAAAACAAATAGGGTGTTCTGAGGGTAGATTTTTATTAAATAAGATTTTTAAATGTATTTTGTTAAGTTAATTTTTTTTTTAATTAAGCGACGTAACGAGCGGGACGTCCTCCTGATGGTAACTGATGCGCCTGCCCATAACGATGTAACACTAGTTAGAATGATATACTGCACCACATGGCGCTCGTCGCTTGAGACATAAGGTGTAGAGTCTCGTTACCCCAATAATTTCACTAGCTACAGCGCCCTTCAATCAGGAACATATTAATGTTTGCACACTATTATTTAACGGTAGAATAGGAGCTGCGATGGAACCTATCTAGACAGTGTCCGGCAACAAACCGACTACCAGTGGACAGAGACCTCTCATCTGAACCCGGACCTACTACTTGTGTACTTATGTTTTGGAAAAGATTTTTTTTTATTAAAGAGACAGATTTGATATCTAGTGATCTTCACGATGATCATGTCTTTCTATTATAATGTAAAACCTTAAATCATAAAATTAGTTTAAATGCATCCTTAGTTTGCAGAACAGAATATACAATATATACTGTTGAGTTTTAATAAATGTCCGTTATTATGACAAATTGTAACGTCAACAATGTAAGACATTTAATGATGTCGGACGGCCGTTACCGTCCGGTTAATCTCGACCTTTTTATACTCCAATCTCCAATACGAGAGGTCGCCTCCAAGCCCTTCTACTAATGTGACGATGTTATTCGTTCCTATTACTATTTCTTATGTATCTCTTAAACGTATATCTTAAAAGTATTTTATTTTGTATGCAATTAACCTAAACTGTATATTAAATAGACTTCAGTTTTCGTGATTTAGTTGTACAAAAACCTATCATTAAAACTTGATACCGAAGTGGATTTCAAACATATCTAGTTACACGTTAATCACTACTTAACAATATGTAGTTGCCCTTAGTTTTCACCATTATCATCACCCTCACCCTTTGATAATCCACTGCCGGATATAGGCCTTCTCCAATGACTTCCAGTAAATGCGATCCTCAGATTTTCACTTCGAACTGCCCAGATGATGTCTTCAATTCATCTGGAGGAAGAGCGTCTTATATTTCCGCGTCCTGTACACAGCCTCCACTCCAAGACTTTCCTCCCCTATTGGCCGTCACTAACACAATACACAATTATTGCAATTTACTTTCAAAAAATAAAATAAAATAAAAATCATATTTTAATATCTCTCATTTACACAATAGAAAAAAATAAAATAAAATACTAAACAGCCTTCAGTCGGCAGTGTTAAACTATGACATTTGTTTATCGATGGTGTCAGAAGATAAGTTAATTGATTAGGCCATTAAGGTATGAATGAACTTGTATTATATCTAGTTAAATCTACCGGCTAACTTACTAATAATTAAAACTAGGTGGACATATTAATCTTATTAAATAATTTCAGGCTATAAATCAACGGTTGACTTTAACAAATTGTAAATGTTCATTAATATTCCATATCTACTCAATATTAATATGATGAGTTACTGTTACAGATAGATCATAGTATCAACAAATGCCCAACAAATCAACAAATGCCAAATGAAATAATATTTAACTATGCGATAGAAGTCTATTCTCTTAAAAATCTTATCGTGTAGTATACTTTGTATGCACATGCAAATTTGGTAGAAGCGGGTACGCTACCTCACGTTATCGTTTATGTATTAAGATTTAAATAAAAACATAATTAAATAAAAATTTAAAAATGTCTTGCAGTTTCACGTGAAATGATAACGTCCATTAAATTAACATATTCGTAATAAAGAAAAGTCAAGATTCATTTATATATATTTTTTTATTTAATTAAAAATAACACTAACCGTCTATTGTATGTAATGCGCCTATTTGTAAAATGGTATCAGAGCATGACTTAGTCGAAAATTATTCAACTAATTCATTGAATTAATTTACTAAGGATATAACGTTCTAGATACAATTCCGGGGCTTGTTCCGAACTAATTCGTCAGCGATGTAACGAATAGTTAAATATATATAGTATCCTATAATTTTTATTTAACGAAGCAACTAGACAAGCCGGAGGTTTACCTGATGTTAAGTGAAACGCCCACGCATCACAACATCGTACTAGTTAGGATGATGTGTATTGCAATAGGCTCGTCGCCTGAGACATGAGATGTTAATTCTCGTTATCCCAGTAACTAAACTCGATACAGCAAAGTTTGCACACTTCTACTGCTAATTTGGCACCAGAAATAGGCGCAGCGATGGTACCCGCTTAGACAGTCTCCAGAAAAGGGAGCAACCACCACTACATTTACAGACATTATTATTCATATTTTATTATTTTGGTTAAGGAAAAACTTTCTACTTTATGAACCAAACGTAAATGGAACCAATTTACCTAATACCTTTTACCCATTTGTGTTTAACAAATGAACGTAAGTAAACGTCTCTAGCTCTGTACGCTTTATTTGCTTAAGAAAATTTTATATTTATTATTAGTTCATCAATGTTAATGTTTAGGTCTAGTGTAGGTCTCTGTTGCTAGAAACTGCCTGAGTATCATCGCAGCGTTTATTTAAGCTGCCAAAGAGTAGTTTGTATACTACTGTGCTATAACTGGGTTAATTATACGTAACATCATATAGTATCGTATATATTTCTTATAGCGATGAGCACAATATGTTGCCGTGTATATCACCATAAATAGACCCACAATGTTATGGGCAAACATTTCGATTTCCATCAGATTAACGTCTTACACGTTTCGTCGTATAGAAAAAAACTATGCTGTATTTACTTCAATACCTTAAACTTTTATGAAGAAATTTAAATTTTTCTAATTTATTAAATTACATATGTGCACTTTGATTTTGAAACTCCTTTAAATTCTTTAACTATATATATATCAAATTCTGTAGACAAACCGGCAAAGGTGGCTAGATTAATTCCGGATGTTTAAAAACAGTTCGCTAAGGCGTACAACGAGTCACTTCAATACATTTATTAGATGTAGATTTCCTTGAATAGTTTTGCTTAATATAAAGCATCTAAAACCTGAATTAGTAATGTGTTTTTGTTCTAAAATATAAATTGAGTCAAATTGAACCATTGAAATAAAAAATATCGTGTAAAAAACTTTACAGTTGATGAAAAGATATTCAATTTTATAAATCTTATAGTTTATTTCATTAAATTTCAATCTCTGAAGAAGATTTAAAGCAGAACTACTGTATAATTACTGTCTAATATATTTCTTACATTATCATCATCATCAGTCGATAGACGTCCACTTCTGGACATAAGCCTTCCCAAAATGTCTCCACATCGATCGGTCCTGCGCTGCCCGCATCCAGTGGCTTCCCCTCTTTATTACAAGGAAACTTAAAATTAAAAAACTGTTCCTCTGTGTATTTTATTTGCTATTATCACCATGAAATATATAATCCAATAATACTTAGAAGACCATGTCGTGCCGCATGTGCGTACAACAAATATGACCTAATAAGAGGTCAATTTGTAAACGAAGTATAATCGCCCAAGTGGCATTCGTAGCAGTTCTATTTCCCAGAGTGCCTAACTCCAAATCAAGAGGCATGACTACCTGTCGCCGGCAGCGAAAGGTCAATTGTTTGTGAAATGAAGGGTGTGTTCGTTATAATGTAGAGAATGGCCACAAATACCTGTTTTAGTACATTGTATATGGATCGAACTGAAATCATAAAATGAAATCAATCGTGGAAGTACACTAAAACCGACTGAACTTATGATTGTATTTTTTGCATTTTCAAAAACTTAATCTTAAAGTTATCGATATTGTGAATCATCATCAGCATCGATATACGTCCACTGCCGGACATAGGTCTCCTCCAAAGATGTCCACGTCGATCGCTCTCGCGTTGCTCGTTGATATTGTGAATAACATTAGCTTATTCCCCAGTCACTACTCACTTTTAGTGCTGGTTGGTCTCTGTTGCTGGAGACCGTCTAGTTGATTACCACCGCAGGTCCTATTTCTGCGATCAAACAGCAGTGTACAAACATAACTATGTTCCGGTTTGAAGGGTACTCTTGCAAGTGAACTTACTGCGCCAACGAAACCTAACATCTTGTCTCAAAGCGGTGAGCGCAATGTGGTGCAGTGTCTTATGTCATCTTAACAAAGGCTACGTTGTTAAACGCAAGCGGATCACATACCATCAGGTGAACGTCTTACTCGTCTCGCCGCTTCGTCGAATATAAAAAAAAACTATGCTCGAGAACTAAGTCATCGCTAAATTTTAAACCAAAAATTTCTCTACAATGTTTTGAGAAGTGAAATGAGTTTGTAATTGTCATTTGAAAAATAAAGAAATTCACAACGAGTTAGTCATACAATAATTATTAACATTGATATTTTTATAAACTAATAATAAATGTGAGTAATTAACTTTAAGCTATGATAACCACAAAGAAAGAATATCTCAATGTAATAAAGGCTAGAGGACATTGTAACATTTTTTTTATCAGACGATCAAATTTTTATTTAATCATTTTCTTAAAAATAATACTTTAACCACATTAAATTCTATGTGTTTTGTACCGCACTATCAAATAACATAAACAAGATTAAGATAATTATCCGATTTCTAAACAACTAAAGTTGTTAATCGCATTTAACGATCAACTAGTTGTTTAGAATTTTCACCAGTAAGAATCAAAACGCAAACGTAACTGGGTCAGTGTTATTTAACTCTATATACGTAGATAATCTTAAAAACGTTATCTTTAAAATGGATCACCATTTTCGACAATAAAACTCGTGTAAAACACACAGAAATACTTATAAAGATTGAGGTAATCTTGTTAATCGGAAGATCCTTCCGGTTCTGAAGGCACTTTATTCATAT
This sequence comes from Ornithoptera priamus, assembly GCA_029034505.1. Taxonomy (NCBI): domain Eukaryota; kingdom Metazoa; phylum Arthropoda; class Insecta; order Lepidoptera; family Papilionidae; genus Ornithoptera; species Ornithoptera priamus. The sequence goes on along the minus strand of JARDWD010000296.1, from coordinate 4,091,993 downwards.
TTAAAGCTTTAGTTAACTCAAATAAGGCGTTTTATATTATTGGTAATGTCTTAACTTTTATAACCGTCGAATTTGTTTTAAAATTATTGCAATGATTTGATGAATAGCTTTTTTGTACTTCTGAAGCATATTATATAAAATACGTAGATATATAAATACATAAGGATAGTAAATTAACACGATATTGTAAGAACTCATAAAGATCTCCCCTATGTAATTGGTGGAATCATTACCTATGCATATATATATATTAATTTTATCATATAATATTGAACCAAATTTTATCTCGATCCCAACAACTTGTCCCTTAGTGGTCTAAATTATCACTAACAAACTTTTATTATTTACGTGACGAACATGAAGTTCACTTGATAGTAAACTGTCTGTTTGCCCATTACAATTAGAAGGTAAAAGCGAGGGTTTAATGTAAACTATTTACCTTTATATCGTACGTTGTTTTGTGTGCTTTTTAACATATATCCTAAAAAAACTATATTAAAAATGCATTGTATTTAATAGTGATCAGATACAAATAATTTTACAATTTCAATAGCCAATGGATGCCTTGAGTATACCGAGTAATGTTCTAACTCTTATCTGTCTGAACTGCCCTCATCCAGCGGCTTCCGGAAACCTTCACCAGATCATACTTCACCGAATTTAACTTAATAAAACAAATAGCGGATATAAACAAACGATGGCGGTTTGACTACATTAATCAGTCATTCCAATGATTTTATACAATTTTTTATTGATTTGCTAATTTTGATTGCTATAGTACTGTGAAATAAAATAAAAAATAAAATAAACAAAAAAATTACTTACGATACGTTTCCTACACTATTTATTTAATAAATCCCTAAATTGTATTTTTTAAATCACCTAAATCTGCTTTTTATGTAGGAATTTCAAACATTAATCAATAAATAGAAGACAAGAAAAATATTGATATAGTTTTCAATATATATGGAATTAAAATTCAATACTTTTTTAAAATGGATAGGGTCCATTGGCGACCGGATAATTGTATTAACGTGCATAACTTTATAAATTTAGAAATACAGGAAATCAAAATTTAATAACTATGACTCGTACCCTTAGCTACTTTAAACATATTACCAATGAATATCCGCTGAATAGTATAATCTTTTATTGACCTTTAGCGTGTAACATTATCATTAGTTATAAGGAAATAAAAACTGACTCCATTTTAGACATAAGATCTAAATCACAAACGACGTTTTAACCTTTAAAACATTAGAGTTATCCTTTGTCTGTGAACCGAACGATTGGGTTCGATTTGGCAGGTGTCAAAATCATCGTAATGGAGCGGACTCGAAGCTTCTAGAACCCGTAGGTGAAAGGGTTAACCACAAGGTTAAGAATACAATACACCTACGTTACAGGAGTTAGGTGTTATTGCTCCACTTTCAATACAAAATATGTTACTGTACATATATATTAAAGTTTATATAGTTACTAGAATTGGTCATTAATTTGTGATCTGATCGGCGTACATAATGACCGGATTTAATACAGACTTGTCTCAGAAACTTTATTGATTACTTGATATTTATAGACGTAATGTACATATTTGAACACAAAAAATATTAAGATACCATGTTGACATTATTTACCCGTACATGCCAAGATTATTTATTAAGCTGAATGTTTATAAAGAAAATGAAATACCAGATGAATAGTGATCTTTACTATCACATGATATTTATTTTCTTTTTCAAATTCACAATTTGACTTTAATACAAAATCAAATTTTTTGAATATTAACCAACGTTATTTAGCCGGCTAGGCTTAACCGATAAGGTGTATGGCTTAAAATAGTATAAATAAAAAAAAAACAATGTTATTTTATCCTATTAATGACCAGTGCTGAATACAATCCTTCCAAATTCCGGTAATTATTGCGGTACTTATAAGTATGCAAAAAAAAAGATATAAGTTGACTAGTGCAGAATCTCGAACTAAGAAACAGGTTGAGCCCGCTGCTCCCATCCAAAAATTTTACTCTATCCATTGCCTTTTATAACATCATCATTTCAACCGAGGAACGTCCACTGCTGGATATATGTCTCTAGTAATACATGCCACAAAGCACGTTCTTCTTCTTCTTCTTAGCATTTATCTCGTCTTTTAACTGGGTCTGCTTATGTCTACAAAGCACGGTCTTACACTGTTTAAATGCAGTGACTCCCAGTGATTATTTAAGCCAGCTATCTGTCGAGCTAAAGAGAGGTCTACCTTCGCCACGATTTCCTGTGCGAACTCACCATTTCAGCACTTTAAGTTCTCTTTTTCATGACATACCTAAAGCAAAATCAAATTCTACATTTTCTTTTACGAATCTTGGTATATTGAATGAACATCATTAAAAAAGACAAAACTTTACCTACTTACTTAACTTTACTTTTAAGAAATACTTCCGTAACAGGACTTTAAACAATAAAGATAAGATGAAAAATATTTTTTTAAACGCCTAGAGTCAGAACGTATCGTTCACGTTATAATATTCTGTCTCTATACTCTGTTTACAAAGTGTGAACTCATAAACGTTTCTGAAATAGTTATTTTATTTTATCGAAATATATCTATTATAAAACAGACAATCCTAAAATAGTGATACCAAATTTAAAATATAGTATTATAGCATTTCACGATTGTCTAGTGAATTGCTGAACTTAACCTACCGTAATTCAATTAGTTTTGAATGGCAGCGTAACACGCTTGTCTCTGTCACTTTCTCTATGTCGCTGTATGTCTATAACTACAGTAAAGTTCGCACAATTTGATACTAGAGAAAAATTTTAACTATATAAAATTAATCGAGGCTCTTTGTGGTCGACCTTGCTACTACAGTATTTCACATTTAGGTCGCCAAAGCCATCAGCGCCCTTCAAAGTGAAATACTGTAATATTTGGACACTGCTATTCGATTCAACCTCGGTCACCTATTGACATTTTTATTAAATTTTTTCGGCATTTCCTGCAGAATCATTATAATTTTGTAGTAAATATTGTTATCAGTGAGGCATAAATTGTAAGACTCCTAAGAGCAAACCTTGCGATCGCCCCAGTTTGAAGTAAGCGTGAAACTAGCGCGTGCGATTTTGATGCATATCGCAGAGTTTTATTGCGTCTTTAGTTGCACTTATACTAGATCTGCAACGTGGTTGCTACCATTTCACGAGTTACTTCACAACGCTCAATTGCTAATCTGAGCCGATTTCACTGCCAATTACCCACAGCCTCTTTTATTAGAAATATCACTACGTGTTATAAAGTTTTCAGCTAAAATTATATTTTTTATTTTTAACTTTCTGACACTGGTGGTAGATCTCTTTTACCGGTAACCGTCTAGATCGGTAGGTCATCACAACACCTATTTTTGCTACAATACATATGCAAACATTACTATGTTCCGATTACTGAAGAGTGTTGTAGCTAGTATAATTACTGGGGTAACAAGACTCGACATTTTATGTCACAGGCAACGACCACGATGTGGTACAGTATATATCATCCTAACCAGCGCAACGATGTTATGGGCCGCCGTATCACTTACCATCAGGTGAACGTCTTGATCTTCTCATCACTTCGTCGTATAAAAAAAATATTGCACATTTAATAAAAATATTTTTTTCGTATTCTAAAACGTATTGCGTAGATCAGTCTAAACAAAAATTAAAACAGCTGCAGGTACTCCTTAATGACTATAAAGTATTATATAAAAAAAAATCGATCACATCAGTGTAAATAACTTATGAGTATGCACCCGTCGTTATTATGAAGGTTAAACTGCAGCCGGAACAGAACATATTCCTTCATAAGAACTTGACTCACTGACACGAACCCAATGGATCCGCCTTTTCATTAAGAAACTTGTACTCAAGGACTCTTTTGTTAAGGAAATACTACTATTTAATATGAAAAGGTATATTTGAACATAATTCTAGAAATTGAGAAAAGATTTAATTAAATCTGACCAGTTTTAGGCTATAATTTTATACCTTTGACATTATGAGAATAATTATCAATACTTGGCATTAAATTTATTAAGAATCTATGAAATATTATAAAGGATACTAATTGGTTTTATATTTTAATCCTATCCTTTTTATATTTTAATAGAAATAGTTTAACTACAAACCAAATATATATAAGATAAAGAATTAGTTAATTTTGAAGCGTTACTGTTACATAAGATAATGCTCTATTTTTACTTCCCTCAAAGTATATTGTATGAAATTAAATATTTTATTATAATATCGTATAACTTTTTAGAATAGAAGTATCATCATCAGTTGTTAGACATTCACTTCCAGACAAAAGCGACCCCTAAAGATCTGATCGGTCTGCGTTTGCATCTTTAACTGATCGTCAGTTCACTTTCGGTCAGGCCTTCCAGCACTACGTCTACTGGCGCATGGCCAGAATTGGAAGATCTTACTAAACTTATCCTCTATCATTGTCGGCTGTCAGTCTTTTGAGCAATGTGCCCTAGCTAATTAGATCTAGCAATCTTTTGGTTTACGTTAACAATATATTATCTTTTTTCAATTTTATACATAAAAAAAACGGTAAATATCGAATCTCTCAGAGTTAATTGTCTCCGTGTCTCATGTCCATTAAGCCGAGTTTCGTAACCATTTTAACCATTAAACAAGATTGACATTCAAGATATTTCCGCCGCTTGTCTACGTTATAGCAATATAAATTGTCACCGACCGTAACAGTGGCCTACGCGTCGGTAATTTTATTCGAATACCAATACTGGCAAAAAATGACAAACTGACTGTTGTGACAACGGCGACAGGTTGCACTTCGTATGATTTATGATCGTCCAGCCGGGAAACTGAAATGAAAAAAAAACCTCGAGTAAATTATCGAACGCGTTCAAGTTATTATAGGCATGCGAACTTATCTTTATAAATTATTATCACGTTTAAAATACACAATTAACAAATGCTTCAGATTAATGCAGATGCAAAAATTTATTCTTATCATGCTTGAAATCAAACTCAAGATTTTTCTTCTTCTTAAATTGCCTCTCTGACTAGGGTTAGCGGTTAGTTCACCATATTGGTCCCTATATCTTGCGAGGCAAAAATCAAAATTATTTATATATATATATATAAAAGAACTGAAAAATTTACAAGTTCGTCTTGATCAGCCGGTAGACGTTCCCTGCCCGAATTAGACCTCCTCTAAAGACAGACAGACACAAATCGGCCCTGCGCTGCTCACATCCAGCGACTTTCATAAAAGGTAGTGCTTTGTTCTACAAGATGGACCGACGATCTGCTGATTTTATAACTTTTTGCAAATACACGAAATAGTCGCAAATGTCGATGAATAACGCAAAAATACGTCAGATGGTCACAGTGTGTCAATTGTGTATTAATTTGATTATAGCATTTATTATTATGTCAAGTGGAAACTGAAATATTGGCATGCCGCATAATTCGTGTACATTGTTCGCATAGCAGCCAAAACGTCATTCTGTAACAAAGAGAATAGACATTCCTATTGATTTCTAACATTATACCATATAGCCTAACAACTTCAAATAATTAAATCGTATCCCGCGCAGTAAATTTAAAACACGCAACCAGCACAGGATCATTTGCCGTTGTTTGGACTTGTATACGTTACTTCTTACTTAAGTGAATTTTTTTTCATAAAACGATTTTATCCACAAATATTATTTAAAACACCCACATAATCGTACAATATTTTGCGTCACTGAAAAACTACAAATTTCACTTCGTGAATAGCCAACATCAATTCATAATTTACAACTTAAATTTAAACTTTCTCTTCATAACCATAAAATTATAGACAAACATTTTCTATTTGTATTATAATTAGCTTAAACGTCAAATCAACGTCCAGGAACGACTAGACTAAATCTAGAAAAAATACTGACGCGTGAAATGTTAAATACTAACAAATGGACCGTAAAACAACAATAACACGCAAAATCTTCACCGGGTTGCTATACACACAGAAACCTTTCAAACAAAACTGTCAAGCTGTATATTTGGATGACCTATAATCAAGTTATTTATGCGTAAATCAGTGCCACAAGTTAGCAAAGTGTCCGTCAATAGCACGTAAAAACTTTCAAGTTTTGATAATATATAACACATCTGACAATGTGTGTTTTCTAATTTTCAATTTAAAAACAAGACGAAAGTGGCAAGTCAGACCACCAATACTGATAGACCAACACAACCTTATTTCTATCGTTACTTATTAATGAATAGGATACTACAACTTTAACTAGTTTTATAGTATCCTTAGCTTTTGACGAAATAATATAACATTATTTGCTAAATCACCTGATTTTATAGGTGAATTTATTGCTTAACTTTGTAAACTATGTACAAATATCATACTTTAATTCAAGAATATGATGAGGTGAGCTATTATGAGAAGCAACGAAACAAAAAAATAACAATTTAAGTGACATATACTTAGCTTATTCTCATGCCTAGTAGAACCTAATATATTAATTCAGTGCGAAGTTGCATTTTAAAGAGTTATTTATCATAATAATGCATCGTCTGTAATACCTTACAATAATTCGTGACGTTATTTGCACATCATCATCATTTTAGTCTCGTTATTTGTGCCTCCACGTTTGCGACAACGTTCACAGCAACTTATATGCAGTTTCGGCACATTAACCTATAAATCCTTTATTTGTAATTTGACGCAAACATACCGAAATACGATATAATGTGATACCGAAAAATGTTATACAATATTTTTTTTATAAAAATAGTATTCATAGATTTTTATTCTTATTGGAGAAAGGCTAAGAACAATTCTCCAAAATAATTATGATTGATAATTCATATAGATTATTTGAAATTACTTTCTTTGAATAATTATATGTCACAACATGGTGGAGCCTACAATGTACGAAAGTAGTAAATATAACTCAGGTTGATAATGTGATCCCGTGCTGATGATTCTCTATCAATAAAATTAAAATAAATACCGAGCATACCAGGAGAAGACTTCAAGACACAGTTACGTCATCCTTCGCAGATCAGACAATAAAAATTAACTTAAAAGCTGAAAATACTCCTTGAGAAGTATGAGATCAGGATATCAATCGGCTCAGTCTTACCGTAACCATAGCATTGCACTCGAAAGGTGGGGCAACAAATAATTAAATAAACAGGATAAAATTTACTTAAATAAAATATATATACAAGCAGTGTCCCATTTTTTCCTATCTGTTGCTTTAGTGTTGGAAACCGAACAATATTTTTTTTTTATTATTCCGCAAGGGCACCATTGGTCTTGTTCTTCCTCATATTTCATCCGAAATTAAATTTTTTTTCGCGTTGCAATAAACTGCAAATCTAATAGGTTTCTTATGTTACTCTACATTTAGGAACCCAGTAACAGTAAAACATAAATGTAACGCAAGACTTGGACAAAATTCTGAAAGCACGTAGTATATTATTGAAAAGCTGTCGATTTTAGTTCCGGCCTGTAGACGTAATTTGCTTGCAATTTAAATTGGGCATGTCACAAACGTGTCAATTACTATGCAAAATTTAAATTGATTTTAAGTGACTGCTGCAATTAAATTAAATATAGGTAACCAACATTACATTATAACATTTAGCCTTCAGACACTTACATGTCTTTCTAATAGCAACGAAATCATAAAATTTTATGATATGGAAACTATACGTGAGTTGCATTTTAAAAGAATGCACGAAAACAACCTTCTCTTCATAATTATTTTTGCTGACAGATGTCTGATGCAGGTGACAGTTCTTATTTCTGATACTAAACATTAATGTACAAACATTACTGTAATCCGGTTTAAGAGGTGCTGCTGTTAGTGAAATTGCTGAGGTAACGAGATTTAACTTCATATCTCAAAGAGACGAGCATAATATGATGTAGTGTCTATCATCTTAACTAACGCCACATTTTAATGGCAGACTTATCACTTATCATCAACTGAACGCCCCGTTCGTATCGATTTTTCGTAAAAAATAATCCTAAAATTCTTGCCATTTCACTTCGAAATCTGCAATATAACATAAACCATAAAGTAAATCGTTATTTAATTGTGTTAAACGGGGACAGCAACACTACATCACATCATTTGTTACATTATTAAATCTTTCAAACCTAAATAAATAATAAATCATCTACAGTACACAAGATATGTCTTCTTTCTGTATAATGCTTTATTTATTACAATGTATACCATATCTTTTTTCTCTCCTTATCAATGTTATAGTTAAGAAAGCGATAAAGTAGCCGTGGAGATGTTCTAATCAATCCTCCATAGAGTGTGTAACACCACTGTAATTCCTATTTTATTAAGAATAAAAACTTATGTTATCAATCGTAAGACGTCCAATTTTTGAAGCTTCTACAAGAATCCCTACACGTATCGATAACATTTTTTGAAAGCTATTAATCCGGATTAAAACAGTCACTATAGAAAAATGCTGGTATATCGCATATTTACATTATTAACACATACACATGCACAACCCTAAAGTTTTTAATGATTAAAATAAAGCAAGCTACCATTATCCATACAGTAATGATGAACGAGGACCTAATGGTTAAGTGACATTTAAAAATACCCACATACAAAAACCTGATAGAAGACACTTCTGATTCTTCACGGAAACCAAGGCCACGAAACTTTATGCTCTTTTATTTCCATAATTCCAGGAGGCTATAACTACATACTTTAATGATGTAGCTTCGCCAGCAGTAATAATACAGTACGTTATATTTCTTCTATACATTGCTATTTATGGTTCTGTATATAATCAATTGGTTATGTTTAAATTTTTTTCCTTTTACAAGTATTTAATTAATCGACGAGACGAGCTTGATGGCAAGTGATACGCCTACCCATAACAACGTGGCGCTTGATTGGAAGTTATACACTGCAACACATTGTGCTTGTCGTCTTAGACATAAGATGTTAAGTATTTTTACTCCAGTAATTAGACTAGCTGCAGTGCTCTTCAAACCGGAATACAGTATTTTACACAGTACAATTTGTCAGTAGAAATAGGCGCTCCGGTGGTACCTACCTAGACGATTTTCAACAATAGAGACCTACCACTCGTGTTTATTAACACAGAGACAAGAAAGATAATGTGAATAAACAACTTGTTTTTAAGCTTCTAGAATCACACCCATTTTCTAAATAACACATAACCGTAAATAGCGCTTTTTACAGTAAACCTCTGATGATATACGTAAAGTTATATTACGATTTTTTTAACTTATGATACACCAAATTTATGTACAAATTATCAGTTGCGGAAACAATAGAAAATATTTTTATATTTTTAATCTAAATTGAACAACGTGACACAAAATAAATAATATATACAAAAAAAATGTTATCTTATTTAAAAAAATTATGGATAAAAAAACTACAGAACCCTTAGTTATGTACGTTCTTCTAATAAGCAGAGAAAAAGTATAATAACTGATATGTTAAATAATATTATTTAATTAATTCTTTTCTACAAATGGTTTACAACTAGAGGGTTAATTGTACTAACCAATTTATGTTGTAGGTGAATATAACCATGGTCAGTTTACTTTGTATTAAATAATTGAAAATTACTACATATTGCTGCGATTCCAAGTATTAAGACTGTTAAGTTCAATAGATATCTACTTTTAAAGAGTTTATGCTTACAACTTTTAAAGGAAAAATTATGGTCACCCAAAAGTACGGATCTCAAGCGATGACGATTTCTTTTTTTATTATAACCACTAACAAATTTGAACCAAAAAACCTTTATTTATTCGACGAAGCGGCGAGACGGGCAAGACGTTCACCTGATAGGAAGTGATACGCTTGTCCATAACAACGTAGCGCTGATTAAGATAATATACACTGTACCACGTTTCGTCCCGTCGCCTTGAAACATAAGATGTTAAGTCTCGTCATCCTAGTAATTTCACAAGTTATAGCGTCCTTCAAACCGGAACATAGTAATGTTTGGGGGCAAAAATAACAACAGCGGTGGCACCTAGAGGGTTTCGGGCTAAAGAGACCTACTAACACTAAATTTCTGTAAATAATATAAGATAAAAAAGAATAAATTATGTAACATATACCAGCTATTTCCGCTTATTGTTTGTATATTTCATGTAAGGATAATCTTAATTTATTACTGATTATACTATTTAATGTAAATATAAAAGATTTCCAGAGAGTTATTGATAAACCACCAGACCTACGAAAGCTTTAGACATAGACTTAAAATTTGATAGAGATATTGCTTCTGCCATTTAAAGGTCAAGTAAGAATGGACTCTACAAAATTTCTTTCCTAAAGAAAGTTGCAGGGGTGTTAATAACGAGAAGGGGTCCAGGAGGCGGCGAGCCAAGAGGCCGGGTGAGATTATTTCTAAAAAAGCGCGCGGGGAACAGCTTGTTTGTTAAAATATAGGTACATGACTTTTTACAGACAATGTTTATCTTTTATTGCTAATCTTATCTTTATAACTTCGACCTGGATTTTTAGCTAGGCTCCTTTCACAAAGTTTGATTCGTTCAATGATTCTTTTACAATACCTGAACGTCGAGTCTTCAGTTACACCACCCATTTGTAATAGGTAGACTAAATAAACAGTAGTGCTTTCAGATTAGCAAAATAAAAAAATGTGACATTAAGAAAAGAATTTACTTTTAAAAATATGCTTTATAAAAATTACAAATTCTTTATATGAACCAATTTCACTGCCTTTTTATATTTGTTACTTGATCCCTACAATATCTTTTCAATTTTATATAAATAAATGTGCGAGCATACAATAATGCTGACAAAATAAATCATAAATCATCTAAATTATCTGTTTTCTATATCGCGAATATAAAAAATTTAAGGCTTGCAACACAAATGTCTATGCCCCATTGACAGTGAGCAGAGTTGATTGATGTCTGTATACAGCATGGAATTTTTGATCGGCACAAACGCCTTCACCGCAGTTCCGATGAAAGAGGCGCATACAACTCGCTAAGTTGGCGCCTAGTCTTATAATGCACTAGCTATCCCCTGCGCACTTTGCCGAAGATGGTATAAAATGAGACTTTAAATTGGTCTAAAATATTCCTTGAGAGGGACCGCAACCGCAAATAACTTTCTATAGCAACCGTTACTATGGCAACCGTATAAATAATACGAAATGAAAATGTTTAGAAAACTTAATTAGAAATAAAATACTAAAGGATCTATAAAATTCAAGAAATAGGTACTCTATAACCATTCACAAATGATTCCACGTCAAATGGGCATGTTCCCGCGTCGATACCTTCACAAGTTTACACGTGATTGACGAAAAAAGAAACCCATTTTTATTACTTATATATAATTTATCCTGAATTTATACTAATTACATATCCTATCCTAACCTAAATATCCTAATTACTTATATATAAATGCATACACAGATACTCAGTTAAACAAAATTTGTATTTTTTTTTTATATACCTGATATTAGTATCTATATTTTTTAGTTCGGTATTTGAGTAATTTTTTTGGAGTATATTAACTGGCAATATAAAATAGGTTCACACACATTTGTTTTTCGCTTGTATATACTTTACAAAGTGGTCAGTATTTTCAATGATTATTTTTTACGAAATATTAATTAAAATTAACATACACAATATGTAAAAATTTTAATAACACTTTAATAATTTTAGCTGTATTTAATAATAATAATCATATAAAATAAATTTAGCATTAACACTTTTATCCATATAAGAATATACGAGAGGTTTTTTTTGCCCTTCGAAGCTATAAGATGAGCGAGACGTTCACTTGATGGTAAATAATACGCTGTCCCATAACAATGTGGCGCTAATTAGGATGGTATACACAGTACCACAAAGTAATCGTCGCCTTGAGACATAAGGTGATAAGTCTCGTTACCGCAGTAATTTCACTAGCTACTGCACCTTTCAAATCGGAACACAGTAATTCTTATACACTACTATTGGGCGGCAGAAGCAGGTAGTTATATAGACGATCTCCGGAAACGGAGACCTACTACGACTGGGAAATATATATATATATATATTAGAATATAATATATACATATATATATAAATACATATATATATATATATATATAAAATATATTAGAATATCGGAAATTACAACCTTGCCGTGAAAGGCGAGTGAGAAGGAAATTATTTCAGAATAACAGTTTTTCTGTGACAGTCACCAGCCAAAATAGATTCACCAATCCACATACCAAGTTTTATTTGAGAATAGGTTGAAATGACAATGATTTATATTTACTATCCCGTCTCTTTTAATTTTTTTTTTCCAAATTCACTTTGAACGAAGCAACAAACGAAAGAAAGAATTAATTTATCTTTCAATGAAAATGCGAAACAGTCACGCTACCTATTAAAATTCGTATGAAGTTCTCTGCCGGCGAGGTAAGGAAATAAACGTGAAAACGAAAGCAATGATAACTGGCGAATGATTACGTCGTATCTGATGCATTCCGACAACGATATATTTCATTGAAATATTTACTTACATAAACGAGTTTTATTTTACTTTCTATATAAAAATTTTGAGGTTTTATCCACGGTATTGTTTTAATAATTATACCTTTCCACCGAAACTCAAACTTCCTTAAATAGATACTAAAAGAAAATCTAAGATTCAATGGACATGTAAACTCTGTCTATTATTTTTGTCCGTATGTTTTATTAGTAGGATTTCTTTCTGAATTATATTTTAATATTATAAATGATCATATATTTAAAAGCATGAAAATTACATACTAACCTTATTCGTGTTCAATGACAACTGATATTTTTATGGACAGCTCTTTTATCTCAGTAAACAACAAAATGTATTGAAAACGTTCATTACGAGATGAAACCCGTTGTTGCCAAAAATACTGACGTTAAATTCCATCAAAATGTATCCTTACATGAACCGAAGTAGTACCGTTACATAGATTAATCCATAAATATAAAATAAATATATTTTTTTATATCTATTTAATGCTAAAGGTTACCACAGCAACAGTGTTGGCTGCTCTCTTCGATGTTTCCCTTAAAACGACTAGGATTTTGAATACAAAACTATTCCGGGTGAAGTTAGGAACTTGTACACTGTATCTAACATCATACTCAAATTACAAATTACCCTTCAATTGTATTCGGCAGTTGTTCCATTAGATACGGGAAAGGAAGGACAAGTTGTTGACAGTACGTTTCATTATAGCAGACCTCTACTATATATCATAATACTACTACTACTAGTTTACTACTCTTATGTATCGAGAGATGAACGGCGGATTATGATTGATCTAAATATTGATAAAAAGTAACTAAAAACTTGCTGAATTAATTCGCCTATTGACAAGAAGAGCTCTCCTAACATATGATTGTATTTTCTTTTTGAAAACTTATCCCAAGAAAATATAAGCCTTGGAACACAACTGATGGTACTGCATACTTGATTTACGAATACGATCATACACGGATAGAATTACAAATACTTTGAGAATCCTCGAAATCGCAACTAAAGTCAGCTTACTCACATTTTTATTCTTATATTAAAAAATTGCAAGGTAGTGTAGAAAAATTATTATCGGATTGTGGATATCATCCTAGTGTAAACAACACATTTTTGTCTGCAACTTCCAAATCACGATTATTAGTTGTTTATTAATATTTTGAGAATCCTGTTGCTTTACGAAAGTGCGAATGCAACCCGAAAATTAGTTCAATCTAAATGGTACACGGATTTTATTAATTTCCTGACCAGAATTAACATCACATGGCTATCAAAAATCATAAACTGCAAACTTTACGTATTAAATCTACACGACTTCATAACATATAAGTACATACGTAATACTTAAATTAAGTATTGTCAAGTTACGTGGCACGATGTAGACGAAAGAAGGCGTTAGGCTTATCTTAGTGGTATATCTAAGATCTACTAATCTTTTTGCTAGAATACCTCACGATTCGCTACCTAATAATTTTGAAACATTATTATGACTAAATTACAACTTTAATACTAAATGTACCTAAGTATGTCTTTTCGTTGATAGAAAAAATAGGTACTAGTTGTTAAGCGCTACAATATTTAAAGAAGTTGGCATTAGGTTTTTCTGAACATCAAAAAAATCTTGTGTTCGTTTACTATAAATTTTTACTCTGGATAAACTATACATTTACTTTACTAATAAATTATTAATTAAAATTATTAATTAAAAAAAATATATTAGAATACTTTTAAAAAGACAATCTTCGTTTATAATAAATTGGTTTATTATTTTTTATATCCTTTCAAAACCGTGTAGCAGGCTTCATATCAGAACTATGTATTTACTTACTGGTGGTAGGTGTCTGTCGCAGGAGACGGTCTAGGTTAGTACGGTACCTCCGCTGCGCCTAATTCAGCCGCCAAACAATAATGTTTGCACATTACTGTGTTCCGGTTTGAAGAGCGTTGTAGATTGTGATATTACTGAGGTAAGGAGACTCGATATCTTCTGTCTCAAGGCGTCGAACACAATGTGGTGCAGTATACAACATTTCAACTAGCAACATGAGCAGGCGAAATACTTAGTAACAGGAAACCGTCCCGTTCGTCTCGTCGGTTCAATGAAATAAAAAAAAACGTATAAGTTGTACGCCAAAAACATATACTACCGGAACTTATTCATACTAAAGACTTCAACGACGTCTCACTATTGACGAGTACATATTTCGCTCGAGGTTACCTCGAATTCTGTATATAATTTTAATACTGCAATTGGGATTCGACTACATAATTAAAATATACTATTATAGTGATTTCAATCGTTATCAATAAATAAATGTTAATTTACAATTAACTAAAACTTTCATACAAATACAAAGCAAATAATACATTACATAATTAGTTCCCTTCTGCCTTCTTTAACAACAATAACACGAGAATGTTGTGTATCGTAATCAACGTTTTTTTTTTAAAAAAAAATATGAATATTGCTTGTGTAAAGAAAGCATGTTTAACACTTAAATAAAATACAATAGAACAGACCTCTTCATAATAATGATTAAATAAGATGTTAGTATAACTATAAAATTCAAATAGATGTTTTAAAAGATAATTAAGTAGCATTACTTCTTCATTCTTGATTATAATCGGAGAGTATACAAAGCTTTCACAAAGATTTTAAATGGTAACAATTACTTTTTAAAATATTTTCACCAATTTCTTATAGTAACACATAAGTAATTTAGTAGTCTTCATCAAGTCACTCCTCGTATTACATGTGATGTGACATCATTATTTTAACCCATTGGTATCGATTGTTAAATACAAGTCACCTCATTTTTTAAGGAAATTATCAGGAACGACATATAATAATCATTTTAAAATATACTGTGATATTAGAATTCCTTATGTAAATTGTTTCTATATTTATAACAAATCCATTTAACAACACTTGTCAAAATTTCGGTACACTAGCAAATAAAGACAAAAGTCTTATAGTTCTGTATCAATTATTATACCAATTTTTTATTCATTGAAAATACAGACAAAAGTTTCGTCTTACAATATTTGTTTATTTGATTAAACAATATTAAAAACTCGATGTTAAGATAGTGATATGCATAAATAAATTTCCTAGCGTTAAGGACGTTTACACGTCACCACATTGGGCTCAACGATTTTATATAAGATATTAAATCTCATACCTTAATAACATTACTAATCACTGTGCCCTAGTCATCTAGATCTAGAAACGGTACTGCGGTGGCAAATCGGCCTCTTGTCAAACCGTAATCGTTTATATAGGAAATATACAAAATTGTAATAATTATAAATGTTGACAATCTCATTATTAGACAACATTTTTTCTTAATTAGCGTTTAAAACAACCCTTTAAGACTAGGGTCATTGGCAAAAAAAACGTGCGCATCTCACAATTAAAATTATAGCATTGCACTTGCTGCGTAGTTAATTGTTACCAATTACAACCAGTCGAAGCGGGGTTTTTCATATATAAAGGGGCACAATGTGGGCAATCGACATTCCGACTTGGGAAGTGGTTGCAAATACACGTTGCTTAGGCGAAATTCTATAGGCGAGTACTGGCTTACCAGCAGCGCCTACTTTAGTTCGTTTGAGATCTCCGTAACATAGAAAAAAAAAATAGTAATCATGCAGTCTATGGTAAGTTCATTTCTTTATCGCTCTATTAGCTACACCACACAATTGTTATTCGATTCATTCTATTATTAAATTTTATATATATATACATTGCAGTATTTAAAAAAACAACTGTTGTATTCTGATTATTATTATTACGATAATTTCTTTTTTCGTTGTATACAAATACGTAAAATACAAACATTCAATAAAATATAATTTTGACTTTTGTAGTTAATAAATTCGAAATTTAAACCCGAACTATTACAAAAGTTATGACACTTATAAGAGAAAATAATATAAATTTTATAGTTGTTAAGTTTATGAAGGCATATTGCTAAAATTATAGAGCACTGAACGACATTTGCATAATGCTATCATTTCAGCCTTACAGTATATTTAACAATCAATAAACTCTGTCAAATTGGTACTGCTTAAAGAATTTAAATTTAAATTAATAAAACAGTAATCGTTGATTCGAGTTTACCCCGTTTTCGCTAATAACTCCACGTTAACACGTAACAACATATAAATCATTCCCGCACTTAAAATCTCTATAGATATTATTATGCCAAGGTCTATTTTGTTAATATGAACAATGTGACTAGTGTCACTAGAATTAATGTGCACTTAAATGCTATCGCCCACAGATTGTCGAAATGATTTAGATTTATGCTACATTTGTAATTAAATCATTTTAAAACTTAAAATTACGTAGCTACATTTCGCATCTATCTATAAATTAACGATCAATCTCTTTTAGCGCTCATTTTTTTTTCATTCTTAAAAACCTTATATGCACTATATGCAGACATAAATTGAACACCTTTATTAGTTATAGAGGAGAAAATATATGCACAGCACATAAATAAAAATTTTGTACATTATATAAAATAATACTTTAGAGTAGAATTGCTGTTTTATAAAAATTATAACGATAACGTATGTATAAAATTGAGGGAGGGTCAAGTTTAGGGAAATTGTCTCCCATAAAAATTCTCATAATTCGTTGCTTAAAATGTGTGTACTTTAAATTTAAACTTCTCAAGAAACTAACATTATAAATCATACTATACATACATTCATAAAAGTTAACGGACTTAGTTTAAAACAAGATAGTGTTACTAGCTAGAAATTCTCGTCTATGTAATAATTAAGAGTAACGTATATAATAATAATATAACTATTTAAAATAGTTGTGTCCACTGACCGTACAATTTTTCTAAAGACCTTCGCGAAATTTAACTTCCTACGCCCACTAGTTCCTCTTAGGTAACCCACATTGCAATAGCTAAGTGGTTGTGCACCAGTTCGCTAAATGATAATTCCGAACTATTGCTAAAGGCTCTTTTGTAACAACCTCCATAGGCGGATCTATGTGAACCTCACGCCCTAACATTATACCACCTATTATTTGGCTGACAACCTAGAACTAATTTCATGCGCTCCTTACAAACTGTTGTAATCTTGTCATACTTTAAGTAATAAAAAATATATAAAATTTATTTCGGTCTATGGTTACATTGTTAGTAAGTT
Organism: Ornithoptera priamus; assembly: GCA_029034505.1. Taxonomy (NCBI): domain Eukaryota; kingdom Metazoa; phylum Arthropoda; class Insecta; order Lepidoptera; family Papilionidae; genus Ornithoptera; species Ornithoptera priamus. Next base: position 4,074,235 of record JARDWD010000296.1, on the reverse strand, counting down.
AGTAATAACATTTGCTTAACGGTTATATTAGTAATATCTAAGTAATTTGTGCTATTTAAAAATTAACTTAATTTTAGATTCTGTTATAATAATGTATAAACAACTAGTTAAAAAGTTAAAGCAACATCAGTTAACACAAGTATATATTTAAAACTATAAATTTAAATTCATGTGCAGGCTAACTACGTATAACATTATACATACATATTTTTGGGAGTAAAAAATTTCACAACTACTAACGTTCCTTAAGAAATCTACATAAAATTATTGAACATTGCAAGACATCTATTGATCCTTACACAACTGCGAATTGTTTACAAACTGACAGGTTGTTTATGCGAACAGTCACCTGTCAGACAATTGCGTTAATTTTAGAAAATCGCCTGTTCTTGTAGGGCATTTTCCAATTCATGTGTTCATGTTGTTCTTGAAGTAGAGGTTACTTCAATATGCGATAATGTTATATTTCATATAAATTAATAAACATCTATTTTTTTCTAAATTTTAACCGAAATATTATAGTTAATTATTTTTGGTATTTTGTTAATATGTTCCATAAATAAACTGCGAATAAAAATAAATAAATTAAAAATAAAAGCGGTTTATTATATAATTTTAAACTACGTTCCCACTTAATTGATTTAGCTCGCGGGTACCAGATCCGCCAACCCTAAATCCGATGAAGCTGCTTTATTTGTCAAAAAAATTAGAGGCTCAAATTTGATAAAATAGAGCCATTGTGAAGCATATATCTACTATCTCACAGATCAAAGTAATTTTAGATATTTGAATAAACTCGAAGTAAATTAGAATTTATCGCTGATACGTAAAATCACCTTAAAGTATTACTACACTATATATTAAACATTTTGTTCATTATTATTAATCAATATACATTTGCCTAACTCTGTTATTTTATATAGCTTTGCATGACTTTACTTTTATTTCTAAGTTATTCATAATTCACATGTATTCGAATTTATTCCACCTTAAAGATTTAGATGTCAGTAAAGAGAATTAGCAATTCGTAGCTATAATTTATAGCAATATATTTATTACGCACGCTATAAATTTTTTCCAATTGTTACCAAAGTTTTGTTTTTTCGTTTTACATCAAGTATCTTATTAAATCCACTGATGCATGTAAGATACAATCTAACTATAGACTCCTTTTTTGTGTTCTTGTTTTTATCGTTAAAACGACCAAGAATATACAAACCTACTTTCTCCTTATTTAATTTTTTTAAGTAGCTAAAAAGTTTTAGAAAATTTAAGTTTTAGAAAAAGATAAATAGATTCCTAACCTTTAATGTCACCAGAAAAAAGGAAATATAAGGCCCAGTCCATCTTAATACTTAACTATTAACGCCATTATATGAAACTGCAATTAAATCCGTAAATCATCTAACAGTAACATTTCTGTCCCAGATTATCCTAGCCGCCACTCTCTGCCTCGCGCAGGCTTCATTCTATGCCGGCGCACCGGCCCCCATTCAATTGAGTCCGGATGGCAAGTATGTCCTGGACACACCCGAAGTCGCCCACGCTAAAGCTGCCCACTACGCGGCCCACGCTCAGGCCTCAACTTCCCACGGTGCCTGGGCTCCTGCCGCTGGCTACCTTGGTGCTCCCGCATATGCCGCCGGTGCTCATTACGGTGGTGCCCCCGGTGCTGGTAAGTACATCTTTATAAAATTGTTTAATAATATATAGACTATCACTGACTTTGTCGATTCAATTCTTACAATACAATTTTCAAACATTTTTACCTTTAGGTCTTTTCAAATACGGTCCCGCTCCTCTTGCACATGATGGCCGTGTGGTTGACACTCCCGAAGTAGCTCATCTGAAAGCAGCTCACATCGCCGCCCATGCCGCAGCTCATGCCAGTGCTGGTGCCCTCGCACACGCCGGTGCCGTGGGACCTTTGGCTTACGCAGCACCTCTGGCTCACGGAGCCGGTTACGCCGCAGGCTACGGCAAATGGAATGGTCCACAGGCCAACATCCAGCTCACACACGATGGACAGTACGTCGTCGATACTCCTGAGGTGCAACACGCACGCGCCGCTCATCTCTCCCAATATGCTGCTGCCGCTCATGCGGCTGCCGCAGCGCCAGAACAAGGACCCTGGAACCATGGAAACGGCTGGCACTGAAGCATCGACTACCTCTGACCTCGGCTTCTTAACTGCCTAAAATATTTTTATACAAAACCGAAAAAAATAAAATAAAAAAAAAATTGTGTATATAAGTTAACGTGACCTGTGTACAGCAACTGCTACTCTTAAGAAAAAAATGATAATAAAAATCTAATAATGTTATACACTTTTTTGTTTTTTCTCCTTCGATTTTTAAAGAATTTCAAATAAACTCCCAAATTATAACCTACTTTCCCACCGTTGTTATAGATTTCTTTAAAAGCTTTGAATTTCTGCAGAAAGCTGCTTTTCAGCTGTTATAATAATGAATCTTAATCAATAACAAAAATCCTCCCAGTATGTGCCAAAACTTTTAACCAACTCTTCAATTTATCATCATCATCAGGCTTTCTTAATCCATTGCTGGATGTAGGCCTTCCTCAGCTTTTCTGTCTTTTCTGTCTTCCATCAGATACGGTCCTCAGCTTTTCGTATCCACCCACTTCCGACGTTCTTATGATGTCATCGGTCCATCTCGAGGAAAGACATCCTACGTTCCGGATCTTGTCTCTTAGAGCAATGCCAAGCATAGCTCTCTCCATCGCTCGCTGTACGGCTTTGCATCGGTGGACCAGCCCGATGGTCAAGTACTAAGTCTCCACGTCGTAGGTGAAGGTGAAAAATACGCACTGGTTGAAGACTTATCTTCAGACATTGGGGAATATGGGAGATGAAATTTTGGCGGAATTTCCCTAACGCTGCCCAACCGAACCAAACGTTTCTATCGGTCTCCTTGTTCAAATTACCTCGACTAAGTTCTATAACCTGTCCATAACAGACAGAGTCTTTTACTGCTTCAATCACCGTATTCCAAACGGTTACTGGGCTGGAGATAATTAAGTTATTGGACATGACTTTAGTATTGTCCAAATTTATCTACAGTCCCACGTCATTGATATCTTTCAGTATCTGGATAAGATCCTCCAGCGATTCTGCCATTAAGACCTCCTCATCGGCAAACCGAAGGTGCAATGAGTTATCACGGTTAATGTAAATGCCCCGTGTTTTGCAATCCAGAGGCTTAAATACAATTTCCATAGCAATTGTGGACAGTTTCGGAGATATTACGCAACCCCATCTCACATCTCGCTGCACTGAATAGGCTTCGGCTGCTGCTCTTGGATTCGCACGGTCATCGTTTAGCCCTTTTTGCTGGATAAATTGAATATATAACTTTTGCTAATCTTTATAACGTGAAACTTTTATTCGTTACAAAATTTCGACAGCGTACAAATAATTTTATCACGCGATGCAATGTCAGGAGAATATCTAATATGAGACGCAGATTTTTAGCTCGGGTGTTGATCACTACAAGTTTTTTTTTTAAATAAAACTTAATGAAGTCTATTCGGTTAACGATAACAAACCTCGTTAGTTGGCAAGAACAGGTATTATAATAACTCATCTTAAGTTCATCCCAGGGGTGTAAGGAGTCCCGCACGCCATTTCAGTTGACCCAAGCTAATCTCACTTGCTCGTGTTGCAATTAACAAACGAGGCTCTGACTCCCACCAACCCGCATTTGGTCGGCGTCTTGGAAATGGCCCAAATCCCCTCATATAAACCTCCACAATATCCAGCAGTGGACGTCTATCGGCTGATGATGATGCTATTGTAGTACATCCAAAAGTGTAATATCACCTGTTTGGGTATAATTGTACCTTTAACGAACATTGGGGATTTTTTTTTACATTCACATATATAGATGTACTTTATTTTCATGCGCTGTTATAATGTCTACAAAAGTCAACCGATCACACCGTTATCGGAGTATATTCTAGAATTAAATTGTCCTTGCAGGAGGCCATATTTCATCAAGGCTCTAATATTTCCCGCCAGTACCATTTTCCTGTTCAGCATACGTCTTTAATTTTATAAACAATACTTTGAAACACTCAACATAAGATAAATAAAGTAATAAGTGAAATTATATAGCATTTAATTTCTTTCCATCTGGCCTATACTTGTAGTTTAAAAAAAATTATCGAAAGCTATCTTATCGATTAGTACATATTTTTTATATTTATCCATAATAAGTTCATTGTTCGGTAAGAAGTCAGCCTCGATTTTTACATGTCTCTAGAACTTTATTAAAATGCCTATCATATCAGACTCTGATGAAAATGTACCAGCCGCTGTATCTACCAAAAGTATTGCAGCTGGTCCATTTGTAAGCAGTTACTAGAGCCGGGAGGTCGTGGCCATGTCAAGAAAGGCCGTCTAAGAGTTAAAAGTCAGAAGAATTTTTTCAATGGGTATCACCGGAGTTGGCGCTGAATATAAGTCGCAAGGTTTCTGACAGCGCGAGCAACTTAATAAAACGCACATATCGAAAATACTTTTGCAAAATCAATTTATAAAATTCAATTATATTTTGTAATTTTCCGAAGTAATTAAATTATTTTTGTTCAGATTAAATAAAAGGTTAAATAATTCATTCTTGCAAACATTCTGAAAAATTTGTAAATAAAAATTAATATTTTCCCGCCTCACTTCTTACTTTCAAAATAGAATTCATATACATATATATATAATAATAGTATATTTCAATAATTAATATGATGATCTGTATTTAATTTCCATTGTCTTAAATATAAATGCTGTAGCTGGCAATTATAAAGTTAGACAATTCGCAATATTTTAAAATTATCATTTGGCAACTCTACTTACCTCACCGGTTTGTTGTGCTTGTGATTTATTTCATTGAAGGTAAATAATAATTTCAATATAATTATACTTTCGTTTGTTAATAAATAAGAAATTTATTAATTGCTTGTTAGTATTTACCATGTAGTAGTATATGTTTGATTATTAATTACTTATTGGAAGTGTTGCAGCGTTGCAATCAAAATGGCGGGATAAAGTATTATATTTTTCGTGTCGTTTCAAATAATAAGAATAGCAATTTTCAGCATTTTATTACTGATGAATAAAAAAAGGCGTAACGCTATGTTTATTATAAATAACATACACTCTCGTCCTACCAAATCGTACGATTTTTCAACGCTTTGTTAATCATTAACAAACTTCGGTTTCCCAAAAACCCTTCATGTTACATGTGCCTCATGCGATTGAATTTTATTATTTATACAAGTAGTATTATATGTCGATGTATATGTATGTCAAATATTATTGTAGTGTATTAAAAAATACGTTATATCTTATTAAAGGTAAATAATGTACTATTCAGTTTGAATATTAAGCGGTTCATTCTTTTATTACTATTTTGCTACATTTTAAGTTTGATCATTTGAATTAAATGTATTCTATTAAAGTTTTTTATATACATGTAACCATATGTTTTTTTTATGTTTTAATAACAATGAAATGAAAAATTTAGATGGCAGACAAAAAAAAGGAAGGTGAACCTGAGGTAGAAGATGAATTCTCAGTTGAGAAAGTTCTGGACCGAAGAGTGAGAAATGGAAAAGTGAGGTTTTTCTATATATTTTATTGAAACATACAACTTTCATATGAACAGAAAATTCTTAACTAAAATTGTGTTATGACTTGACATTATGATTGATTTATTTAAACAGAACATAATTTTCAGGTTGAATATTTCTTAAAATGGAAAGGGTACAGTGATGAGGATAACACATGGGAACCAGAAGAAAACCTTGACTGTCCTGATCTTATACAAGCTTTTGAAGAAGCGAGGAAAAAAAAAGAAGCTGGTGAGTATTTACAACTATGTCAATTTATTGAAGTCATAATAGGGCATACCTATTGTTATTTGTGAAGATAAAGTAAAATTTAGTGTTGGTTATAATATAGAATTATACTTATTAAATTGTGTCAGAAATTAACTATAGTGTTAATATTTATTTATTTTACACAATTTGCAGAGGGTAAAACTAGTAAGACAGATAAAGATCCCAAAAAACGAAAATCTTCTGCAGCAACTCCTGATTTAAAAGGTGCAAAGAAATCAAAAAGTGATGACAAAAAGGCTTCAGGATTTGATCGTGGTCTTGAACCTGAGAAGATTATTGGTATGTTAACAAAATTTCTTTTTAGTCTATCAAAACTGTAAAATAAAAAAAACTTTCCCAATTATTTAAAGCAATTACAATAGACACCACACATATTTATATATATACATTGTGACGACAGTGTAAGCCTTGTAATAATGCTGTATTCAATTGTGTTAATGTTCAAGGTGCAACTGACAGCAGTGGTGAGCTGATGTTCCTGATGAAGTGGCAAGGCACAGATGAAGCGGACCTAGTGCCTGCCAAGCAGGCTAATGTACGCTGTCCACAAGTAGTTATACAATTCTATGAAGAGAGGCTCACCTGGCATACACCAACACCTGATGAACTAAATAATGAGGACTAATTGATTAGTTTAGAGTATGTCAAAAACTCTTTATTTTATCAGTTATTACCTGGTTACTTAATATTAGCAATATTTGGATGAATGTATATGAGTTATACATACTAAATTTAAACTAATTAACTATTATGTAGATCTTAAAATGTGTATGTTTTATATCAGTTATTGATGCAAATATTTTATTAGGAAACATTACTTTGTTAACATTACTGCATTCCAGTTTTGAAGATGTATTGTATTAGCTAGTGAAATTACTGGGAAACCAGGATATAACAGGCAACACAAACCATTGTCCACCATGTGGTCTAATATCTATAGTTCTATAAAGTGAATATCTCACTTGTCTCTCATTACTCTGAGTGGTTCCTAGAAAAAACATGCATGCACTAATGTAGGTGAAATTTTTAAATTATCAGACATTTGATGTTATTGTCATAAGAATATCTGTATTAATGAAAATGTTTATTTGTTTCAGATTCATGTATTGAAATTGTCTCGCCATTATCCACTAACAGTTGTGTCAATGGGAACATTTTTATGACTTGCTGACTGGTGTAAAGTATTTTAATTGTAACTATTGTGTACATTTTTGATGTGCACTTACTATTATATAACACTTGTGAATGGTCAATGATAGAAAGTGCAATGTTGATTTCATTAAACAAAATTTTATTATGTACTATAAATGTACAATTGTGACTGGTTGAATAAATGACAAATTCATATTAAATATAATTTATTATCGATAAGCTCCAAATTTAACAAACTGTTAAGCAACAATAACTAAGATCTAAGATTGACTATAAAGTAAAAATCGGGTAAAAAAGTCTTTTTTCTCCGTCATGTAAGCTAACATGTGAAAACATTGTATTTTCCGAAAGTAAAACTTAGACAATTTTTTTTTGTTTTAAATAAAGACATGTAAAAGATGCCAATTAATTATATGTTTTATATTATTATGACCTAAAGCACAGTAAATACTGTACTTAAAAAATAACAAATAATAATTGTTCTGTGGGTTACATCTGAACAGACTACAATTACTCTTTGTTGAAGACTTTTTATATAATGATTTCTAACATAACACATTACTAATTTACAATAATTCAATGTTCGCATATAATATTTTTTTTTAAATATGTTGTCCTTTTAGTTTAAAAAAATATCGATGCTTAATAGTTATAAATTTAATATGTTTGTTGTTTAACCAGATGATCGGAGAAATAAGATGTAGAAATGTTTGTTTTCTACTTAATGTGTTAGATTTTTTTTTTCCTTCTTTGATTGTTACAACATGAAATCATGTACACGCATCACTGTCATTACTTCGATTTATTTTTAATAAGACATAAGAGAAAGTTTAAGTTTCTTCGTCTTCTTTGTCGTAACCTCATGACTGAGGGACGTGACTATGGTGCGTTGCCCTGGCCACCATTTCTTTCCAGACATTTCTGTCTTGCGCCATTTGGATGGATGATTGTAGGGTCGCTCCCGTTGAGTTTAAGTTTACATTAAGTATATATTTTAATAAGGTTAATACTTCAGATTAAATGTGTATAATGCATACATATATGTAACATATTATTACCATATGTTGTATAGAATATGTTTAATATATAAACATAGAAATATTTCCGTAACTATTAGAATAACTGTCAGCAATAATGTTGCTTTTTTTATCACCGATTGGAATAATTATTGAGTGATAATATTTGTAATTAAAATAAACAAATATTTATTCCAAATGAAGTCCAAAATACAAAGCATGAATATCAAGAGTAAGAAATTGCTTAAGATCTGGTATAGTTATATTTTTGATATTTCAAATTATCAGTAATATTGAATAACGTGTATTATAAATTGTTATTGTAAAATTTTTTTTGCAGGTAGATAAAACTTTATTTGGGCAAAAATTAACAAAGTTAAATCATAAGAAAGTAATATGTGTACTGGTTGTGTTTTATGTTCTATTTCTAAAATAGCATATAGAAGAATATTGTGTTGTAGCTTATTGCATATTACAACTCGTGGTGTAAAACAAACCTGTGTAGATTTATTGACAAAGGCCTACTTACCACTGGTAGTAGATCTTTGTCAGCAAATCTACGCTTCATTAAAAGAGAGCGTCAAGATATATAACAACTGCGGCGCATCACTGTAGCTGAAATTTCTATGACGGGGTGTTACGTCTGGCATCTATCGCCACAAGGAGATGAGCACAATGTGGTGCAGTGTTTGTCATTCTAATTTGCGCCTCATAAGTACTACTTAGCACCAGTTTCATATCTACATTGATTCTTCAAACAGGAAAAAACTTGTACATCTGTTGAAACTTTGGTTTTCAATTGTTTCATGTTGTAATTGATGTGTGTATAATTTTCTCATATAGTTAAGTATAACTACTATTGCGTTACTGTACATAATTGTAATACTTTGATTGGAATGATTCTATAATAGGATTAAATTAGTTTAAGACAATGTTTTTCACTTTTATTTTTTTTATATACACGTAAAATGTTGAACTTGTACCAACTCCATTAAAGGTACGTAATACCTTTGTAAAATCAATCAACAAGAGTAAATTTTTTAATGTTAATGTTCTAGTTTATGCTATTTATCTAAAAACTATCACTAATATAGAATTGCAATGTTTTGGGTTGTGGTAGGCTTCTGGTCCCGTTGCTTTGTAATCACGAGTTATTAAGAATATGACTAAGGAAGCCCTGCCTGTCGTAGAAGGCGACTTAAAAGGTTTTCAGGTTCGTGTACTTTTAAGCCACACTTGTCCTCATCGTCCACTAAGCGAGCAGGGGCTGAACGACAAATACGGAGTGGTTTAGTGCTTGTCGTAATAAAACGAGGGTGGCGAGGAGAGCCCTCCTTGGGACTTGCATTAAGCGTAGTGCCGAGAGGCACCGCTGCGTTCTGTAGGAGGTTGCAGGGCCTCTCGCAACGCACTGAAGATGCCCATAGAGGTTTTAGTGTATAAAAATTGCACATAACTTTATTCCACCTAGAATCAGAGTATATTTTTTAGTTTTCTTGCGGATAAAAAGTTTACTGGCCCCACAATGATACGTAAATGCAAAAAAACATTTGTTATTGTTGCCGCCATATGCAGCTTATATACGTCTTAACGATAGAGAAATAGCTTCACGAATTTTATAAGTGTGTTAATGTCACGCTACAGCAAAAAAAAGATGTTAATTAAAGTAAAAAGAATCGACCAATAGAAGTCCACCGCTGGACATAGTAGAAGGAATAAAGATATTCAATGATTTCTATTCATGTGTTTTTTCATGCATCGGTAAACGTAGTGTCGGGAAGCGCCCTACAAAGTGAACCGACGAGCTAGTAAGTGTCGCGGGCTACCGCATGATGCAACGCAAGACCGATCGATGTAAAGATCTTTAGGGAGGCCTATGGCAGTGGACGTTTATCAATTGAAGATGTGATTGAATTCGTTAGATCTGCTTTGGTTTATACGACTGTTGTTTATACAAATACTTAAGATTGAAAACATTAACTTGTAAGTAAATATATATTTAAGATTTAAATTAATAATTAGAAATAGGTTTCGTCGAATTTCTTTAATACAGATAATTTATAATTACTACTCTAAATTTTTCGGCAAAAATAATGGCAGCACTTGTATTTTGTTGTAATTGCAACACTTTGTTACTTGATTTTTCTATCTAAGTATATATGTGTATGCAGAGAGTAATTTGTATATATGTGTGTACTGTATATCAAATTCCTAATTTAATTATTTGAAAATAACTTTTGTCGTCAATAAAAGTTTATTAATTGAAATTGAACATCACGAGCTTAAAGTAAGTGAAAGTTTTGGCTTGTACTCGGATAATCTTTTTGTATTAATAATGTAATTTTTTTTCATAATTTATGTCGTAGTATATATAAAACTATATTATATTATAAAACTCTTAAGCAAACTAATGGATTTTTTAAATTTTATCCTGTACTTCAATATATACTTAAGTCTAAAATTTCATTGTGGCGTATAAGAAATACGAACTGACGTCATGATATAATTATTTGTGGGTGGAGCCTATTTCTGTCCAAAATAGCTAATCGTTTATCAATTCATTACATATAATAATAATATCTTGCAATAAGGACAATTCATAGGCGTTATATAAATAGATAATACTCAAATACGAGTGTTTTTTATTTATCCATGTAAAATTACCTATCCACTAGTCAAAAGACATATTTTAGACAAATGAAGATAAGAATTTAATTAAATAATGAAGTATAACTCTGACAAATAGTGCGATGTTTTTAGAAACTTAATAGAGCATTTAGAAGTTAATGAATATATATATTTGTTGCTGATTTTTAACGAAGTTCCACATATATTAAATAGAAATTAATAATGATTTAAAAATGTTTTATTGTCATACAACAAAAATTAAAACATTTTTCTGCCCCAATTTTAAAGTTATAGTAATGTGTACTGAAAAACATTCCTGTTGCAAGTTAATAGATTTTTATGAAATAAACAATTAGTGTAGTATATCGGTAATGCATTCTTGATGTTAACCTGATATTATAATGACTACTCCACTACAAAAACTATTATTAATGGATATGAAACCTTTTTTCTTTTCTTATGTTCACTTATAAATCTAAAAACTAATAAGTATTAGTATTATATTTTTTCTATTTTAAGAACATCATCAACTTCTGAAGTAACACCAGAAGTTCTGTATATATCATATATATATAAATTTTGCTTATGTATATATATATAACCAAAATTTATGTAAAAAAGCATAATTAATTTAATTTGTTAAAAAAATCAACAACTTGAATTTATGAGAAATACTTTAAATTTTTTTGGTAACATTTGTTTGCAGTAAATCACAATGCCAAACCTAGACCTTCAAGAATATACACTTGGTGAAAGACATAAACATTATAATAAAGTACTGAACAACATTTTACAACAAGATTCAATGCAACCTTTATCACAAGTGAATTATAATGATACCGATTTGGAAAATTTTTTAAAAATTGATATAGCTTGTTTTAAAAAGAATGTGTCATACCTTTTAGAAATATTAAAATGTGAAGATATGTTATATGTAAAAAGAGCTTTAAAAAAATCTGTATGGTTAATTACTGATGAGCAATATGGAAATATAGTTAACCCAAACTTTTTGCATTCTCAAGTGTTTCCTTGGATGAGCTCTAAAGCAATAAATAAATTTTCTCTTTACATAAGATTGAATCTTAAACATGAATGCCGAGTTGACGAATTTTTTAATTATTATAAAAATACCAATTTAAATATTGCCATAAAATGGCTACCAAACTGTTCAATAGAAGTTATAGAAAATGCTACTGCAACTTATACACAAATGATAAATGTTAATATTTTGAAAAGATTATGTGAAAAATCAATAAAGGTTCTTCAAATATTTGTAGAGAAACAAATGTGTAGTAATAAGGTGCAAGTAATGAAAGCAACCATGTTTTTAATGAAAAATCACTTGGAAGAGTATTTAAATATAGTACAATCTCTTCACGATCATGAATGTCCTAAATTAGGTACTAAATTTACAAGAATGATAATGAAGAAAGCACCACAGAGGATTTTGGATAATTTTGAAAAATTTGCACATGCAGTACATTTGCAGACTTTCATAAAATTTATAAAGCCAAAAAATATTGCCCCTTTTCTATTACAAATTTATAGAAATCAAAACCTAAGATATTGGATCACAGATGAAAATTTAAAACCATTTATTTTAGCAATGCCACAAGAAATTAGAACAGATTTTGTAAAACAATTTTTAATTAATCGAAATTTTGATCACATTGATGTCGATGTGAATAAGAGAAGTTGCTTTACAGATTTATTAGCACGGGAAAAAAACTACCATTGGTATAAGTACATGCCATTTGAAGCGGCGTTCGAAAATATTAAAAAGTTAACTAAAAGAGAATCGTCACCAAATGAACGTAATTTAATGCTCATCGTATTGTTACACTCTGCAGGGCATAACATGCAACATATTGAGACTTTGTTACATTTTTATCGAAATAAACACATTAATGAACCAGTTAAATTTAAAAGTAATTTTGTCTATGCTTTGATTGAACAATTTAGGGGTGTTATATTTAATATTTCAACATGGAAAATTTTAAATGAACTTTTCTTAAGTATGGAAGTTTACAGTGAATCAACAAACAATGTACAATTTTGTAACATAGTAGCGATTACTCATAAAATATTTTATAATGAGGTGATACCTGAAATTCTAGAGAAAAAATTTTCTTTTCAAACCTTAAATCATTACCAAAAAAATTTAAGTGAAGCAGAAAAGGAAATACTATTTAATTATTTATATAAATATGTAATGAAACCAATCAAGGAATTGAATATAGTAAATGAACCAGATTTTAAAAAAGCATTAAGGTCGATTAAAAATGTTTTGATGTTATTATCTGACTGGGAGAAAGAACTTGTCGACTTTCCACTGGTACTTAACGAAATCAGTGAGTTTATTAACACTAAGAGAGTAAATTTTTGTAATACAGATCTATCAAGCCTGTATAATGTAAACAAATCTTGGAGAAGACATTTGTTTCATTTCTCTCTCGATTTATGCCTATCAGACCACACCTGTGTAAACGCTTTAAAACATAATCCAAAATTATTAATGTCTTCACAGGATATTCTTAAATCGGTACATTCCGATAAAACATCTACTTTTAAACAATTCCTTAACAAAATGCGCATATACTGGCCGACTTTAGCTGATGAGAGTATTTCAATTTGTCTTAATGAAATTGAAAGTAAAATTAACAACAAAGCTCTTCGACATATAATTATTCTACTTCCTCAAAAGTCTTTACACGGTATGATAAAGAAATATGCTCCTGAAGACGAGATAATAAATTGGAATAATTTCGATGAAGCCTTATTGAATATTCGAAAATGTATCGCGAAATGTATGCATACAGCTAGACCTCAGCCATCTCTTGAAGTTGTGTTATGGTATGCGAAAGGCGATTATTTACAGTACGCTGTTCCTTCTTTAACAGCGACACTGTACAATATAAGCTGTACAGCATTTAAGCAAGAAATGAAAGTGCTAATAAAAAATCCAGTATCATTACAAAAATATAGCATCCGTATAGCAAATTATAAACTCAGTAATGAAGAAATTATCAAAATGTTCTCAAATGCTTGGAAAGTTACAAAAAATAAATCAATCCGGGCAGACATATTTAAATGTTCCTTTAAACTGCTATGTAATGAGAAGAATGTATCTGCAATAAATAACATATGGGCGTTATTGCAAAGTTTTATCGGAACTTTGACAGACGATGAAAATAAAGTGATTTATAGTACATTAGCAGAGGTTAATAAAGTACCTCTTTGTGTAAGGGTACATTTTTGGAAGACAAGTTATCAGTTCTTCAATAGTTTGCCAGCAAAATCGGAATACTGTGATAGTATTAATCGTGTTATATCTAGCTCGGCAAATTTTATGGAGATTATCGATGTTGATTTCATAGCGGAAATATTAAGAGAAGATTTTAAACGCAATCTCATGGGGGACCTGCCTTACGATTATATCGAATTGATTTGTTCATGCTTGTTATCCACTGACAATAATAAGTCACAGGACAAAAGATACATTAATCTTTTCCACCCAATTATGGAACAGTGCATTTCCTCTTGGAATACAAAGTGGAGCAACGAATATTTATCCAGATGGAAATTGTGTCAGTTGTTAAAAAACTTATGTATTAATTTCTATGATATTGTTTTAAAAAATGAAAAAGTCATTCCAGACGTAACATTTTATAAAATTCATAATTATTTAGAGCAAAACTTACCCACAGAGGAAAACTATTTATTATTGAGGACATGGAGATTTTCATATACACTTATTAAAATTGTAGGCGCGGATGGAGGAAAAATCTGTACGAGTTATCAAAGCGGCGTATTTAATACCCATAGTGGATTTAATGATTACTTAATATCAGAAGTGATTCCTCAGTTTGGTGTAGAATTGTTGCAGTTCCTGAAAGAGGACATAGAATTATATTGTTCTTCAATCTATATATCATTTACTGATGCCTTAAAATTGATGTGGGAATTTTTTAATTTTAATACTTTGCTGCAGTTGCATTTGCTAAAGTCTATTTTAAATTTTGACCTAATCGAAAGTTATTTGGTAGTTTTAAATTTAGTTCCAAAATATGTAGTTCAAAACGAAATCGAAATTAAAAACGAAATTTTAAATATGATTGATTCACATTCTTCTCCTGAAGTTAAAATGCGTTACTACAATCATTGTAGTGAGGCACTATACTCAAGATTTATTTTTTGATCATTTGTAATTATTTTCAGTGTTTACAAAAGATGTAAAAGAAATAAATTTTTCCAATCAGGTACTTTAAATAGCTTATAATCGTTGACGTTATTAAATTTTAGTGTACCGATTGATACACTATTTTGAAAAATAAAAGACTTAATAATTTTCTCATTCAATAAACTCGTAACATCACCGTTCGCTAGTTGCGTACGCACACACACGATATACAAATTTTATTGTAATACGTTCCCCCTTTTTCAAATAGGACGAATATTAATACTTTAAGCATTTCACTATTTGAGAAAATCTTCCACATTTTGTTTAAATTTTTAAACAAACTGTGGAAGTTTTAACAATAAATTTTTAGACCAGTGGTCGTGAAACTTATTAGCCAAAAAACCAAATATGAACATTGCAATAATTAAAAAATTGGGAGCCATAGCTGCTTGTTTAGTAAACTTTTATTACACTAAATAAAACTAATTTTCATACTTAATAAATATTTATTAATGCGAACAATGTGCTTGAATTTCTTTAGAAAGTTATATCGATAATTTTTTGTAATTTGTTTCTAATCAAGTTTTTTTTAAATAAAAATATTATTGCGTGTTCAGTGGATATTTGTGCCAGAGCCGCACTTAAGGAGCCAAAGCACCACATGCGGTTCTGGAGTCGCACTTTGCCTACCACTGCCTTAGACAAACGTGTAAACGCCGACGTGTGTATAATCAGTTTATCAACTATTTAGAAATAGAGCAAGAAGTACTAGATATGATTTTATTTTTCTAAATAGAACTTAATTGTTATTAGTTTATACACCTATTACCGTTATTAATTCAACGAATTGTAAATGTCGTTTTAACCTACTAAAAATTAAAAAAAACCACTGGTTTGTTTATGTTAACGTTGATTTTACTTAAATTATTGAAAATAAATATTTACTATCATGTATCATCTGTTTTTAATATTAAACCTTATTACAGAAAAAAATCTTATCAGCACTAGATTTATGTATAAAGTACTATCATCAGCCGATAGACGTTCATTGCTGGATATAAGCCTCCCACATCGATCGGTCCTGCGCTTCTCGCATCGCCGGGTTTTAGGTGCGATCTTCGGCAGGGGTTCATATGGGGGGATTTTGACTACCACACTGGCCCAATGCGGGTTAGTGGAGGACACAGCCTCGTTTGTTTATTACCAGGGCCCACTACGAGCAGATGAGGTTGGATTGAGTCTCGTGAATTGTTGTACGGGACTCCTGACATCTCCGTCAATTTAATAGCAGGACGGTATAAAGTATACAGTCCTGCTATTAAAACATGTATAACGATTACTGCGAATATAGTGTTAGCTTTATTGCAATTGATAATAGCTCAATGTATAGTTTATAGTAGGAAGGTACCCACGGTGCAATTTACGTGAGCGCAAGTTCGATCTCGATTGAACCACAGTTTCCGAAGAAGAAAACATCGTAAGGAATTCGACATATTCCAACAGAAAATCAACAGCTATTATAAAAATGTGCCGTTCTCTAGCTTAGACTCCTTATGAAAGAATCCCAAAGTTAATTTGTCTAACGTTAATTGATCTGTTTAATATTATGATAATATTTATTTTCCAGTTTTAAAATGCTGCCGTCAGAGCTAGAAGGTAAACATCTTGGAGAGAAGCATAAATTGTTCAATAAGTTGGTAAAAGAAGCCAAAGAGAATAAAACAGTTTTGGACTTCGATGAACATAACACAGAAGAAAATGATATACAAAATTTGGTTAACATAGATGTTGCTAATGAAAATAGAAATGTAAACTACATTATTAGTATTTTAACCTGTAGCGACTTGTTATACATAAAACGTGCATTAAAGAAATGCGATTGGCTTATCTGCGATGAGCAATACGCTGATATAATGAATCCTAAAAATCTTAATTCCCATCTTTATCCCCGGATGCAGACTAAGGCTATTAACAAACTAAAACATCTCATACGGCTTAAAATTCAATGTGAGTCACGCGCTGAACAATTTTATAACGACGAACAAAAGTCTTCAGATGCGTTAAAATGGTTGCCAAAGTGTTCTTTGAAATTTATAGAAACTAATTTACATAAACACACTAAAGAAATGACTATTTCTGTATTAAAACGACTTTGCGAAAAATCCATAAAAGTTCTTGAACTGTATATAAACTGTTATCCTTATGATAAAAAAAAAGCTTTGGAGAATACTTCATTTTTGTTGCACTATGACGCCAACAAATTTTTAGATATTGTGGAAACCCAAGCAGTTCTTTGTTATCCTGTTTTCGGAAAAAGAGCAACAAAACTTTTAATGACCAAGTGTCCTGAAAGAATAATTAATAAATTTGGATATTACTGTACTTGCATTGATACACCTACCTTCGTAAAGTATCTAAATAAAGAAAATTTACAATCGTTTCTTATAAATGAAGGTATAAAAGCCGAAAAACAACAAATTAATTCACACTTATACTTTAGTAATATCAAAAACTGGGAATCATTTTTAAAGGCAATTCCCAAAAACGTAAGATTTGATTTTATAAAAAAGATTTTTATGGACGACGTTGTTAAAGATAACAAAAATGAATTAAATGACTTACAAAAAGGAATAGATTATCTTCGAGTTTTACAACAGTTTACTCCTGTTTATTACTGGTATCAATTTACCACTTTTGATCTAGCATTTTCAAAGATTAAAAATATGATAGGGCCTGAAACTGATACATACGATAAAAATGAAATGTTTGTAACTTTAATAGCTTCGGCGAAAGGTAATTCAGAACATGCAAAGAATTTACTGAAATACTTCCGGGATAAACACATTAACTCTTCTCTTACGACAAAAATCACATTTCTAAACAGTTTCATTAACAATTTCGAAACTTACCGTTTCGATAAAGACAATTGGACAATATTTGAAAATATTATTAATAGTGTGAACGTGTATGATAATTCCGAATCTAGTAATATAATAATTGAAGCAATTTTGGTGTATAAAATTCTGCATAATGAAAGTATATCTGAAAAAATGGAGAAATTCTTTGAATTTAACTCTTTAGAATCATACCAACATAAATTAGAACCGAAAGAGAAAGAAATTGTTTTTAATTATCTAAAGCAGTTAATTTGGACTAAAATCGAAAATGTTGAATTAATTAACTCGTCTGACTTTGAACGCTGTGTTGAATTATTGAAGACAATGATGTTATTATACAAAGACTGGAAAAAGAATATCAATGAACATCCTTCAGTATTGGATAAAATCAAAATTCTAGTTCAAATCAAACAAGAAAAGTCTTGGACTGTTGACATGTCATCGTTGTACAATTACCAAAAATCTTGGCGAAAACACATGTTTGAGCAATCCATTATTTTATCACCTACAGAAGACGTCTGTATTAATTGTTTAAAACACGGTCCTAATCTTTTAGAACTTTATAAACATGAACTTAAGCTGATTTTTTTTAATGAAACTATTTCAATTAAACGATTACTTAGAAAAGTCAGAATTTATTGGCCACAATCCATAGGTAAATATTGGATAAATATTTACTTAAATGCTTTTAATCAATCTGAAGGACATGACGTGACTACTAAAGTATTATGCAATTTAATGCCGAAATTTGAACTACAAAATGTTTTAAGGAATCATGCCCCGATAGAATCAAAAATAAATTGGGATGAAATCCAAGAAACTGAATTAGGTATTCAAAGATGTTTTGCTAAAAACATGCATAATGCTCGCCCACAACCTTCCTTAAGCACTGTGTTATTGTATGCAAAAGGGGACTACCTACAGTATGCATTACCTTCTCTCCTTGCTATTTATTATAATTTAAGCGTGATACAATGTCAAGAAAGTCTCTCGGACATACTTAATACCCCAGTATCTTTACAAAAGCATGGCATTCGATGCGTTTTCAGTAAACTCTCTTCTGATAAGCTAATGAAAACTTTTGATACACTGTGGAAAAATACTAAAAACTCAACGATTAGGACGGAAATTTTCAAAATTACCTTTAACCTCTTATGTAATGAAAAAAACGAAGATAAAATAAATGATACTTGGAATTTATTAGAAATGTTCATTGACAATCTGAATTTTCAAGAAAGCAAAACAACTTATCAATTGTTATATAACATTGATAAGATACCAAAGAGGGTTCAAGCACAGTACTTTATTAAATCTTACAAATTTCTGAAAACTCTTATTGCAAATAATCAAAAAGAATATAGTGGCCCAGATTGGGATATAAAGAAACTTGTACGTTATTCAAGGAAAATTATTGCTTCATTGCCCTCTAATTTCATTGCTGAAATTATAAGAGAATTTATTAATTCATACTTTTTTAAAGAAAAGATAGATACGTACAATATGACTAATCTGATATCGTCGTACTTGCTTTACGCTAAAGATGAAGAAACTCAAATGGAAAAGTTTAATGATATTTTAGCACCTGTTCTAAAACGTTCAATAGAATTATGGAAGGAATACCACCGTGGGGAATATCATGTCAGACTTAATTTAGAAAAATTGATGCTCAATCTTATTAATGATTTGAAACATTTTATAGTTGAGGAAAATATTGTTATTCCCGTGAAGATGTTTTCAATGATACAAATGGAATTGCAACGGTCATTACCATTGTCAGAAAACTACATATTAATAAGGACGTGGCAATTGGCAACAGAATTTGTAACATTACTACAGCAAAATCAGCCTATAGTTTGGGAAGAAACTTGTTTACAAATAGCCCCAGAATTCGGAAAAATTTGTGTAGATTTATTGAGAAAAGATACAGCAACGTTGTTTTCTTGCATATATATACATTTTACTAGGGCTTTGGATCCCTACAAGTACATACTATCAAACGATGTTCAGTATGAGATTTACACATCTTTTATACAAGATAAAAGTTTCACGCATGGATATTTAGCCGCTTTAAAATTAATAAAATCGTTGCGTGGTAACGAAATAAAGGATAAAGTAAGAATATTACGCGAAGAAATAAGTAAATATCCTTCTGTGGAAGTAAAAATTCACTATTACCAAATGTTTCCAGAAGATAGAGTCCATTTATTTGCAAGCAGCAAAAATGGATAAATTACAATTATAGACATATTAAATAGACTTACATCTTTTTCATTCTTTCATTCTTAATTCATAATTTCATTCTTACTTGAAGAAGAAAAAGATACTTGCTCGCCCAGAAATCTCTTGCTCATCAATATGACAAGGATTATCTACTTTAATATAAAACGTAAATTTAAATGTATATGCTTTTATACGTCGGCCACACTAAATACTTCGAGATAAAATATAATAAATAAGTATATGAAATATAATTATAAATACCGATTAGTGTAAGTTGCAAATGTTTTACAATATTTAATGTACTAATATCAAATGTTTACCGCTTTATTTAATATATTTATTAAGAAAATATTACCAAAGAGTTTTATTTTTACATAAATGGGGTACTGCTAAAACAAAAATCACAATTAGAAGCCGATTTACTATAATTTATTGAAAACCTGTTGCTACCTGTGTCAAACTGTTATCCACGTCCCCTCCAACGGGTTCTCGCCTTGTCGTGGCGGAGGGGCTTAGTAACCGTGGCGCCCAACACGGTGAAGCCAAGTGGAACCCATCCGGCCGGCCCGCGGCGAAGGGCTGGTCTAAGCGGCCGCTTCCGGTTCGAGCACCGGTTGGGATAACTGGAGCTCACCGGAGCGGCCGGCTGCAGGGGCGGTTTCATACTGCCCCTCGCAGCCAAGGTGGGGTCGCGGAGGGAGTACCCTCTGCGGCCAACCGGTGTCGCACCGGCGATGCGGCGGCGGTGGGGCCGCGGGGGAAGAGGAGTTTCGGTATTGCGATGCGCCGTTCTCCCTATCCTCCGCGGCCGTTAACAGGTAGCGGCGGGCCTAACATCTCTCCGCCGCGGGGAGCCGGGAGAGGTTTTCTCCCGTGGCTCCCATGGCCTCTGGGCAACAGGTTCGGGGGAACCGGTCGACGGCACACGCATGAGGTCGAGGAGAGGGGCGCTGCATGTTCCGGCGCGCCCTGGGAGGGTTCATCCCTCCCCCCGAGGTGGGGCCGCGCAAGCGGCCAGCGCCAGCAGGGTCGCGGTTGTGTGCGTACCCGCGTTCCCGTGACCCTGCCATCATGGCGATGAGGAGGAACATCATGGGGGTTTTAGTCGGTGCAAGTCCGACATAACTCGTCCTTGCCCCCGTGAGGACGAGTATGCGTAGGTATTTCCCCCACGTAAAACAAAAACAAAAAAAACTGTTATCCACGTTCTTTATCGGGTCGTCAGTTGATATACTTGATGAACTTATGCTGCCATTTTGGCTACGTAGTCTAGATCATTCTTCCTTATGAAATGCCTTAAATTCTTTTTTATCGATTTTTTCTTCTGATCTTGTGTTTCCACGAAAGGAATTGAATAAATAATAAGTATTATTTATTACCAAATCAACGGCATAAAGACATTAGTTTTACCAACTTGACTGAGGAGTAAATGAAATAGAGACAAATGTCAACATATATCTTAAATAACAGAGTAATTATTCAGGGCTGCCTTAATCGCTTTTAAGCTACTGGCGTACGCCGTTGCCCACGTTCTTTTATTAGTGCATCATTGGCAACAAAATATTTGCATCTACTTTTATGAAAAGCTATCGCAGTCTATATATATTCATTTATCATCCGTTTTAGTTCTTTGTCAATTCGTCTCATTTAATTGGGTAAAGAACATATTTTATAAGATCAATTTTTTTTTCTAACGTTGAAGAGTAAACGCAAAGGACTAAAGTAAATACTGCCAGTATTTTTAAGTTTTCTCTTTTTAATTTAATCAACAAGAGAATCTTGAATTAATGTAACTATAATTACACACATGTTTTAATCTCTAAACCATTAAAATAGAAAATTATAGACACGATGCTATAACTGCTAGTACAAGAAATAAATTTGAACCTTATTTACTTTATTCCGTTTTTCTCAGCGATTACGTCATAAAGTTTTATTACTTAGTGTTTTAATAGTCTTTACAACTGAATAGCTTCAAAACTTCATCCTTCTCATCTTAACCGACCATTATCCGCTGTTGGATATAAGTCCCTTGTAAAGTATTCAACAAATCGCAGTCAAAATATATTGTTAATACATTTATATTTGTTATGTGTTTCTTTTAAATGCTCCTATTAAATAAAATGATATCATTAGGTACTTAAAAACATCGTTAAAGAATAAATTAATGTTAGTCAATTTAAAAAAAATATTTTAGCTTTATTATGGAAGAGGTTGAACAAATAATAATAAATATAATTCGTATAATATGACAGTGTTTTAATAAACAATAATCTGTTAAAACGATTATTGCACCTTAATATTTCATGATAATTTTGTATGTTTTTTTTTTCTTTTTTGTTGCGTTGTAATATGCTCATGTATACTAAATTGAGTCGTGTCAATAAAAATATTTTCTTTCTTTCTTTCACCTAAGTGCATATATTTATATAGCTGTATCGATTATTTCATACATCATGTTAAAAGTAAAATAGTGTTTGTGCCTCACAAGTGCTCTTAAAAAGAAATAAAGATAGCGATAACTTACAATAGAGGGCGCCCTAAATTGAAGTTTCTGAGAATATGTTCTGGTACGGGAAAGTTGTAAATAGTATTTAGTAAAATTTTAACAAAACAAATTGGAAAAATCATAAGATAAATAAGGAATGACACGGTAAAAAGTGATTAAACCTAAAGTAAGTGTTGAAAGTGACGGAACACTATGAACTGTGTGCCTTATAAAACAAAAAGCTATCATCGCATACTATAAACCAACGCCATTTTGAGGCGAAATTTTGTATTGTAAGTGCCAAGTAATTTGCAATATTTTCGATTTTTACCCCTTTAGGGGCGTGTTGTTGTTCATTATTGACTAAAGTGGAGGTGAAAGTTTAACGTACGTTATTAATCCATGATAGAGCGTGTAATATGTGACAGTCAACGAGAGTGGATGCAAAGAGGTAGGTTGTTGCGACGTCTATCTGATTCATTTAATTGAATTATAACACTATAGCTTTGTAGTTGTTAAGATTAATTAGTGTAATAATTTTATTTTTGAATTCTTTTATATTGTAGTTAAAGGTGCATAGTGTTTTGGTAATATAGCATGGCGTGGTCAATGTTATCGGTAGCGTTTCCGACTGTTGCAGATAGCGATTGGCGCGGAGGATGGCCCGGGGCGGCGGGAGTGCTCTAATTAACTGACTGACGCCGCTGGCTCACAGCTGGCGCAAGCAGTATGTTTTTCGGACTTTCCTTTGACTACGTGCAGCTAAATAATTTTCCAATTTTTAAGTACTTTTTATGCAAAAACAGGTTATAATCTGAATAACCTTAATTAAAAATCTCCTTAAAACAACTATATCATATCAAAACACACAGTTCACAAGTTCAGTCAGACAATATATTTTCGTAATAACTATCTTAAACATAGTATTTACATTTCATAGTTATCTAATACCTGTTTAGTTATGTGTGGAATTTATTATTTAAATTAATTATATTTGAAAGTGTTTGATAATCCTATTAGTAGCTTTGAATTCATGTTAGAGATAAATTATATAATACAAAACTGAATTAAAATTTCTCTCTGCTTCTTAATTAATTTGTATATTAACTAGTTAATAATTGACACTTATTTATAAGTATTACTGTAATTTCCATTTTGAACATTCACAATTTAAATATTTCAAATTTGTGTACCTTTAAAATCTATCATGTCTTGCTACCTTTTTGATATGATTATGATAATCTTAGGCACCTTAGATTAACATAATATTTAAAAAGCTTTGTAGGTTTATAAATATATTTTGTAAATTCATACTTTTTCATCAATATCACAAAGAAGTAATTTTTAGCTGCAATTTTTTCAGACAAGAATGCCACGGCCTGGCAGCCTTAAGGATCCAGATATTGCCGAATTGTTTAGTAAGCATGATCCGGAAAAGATTTTTGAAGATTTACGAGAGATCGGCCATGGATCTTTTGGTGCAGTCTACTATGCTCGCTGCAATCTCACCAAAGAGATTGTTGCAATCAAGAAGATGTCATACTTGGGGAAGCAAAGTGAAGAAAAGTGGCAGGATATATTAAAAGAAATAAAGTAAGTATCTTGCATATTATGATTATTTCCTTAGTGTTATTAAATCTCTTTTACATTAAAATCAATAAATATCTTGTAACTTAGTAAAAATTATTCAATTGTATTTCATAATTATTGTTAATGAACATCAATAAAGTTTTAAATGATTAATCATTACAATATATTAACAATTATACATAGTTTGACAAAAATTTGATAAATATAAAAATGTATAATACATGTAATACAGTCTGTTCTATTAACACACAGTTTCTCAGCAGGTGTTTGTATATCCTTGTTTCAGATTTCTCAAGCAGTTGGACCATCCAAACACAATAGAGTACAAGGGCTGTTATAAGCGTGAACATACAGCATGGCTTGTTATGGAGTATTGTGTTGGATCTGCTTCAGATATAATTGAGGTAACTAATTTCATTATTGTTAATTTTTTTAGTACAGAACAAGTAATAATTTGTCAAGTTTCCATTCTTATTGTCTAGTTTTTGTGTTGAAAAATTATAATAGATTTTTTTTTAATTTTTTATAATTTATTATTTGATGGACCACTGCTGCTATATGAGTTTTTTGCTATTTTTTCTATGTTTCGTTATATTCATTGTTTCAAGTATGTCAATAAAATAACAATTTTTGATGAAATTTGTCATTAACTAGAAATTTTATAAAAGTAAAAGTATCAACAAATCGACAGCAAATGTGGAATCAATTTATCCTTTAATATTTTGTTTGAATTTTAGTGGTAACACCTTTAAGGTTTAATTAATATATATAATACAACAAAAAAATATTTTGCAGTTAATAACCATCCTACATCAAATCTTTAAGTAAAGTTTTAATACAATTATTTACATAGTAATTGAGTAAAATAAATATTTTATTATATTAATATAGGCTATAAACTAGTATAATGAACTTGAATACTTGTAACATTAGTTCCTGCACAAAGGATCAGGGTAAATGTTTTAACTATTTCCATGTATTTGTTTCAATAGCTAATTTAAATATATTAAAAAAAAATTTTGTTATAACTGAATTTGAAATTTAATGTACATTACATAGTTTTTATTATTTATGGATTAAAAAAGTTCTATAGTAAGCCAATTTGTTTATAAGCAGCTTTTTTATTTTTCCTATCACATATTTACAATGGCTTAAATAAGCACATAATCCATATAAACATTCTAATTTACTGCTACAAAATGTAAAGAAATTTAAATTTTATATTTTTATAACATTGATAAAATTATTACAAATAAATGATATCACTAAATTCTAAGAAAGATAAGTTTATTTATGTGAATATTTATTAGTAGATCTGAACAAGTGATTTTGAGTCATCCACCTTTTATAAATCATTATGAAGGTGATACCACATCTATTGCTAAATACATCAAAAAATTAAGACCACTTTGTTTTAGTATTAATGTTTATTCATATATTTCTTACAATTCATCCAATAAAGGCATATTGATTTATATTCCATATGTGCTGAAATAAATTTCCTTAATAATTTTATGGTTTACATAGCAACAACAAAGTGAGAGAATTTATTATTACTTATTAGGTAATAATTTTGGCCAAAGAATATTTCTCTTTATGAAATGAAAATATTTATTTTTTCTTTTCAATATCTATGTATCATAATTTTGTTAACAAGCAAGTAAAAATAATGAAGAAAGTTGAATGGACCGGCATTGACTTTGAGAACCAAAGCTGATTATAGCCATTTGAATGTATTTTTAAGGAAATTTTTCACATTGTTTCTTACTAACCTTCCCACGCAAGTGAAAGTCTTTGTGGCAGTCATTAATAATGACATGAACTCTAATTTCACTGCTTAGCAATTTAGTCTATGGTTGGTTTATTTTTATTAATTGAAATAAAAAATTTCGCACCAGTGTAGATATGCGTTAAGTCTTATTAGAAAATGACCACAATCTGTGCATAATTTTTTTAAAAAATAGATGACAGAACTAAGATGAAGTGATAAAAGTGTATACATATTTTGTCTATTTTAACTGTTTCGTATTCAGAAATATGCCAGTACCATTTGGTGGCAAATCATAGCAACGAAAAATTACATGTCCTTGTCAATTTTTATAGTCATTGCTTCCATTGTTTCATTATGTCATAGCCTTTTCTATTAATAATTGCTATCAAATCTTTTATTTTGGAGTCTACCTATAACAAATAAACGAAAAAGTTAAGTGTTTTGTTATAAAAATAATAAAAAGAACGTATTTTCTCATTACATGAGATAAATGTCTTATAATAACCCATATTTTTAACAAAATTTAAAATATTAATGAGTATAGTTTTCTAAATTTGAATAAAAAATGAAAATGATAATGTAAATATTACAGAAAATATATTTATCGTTTTTTAAATAAAAACGTAAACTTTTCTTTGTCTTTGGTTACAAGGATGAAGATATATTTTTGGTAAGTTCACCAGACTGGTAATTTAAGAGAGCAACCAGTTTTCCTTAACAATAAATATGATTAAAAATCAATTCATCTTCATTCAGAAGATTATAAATTCTACAGGTCCATAAGAGACCACTACGGGAAGAGGAAATTGCGGCTATCTGTGAAGGTGTGGTTTGTGGACTGTCTTACCTTCATAGTCTGGGCAGAATCCATCGAGATATTAAGGCAGGGAACATCTTACTCACTGAAAATGGGACCGTCAAGTTGGCTGACTTCGGTAGTGCCAGTATCAAATGCCCGGCAAACAGCTTCGTGGGTACTCCATATTGGATGGCGCCTGAGG
Organism: Ornithoptera priamus; assembly: GCA_029034505.1. Taxonomy (NCBI): domain Eukaryota; kingdom Metazoa; phylum Arthropoda; class Insecta; order Lepidoptera; family Papilionidae; genus Ornithoptera; species Ornithoptera priamus. Next base: position 4,047,376 of record JARDWD010000296.1, on the reverse strand, counting down.
TCATCTTGGCCATGGATGAAGGACAATACGACGGAAAGGTGATATTTTCAATAAAAAAGAAAACGGTTATAACTCATGCATCGCTTAGTTCCGGTTTGAATAACTTTATATCTAATTAATATGAAACAATATTTCGTGTATCAAAGCTAGGAGCGAAATGTATGTAATTGCTATAGAAAGGTATCTCACTTACCATCAAGGTTCCATTTTATTAATACTTTTAATAAAAAGCTAGTGAAAATATAGTATAGCCTATTGAGACAATGTGTCAAAATTGCATTTTAGCGCATTGTTGTGTCAATTATTACGAACGTATATCGCTTATTACCAGATGAATGTACTGATCGTCTTATATAAGTGAAAAAGAATGGGGAGAATACGATTTAAATGAATATACATACCTACGTGAAGTATATAAAAACTGAAACGTTTTTATTTCAGGTGGATGTGTGGTCTCTTGGTATCACGTGCATAGAATTAGCGGAACGCAAGCCACCATATTTTAACATGAACGCCATGTCGGCTCTGTACCACATAGCTCAGAATGATTCACCTACTCTTCAAGTAAGTTTTAATACAAATTTTCCTAAATAAACATTACTTTTATTAGAAAAAATATCCATTTGTGATGCTCTGGCTTTCTTGCTTCTTGATGTAGAAAACTGTTTACAGAACTTAATATTATTAATTCAATACTGTATTCATATGTATGTTCTGTCCAGATTTTTCGTTATTAAATCAATCAAATTTACTTCGCGGTTGACTTACTATCGTTATAACGTTCATTTAGAAGGATATATAATAAAATAATAAACTTATAATTTTACAACGTATTTGAAATTAAATTAAAAATTACAATAAACTAATGCAATAAAATTTCTACAATAGAAAATGGAGCTAAGACTATTATATTATTAATTGTTAGAGTCCTGAACCAATTTTCTTGACTTTAATATAAGTGTTTATTAATATATAAACAAAGACTGTCTAAGTAGGTACTACCGTAGCGCCTATTTCTGCCGTCAAACAATATTGTGCAAACATTACTGTGTTCCAGTTTTAAATGTAATGTAATTACTGGGGTGATGAGGCCCGACATCTTGTCTCAGGCGACGAGCGCAATGTGGTGCTGTCTATACTATCCTAGCTGGCGCCACGTTGTTATGAGCAAGCGTACAATTACCATAAGACAAACGTCTTGACAACCTACAGTTGTCCACATAGCTCTCAAAATCTGCAAGCTGAAGTGATAGTGGGCTGGCTATGTCTGTAGTGTCAGTGACGGTTGATGGGGAAGAAAAATTTTGGAGTAGGGGCTACATACAAGACGCAGAAGTGTAGGACGCGCTTCCTCCAAATGGGCCGACGACATCATCAAGATGGTCGAAAGTGGGTGGATGCGAGAAACTCAGGATTGCATTTGGTGGAAGACACTGGAGAAGCTCTATATCATCCAGCGCTGGATAAGTAAAGGCTGATAATGATGATGATGAACGTCTCGCTAGTCTCGTCGTTTAATTGTATGGCATATGGCGCGTCAAGCTTATTGCACATTCTATTTTATAAATCGGTGTATAAAAGTGAAATTTTTCTACAATGGACATTATTAAAAATTTTCAGGCGCCTGAATGGACGGACACCTTTCGCTATTTCGTTGAGGCCTGCCTACAAAAAAACCCACAAGATCGACCATCTTCCACTAAGTTGCTAACTCACCCGTACATTACGAGGCCACGCTCTCCCAATGTATTAGTTGATTTAATACAAAGGACCAAGGCAGCAGTGCGTGACCTAGACAACCTTAGTTATAGAAAAATGAAGAAAATTCTCATGGTAGATGCTGATAATGAGAGCGCTTTTGGTATGTATATATCTTATTTCTTTGTCGGTGTACTTGTATAGTGGTTTATACTTTTTGAATCGTAAAAATGTAGATTGAAAATCGTAAATGTAGCATTAATAAACTTTCTTTTCTCATGTAATAATTCAATCATTAGTTTAGTACGCAAATGATTTGCAAATTAACAGCAAACATTTCTTTGCATAGGAGATAGTGAAGAAACAGCAGAGGAAAGATCAGGAGGCGACAGCTCCAAATCAAATTCCGCGACATCTGAGCACAGTGTAGCAGGAGCTTCTAGCCAGAGTTCTTCCTCCGGTAGTCTACGTCGAAGACCTCATCCAGTAAGTATAATTGATATATATCTTTAACCTCATCAGTTGCTGAATAGACATCCACTGCTGGACATAGGCCTCTCCCAAAGATCTCCACATTGATCGATCCTGCGCTACCTGCATCCAGCAGCTAGTAAGGGTTTATATGGGCGTATTTGGGCTATTTCCCACTACGCTGGCCCCGACTGGCTGGCTGTTTGGTTAAAGGCAGAGCCTCATTTGTTGATTAACAGAGTGTACCGTGAGCAGGTGAGTTTGGCTTGGGTCCCGTGAGTTATTGTGTGTGACCCCTGATATCGCTGTCTTTTTAATAGCACGATGGTACAACTTGTAACAATTAGTAATAGCTTAATATGTAGTTTGTAGTAGGAAAATACCCACAATGCGAATAATGCTATTGTTTAAATAGTAGCTATCATAGAGCATTCCAAGCTTTTTGATTTTTGTAGTAATTCAGTATTACTACAGTGTCAACTTTCAGTTTAAAAATAAAATACTATATTTGTTTGTATTAATTTTGCTGCTATGAAAACTTTAGGTTATTTGTTAGGGTTTCATGTACTATTTTATTTTTGAACTATTGCATAATGAACAATTTATATTTACGGCCTCTGCGAACTATGGGAAAAAAGTCTACTATACAAAGGAGCTAAATTATACTTCCCGATAATATAAAAAATGCTAAATCATATCAAATTTTCAAAAAACTGCTATTAAAATATGTCTTAAATTCACTACAAAATATTTATTTAATATAACAAAAAAAAAAGGAAACGAACAAACCTAAAGCACTCTAAAATGCATGACTATTCTAGTTTGATTCACTCTATGTATCCGACTTAAAAAATTTTAGCGATTGCCTGCCGATGTCGGCTTATTTTAAAATTCTACCGAACTGACCACCTACCGCGGACTACCTTCCTTTAGCCGACTGTAGTGTCAGTTGTTCTATGTATTAAGTTTATGGAATTACTGTATGTCTTTCTTTGTACGCTCGTAATTTTAGCTTAATCTATTACTTATTGTCTTCTCCCATAAGTGAATTGTATATATTCTTGTGAGAAATAAAGATTCTTAAACCTCAAACCTCAACTATTGCATAATTTAATAAATTTCAGCTCAATGCGGTTAATATACGAAATCATGGTCAGCATCAACAAGAGCTGCAGTACCAGCAGTTCAATCACCAGCACTCTTCTCATTCAGTGAGGTAATGCTGATTTTGTTTCTCTGCCATTTTATTAGACAACTATATAACAAGTAATGCTAACTAGTATAAATATTATTTGTAAAATTAGATGCTTTGAATGCCACTACTATTAACGCACATTAGCACAATATTCTCATGCTTTGTATTTTCGCTATCACCAACATTAGACACACCCTTAGCATCAGAGCGCAACATTACCTTTCAGAGCACGCAAGCCCTGGTTTTACTCATGTTGCTGTTTTCTACGCAGAGAGAGTGAGAGCCCTCTGCCGCCTTCACACGATGACTACGTGAACAGAGACGCGTTGCGAGACTACGCGAATAGGGACTCCCTATGCGACGACTACAGTGAAGACTATGCCAATCGTGAAGCAATACGGGAAGCACAACGCGAGAGGGAAAGGGAGCGACAGGCCAATGAATATAGGGAGTACGTTAATGCTCCGTTTACTCGGCAACAGGACAGCGGCGACGACAATAGGAACACCCAGCGTCGGGCTACGCATAGAGGTGAGCTATTTGATATGTTCTCTTTCTGGTTTTGGATAAGTAGTCTGAAAGGTCCGACAACTCATCACATACACACCCAATTAATTTTACCATTTACTGTCTTTAGGAAAAGATAAAATTGCATGGGGACGTACTTTATAAATAAGATTACAAACTTTTGTGGCGTCGTCGTTTTAAGTACAAACACTTTGGACAAGTAAATTTATTGAGTAATAAAATAAATGTTCACATTGTACCTAAACTCGTTTTCAAAACTTACCTGTCTCTGTGGCATAGTAGCTAAACACTTGCTTTGTAGCAAGGCGGTCCTTGGTTCTATTTCGGAGCCATATGTGTAATTGGTTTTGTAATAGGGCTTTTTCGAACCCGCTTGTCTAGATACCACCATCCATATATTATAAATCTGTCGCCATATGTTCCAATTGAGTATTCTGGGCGATAACGCTTCGACATCTGTACCCTCACAGTGACATAACAAAGCGTGAAAATAAGATTAAGTATTAAGGTAAATTTTGATAGTTTTAGCAATATGACCACCATTACTTGTAGTACCGTGAGCGTAATAACACAAAATATGTAAAACAATATCTACTATGTACTTTTTCAGGTGTTAGCAATAACGTATCAGCGGCAATATCCCTGGTATCGGAGCATGGCGCTAACAACTTTGCAACAATTCGAACAACAAGCATTGTAACCAAACAGCAGAAAGAACATAACCACGTACGCAAATCCTATACAACCTATATATTATATGATCTTATGTACATATCTAGTGTAGTGACATTGCTATTTTTTTATTTGTCACTTTATTATGTTATATATGTATTATGTGCCGACCCCACATAGCTGGGAAAAGGAAGAAAGGAGGAAGAAGAAGAAAAAGTCACTTTATTTTTCTTTTAAATTATAGCGTTGTTCTTAAATAGCATCATTACGGTGAGCTTAAACTTTCTTGTTTTTACAACAATATTTTCGCAGGAAACGCACGAACAGATGTCGGGCTATAAACGTATGAGACGTGAACACCAAGCCGCTTTGGTAAAACTGGAAGAGCGCTGCAAAGCTGATGTCGAAGCCCATAAGGCACAACTTGACCGCGAGTACGATGCTCTGTTACAGCAACTGTCGCGTGATCTCGAACGTCTACAGGTTTGTAAATTGTAACCATCTTCATTAAACTGATTATACGTGCCCTCGTAAAAAAGGCTAAATATTAAATAAAGCTGCTACTGAAATTAAGTTTCTTGAAAAATATAAAAAAAATCATTTTCAGACAAAACATGCACAAGAATTGGAACGCAAGCAGAAATCGAATACGGCCGCAGAAAAGAAGCTTATCAAAGATATCACCGCAAGACAGGAACAGGAACGCAAGTCGTTCGAAGCACAACGCAAACGCGAATACAAAGCTAATAAAGAACGATGGAAAAAGGAGCTCAGCATGGATGACGCAACGCCGAAGCGGCAAAGGGACGCTACGCTACAGTTAGTAAAACATTTTTTAATTTAAAAAAACAATAGACAATTCATCTGATTTAGTTTACAGTTCCTATGTTACATGAGCTGAAGAAGGCATTTCACTCTATTTTAAGAGATAACACAGGGCATGGAATTAACATTCAGACATTAATTCAAACAATGGCCAAAAAATAATAAGTGTGGTTGTAGTTATTTGATAAGGCAAGGAGATGAGCAGGCAGGACATTCATCTGATGGTAAGAGCTGCGCCCACCCATAACATTGACGCTAGCAAAGATGAAAAGCATTACACCTTAACTCGCTGCTTTGAGACAAGGATGTTAAGCTTGGTTAACGCAATAAATACTTTTTACTTACAGATCCCAAAAGGACAACCTAAAGCAAGCTGAAGAAGCAGAACAAGCACGATTGGTGAGATCGCAACGTGAGTATCTGGAGTTGGAACTGCGTCGCTTCCGTAGGCGTCGCATGCTTGCTATGCATCACAAAGAGCAGGAGCTTCTCAGAGAGGTACGAAATATGGAAATAAATAATATTGCAATTTTATGGTATTGTTTTGGTCATAAAATAAACGGATTTTTTTATATTTATCAAGGAGTTAAATAAAAGGCAACAACAATTGGAACAAGCGCACGCAATGCTACTCCGCCATCATGAGAAGACGCAAGAGCTTGAATATAGACAACAAAAAGGTGTGCATGCATTGAGGTAAGTAAACTATTGCACTGTAACTTGTTTGTCTTATTGGATATTTGGTATAAAGAAGATCGGGAATATTTTCTAATTTTATTATAAACAAGCTATTCACAGCCCGCTTTGCTGGCCGTAACATAAAATTAGACGACATTCTATAGCGACCGCATAAATAATACATAATGAAAATGTTTACAAAAGTCGATTAAAAATAAAATGAAGGATCTATGAAATTCAAGAAATAAATAGCCTATAATCATCTACAAATCATTCCGCGTCGAATAATCACATTCCCATACATATTGATATATGGGAATGTGATTATTCGACGCGGAACACCCCACATATTGATACGTTAACTAATTTCCGCGTGATTATCGAACAAACAAAACCTATTTTCATTACATATTTATAAAAATTACAAGTTATACAGTTTTCAAGTCGGAAAATTATAAATTGCTACATTAAATTCATAAAATGTTAGTAAACATATTAGAAACAAGAATATTTGTATCTCTTGATTTAATCATAAATAATAGATTATAAATCATATACAAAACTATCTGGATATCTACCACCGTCATTGTCAATCTGCTGCCATGATAACACATTGCTATGTTTTAAGTTGTATATATCTAAGGCTTTATGCCAATTGCTATGACGTAAAATATAATAGTAGTTATTTACCTACTCACAATAATGATGTACTACATAGAAAATTTTTGAAGCCACTGCAACCTCATTATAATTTAGTTTGCTACACCTTGATACAAAACACTCAGTCTCTTTACCCTAAGTAAATTCACTAGTCACAGAATCTTTCAAATTGGTATAACTTAAGAGCTACTGTTTTATGATCCAATAGTAGAAATGTTTGCCCTATTTATTACAGAGAGGAACAATTATCTAACCAGCATGCAACAGAGCTGGCCAATCAACGGGACTACATGCAACGACAGGAGCATGACTTGCGCAAAAAACACGCGCTTCAACTTAAACAGCAGCCCAAGAGTCTCAAGGTAAATATTAAATAAGATTTGTCGGAACGTCGAGTATATATAAAATGGTACCTAAAAACAGCACTTGGTTAGTGCTGTGAATCAATGATTAAACTTTTATTATTAAGAATTCACAGAAAACTCACTTCGTAAAATTTAACAACTTGTATTTTAAACGAAAGACATCGGGTGTATATTAGTGACTAAATATGGATGATGATTTTATTAATTTTTTTTCTCTCCTAGCAAAAGGAAATGCAAATCCGTAAGCAGTTCCGCGAGACATGCAAAATACAAACACGTCAATACAAGGCATTGAAGGCCCAAATATTACAGATGACTCCCAAAGTAAGTTGACTAAACATATTTCGCATTTTTTTTAAACATTCATAGACTATAGCGAGCCACGATTTTATGGTTTACCTTGATAGCTTAGGAGGCGTGGCTTGTATATAACCGGGTTGTAATGTATTTCATTAGTTTAGCGTAATCAGCGGTATTATTTTTTTTAAAGGAACTATTTTATAAAAACTATTGTTAAGAACGTATTCATAAAAAATACTTGGACTAGCGCGGCCCACATGAATTACCATAACCAATTATCCATTACATAAAATGTCTCAGTGCAAATATTATACACTTATTTATAATTTGTTTTCACTATGTTTTTATTCTGTACTTAATATTTTTTATTTACAGGAACAACAAAAAGAAGTTATAAAGGCGCTAAAAGACGAGAAGCGACGCAAGTTGGTAAAGCTTGGCGAGCAATACGATCTCAGTATCACAGACATGTTGCAGAAGCAAACAATTAAACTTGACGAGAGTCAAATGGTAATTATATATTAAGAAAAAAACATAGTTTTCTTGAAACTACTTTCAAATACATCTCTACACCATAATGCATATTCAGATATAAAACCAAAGCCATAATGCGTGAACACTTGGCGTATTTAAATCAAAGTTATTTATTTGGTATAAATAATACTATGAGGGTATTGACTACAGTATGTAAATATCGATTGTATAAAGAGCTTTAAATTATCTTAAGTGGTACACTTCTGAACGTTTGAAGGCAATGTTCATTAATGAAATAGTAATAGCTTTTACTCACTTTTTTTTGAGATTTTCGTTTCTATATAAAGTTCAATATTTACTTAATATTATTGATTAATATTACAGATGGAGTGCCAACAGAAAAAGATGCAATTGGAGCACGAACTGGATATGCTGACGGCGTATCAGAGCAAAAGCAAAATGCAGGCGGAGGCGCAGCGCAATCGCGAACGTCGCGAGCTGGAGGAGCGCGTAGCCGTACGTCGGGCGCTGCTCGAGCAGAAGGTAACATCAATATGCTCCGACACCGGGATTTGGAAGATGCTATTCATGAAGCAATACTTTAATCTGAACCGAAAACGATATAAAAAAAATTGATAAATGTCGTTTATGTGAATAAAGTTATTGTTGTTAATTGAAACATGATAAAATTTGCAGATGGAGTCGGAGTGCGCTCAGTTCATGGCGGAACGCGCGGAGAGGACTCGCCTCATGCACGAGAGGCACGAGCAGGAACTCGCGCAGTTCGACAACGAGAGCGCGCGCCTCGGCTTCAGGTAACAATTGATCCTATGTTTATTTCTTTCAAACAGCGATAAGGAACCGTCTTTCTGAAATATATTCTTCACACAAATAATAGTAAAAACGTCAATTATAATTTCTCTAAAAGTATAAATTTTATATTCTCTTACCTACTTTTATGATGTTGACTTCAAATTTGTTTATTTATCAAATCTTAGACTTTTAATGTAGTAACATAGCCAGCTTAACTTATATGGTATGGTTTAAAACATAATAAAAAAAGTGTAACATAATAGATATAAACACTGGTGTTCATAATGATAGTTATGGTTATTTAACATTTATAACATATAATTGATTTTGAATGTGAATATGATTGACTGATGATAGGTCTCTGTTGTTGGAGACAAGGTAGGTACCACCGCAGCGCCTGTTTCTGCAGCCAAACAATACTGTGTAAAAATTACTGCGACCGGTTTCAAGGGTGCTGTAGCTGGTGAAATTACTGGGGTAACGGGACTTAAAATTTTAAGTCCCATGCGACGATCGCGATGTGGTGCTATGAATACCATTATACTAACGCAACGTTGTTATTGACAGACAACTTACCGTCAGGTGCATGTTCCACTCGTCTCGTCGCATCATTGGATAAACAAATTATTTGTCATTTTATTTCTGAGCCCATATGAAATAGGGGTCAAGTTTTAGCCCCTTGTAGTCGCTAGTAGCACCCAGTGCTCGGAAATAGTTAAAGGAACAAATAATTTTCCTTAAGCCATCATCTTCATTGTGAAGTGCTTCTTTCGAACTGAAATTTGTTGATCAGTTTCAGAAAACAATTCTTCAGACATGTCTATTATTTAGTAACATTAACTTCATCTATATCATATGTTATAATATTTTGGTTAGGCTCCTTTCAAAGATGACTAGAATGTGATTTATTAAAATCAATATATATCACAGCGCAATGGCGATCGCAGAGGGCAGCCGGGAGGGTTACGGTGAAGAGGAGCAGTCACTGTCCGGCTCGATGCTCTCTCTTGCACACAGCAACTCATCCGCCAGCTTCCCTGCCGGCTCGCTGTAACCGGCGCCGCGCGATACGCAAACTGTTGCCACGCATGAGCTTGCATTTATACACCACTGACCCGTTTGACAATTACATCGGATTGATGATACCTGACAATATAATTCCCGGGTTCCCTCTGTCTTCACTATATCGTTTAACCAATTTATTAACTCTCTATTACCTACACTTCAATGTATACTTTAGTGTATATAACAACTTTTATATGCGTAACTATATTAATAATTTATTATATTATATGACAAGGTGTAGTAACAAACTGTTGTATCATGACCAAGATCAAGTAATCCAGGAAATTAAACGTTTTCTTATTATGTTACAGTTTCTATCGAGATTGATGGTGTAATTATATTTTTTTTATATTATCATTGTCTAACAAAATTTTTGTTAGTTCTTTCCTCAAAATATTATGGATTAAAATAAGTATTAATGTTTATTTTAAAAATCACCCCATTGATATACATCTGTAACAGGGTCAGTAGGATGTGATTTTTTTTTATACAACTTCAATAGAAGATGCACGCAAAGGTGGCCATTGTAATATGTGGGTGGCAACGGTAATAATGTTTGTCTTGTTCAATTCGCTGAGACTGTACAGCCCAGCCCTCCCGTGGAACATAATCCATCTGATTGTTCAGAGATGATGCACTGTCTACTAAATTTATACTATGTATATTTCAAGCTAGAATCTAGCTTTAGATGCTTTTTTATTATTATTATTTTTTGTCTTCCAAATGTACGACAGTATTTGCGTAGCCAATTAAGAGGAAGGGGAAGGGAAGGGCATTTCCTACTCTACACTATTAAGTTTAATGCACTCCATAATTAATTATCTGATGATGCGTAAGCCTGTTTCCGCGCGGTATGCTGCACTTGAATTAAGTAACATTAACAAATGCTTGATTGATATATTATTTTGCGTTACGGGATATATTGTATGTGTGAAATGTGTTTACAGAGTGATGTTGTGCGAGTGACGAGGACAATGAGGTAAGCACGCTTTTTATTATAACATTCACTCATAATGCGTCCCCGTTCCGTCAGCTTTCAGGTTAATTGTAATGGTTTATTCGCTCGACGAGTTGGACAGGTCTCAATCACATTTACATGTGTCCACAGATGTAGACCGTCCATCAGCAGGCTTTTAACGTTGGTGGCGATGGCACGGACTAGTAGGCATACTTGAAAACTCTAGCTCCCTTGAATTTGTACTATAACTCAGTACGATAAGTTTCCGTAGTGGTTTAGATTATTTACGTTGACGAAGGTTTTGAGGAAAAGCGAAATAAAATAATGTTTGTGAGGTGACAACAAGTGGATCTTCCTCGAGTGTTTAAGGTGTTTGACGAGAGGCATTATTCAGACGGAGCGGTCGCCGCCCCGCCCCACCCCAGCCCCGCACATCTAAATTGTTTAATAACATAATTTTAGATAGTCAAAATTATAATATTCATATCATTAGTTTACTTTAGGTACAATTTTATTAACTAGTTTCTTTTTATTATCTAGCGGACCGACCGACCGACCGTGTTTGTTCATTGGCCTAGAGTTGTGTTAATTTGTTAAATGTTTATAACAATTTGTAACGCTGGACGTGTTCGCGTCGCGGTGACCATCTATTAACGTAAACAACTAACACGCTTTATTAAATTTTTAAAAAAATTATTCAGGTGCTGTAGTATTTTATAACCGACTGCCTATTTATTATGTTTTGTAAATATGACATATTATATATTTATGTATGAGCGGTGGCGTGGCGGCGGTGGTGACGGCGGTGACGGTGGTGGCGCGGGCGTTGTGTATATAATGAACAATAATATATAATTAACTATATAGATAGTTTGTTACTTTTGTAAGGTGCGCGCGTCGGTGTACATTGCGAGCGCGACGAGCAATGGCCCCGCGGCCGCGACATGTGCTATTTCTCTTTATTTAGTCTTCTAATACAATAATGTATTGTCTACTAAGCTTACCAGTCATGTATGTATAGATGATTGCATATTATTTAATTTAAAGCCGATTTTAGTCATAAATATCCAAATTTAGTTAATGCCTATTATATTAAAAAAATAATAATAATTATTATTATTTTTATTAACCATAAACTTTTCCTATATCACATTGCTCGTAAGCATCACAACATGTGATCCATTCGTATTATTTGAGTTTGTTAGTCGTAGTAATTCGTAAGGTATTTTCAAATTTCGACACCTAAGCTAATTTAGTGGTAAATTTATACGAAACGTTTGACAAATAATATAATAATTTTCGGCATAAATAAATATTCGATGCGCAACGTCACAAGTGTGGGTGTGGTTCTGCTCGCTTGATTATGAAAACGTAAATCGTACATTATCTAATTAATTACTGTGTAATGGGGTTAAAACTAGCCTCTACTCTATCATTCCTTCGACTGACCAAGTAATTGACAATAATCTCTAGGCAGCCTAACTAGGAATGTCACCGTATGCGTACTGTGCGGCGAACTTACCGGCGAGCGCAGCGGCGGTAGACCCAGCGCCAGCGGCCGCCGCTCGCGCTCTTTGGGGGGTCGCTTTAACATGATACAAATTTATTATATAGAAAAATTATAATTCTTTATAAGGAGAGTTTTAAAATTGTAGTTCTCTGTAATCGAAATTCAGTAAACATTCGGATTGATATTGTACAGAATTCAGTTAACGGATATAAACATAATTTAATGCTATTTCGTACTCATTGTCGGCTTTCATTTAATTATTTATATTAAATTGTTTAATAGTGTATATTGAAGTGACAACGCACCCGCTGCTCTTATAACACCATAGCAATACCTGGCAACGAAGCACTATGGAATTGAACCCCGTACGCTGTAATTTTGCTTGCGCGCGCGCATGCGCGGGGCGGGTCCGGCGCGCTCGCTTCCCGCTGCGCAGTGCTCGTTACGAGTCGATGCGTAATAATAATCTAGCTGTATGTCGTTTGCTCTAAATTTGTATATTTTTACTTGGATTCGATGTAATGCCCAATCGAGCGAGCACAGAACGTAATGGGTCGTCGCCCCCCCGTTTCAATTTCCCACCACTCGATATTAGTATTAGTATGTAACCGTTCACGCAACCGGCACGAGCAAAATGTTTACGATATAGAAGTACCAAACTCGTAGTTAGCGATCACGTATTATGTACATTGTAACTAAATAATTTTTATATTTTACCATTGTATAGAGGTTTATGAGCGTGCGGTAGGGTAGGTAGCAATGGAGGTGCGACGCGGTGCCACGGCGCGCCGTTGTTGTTTTACTTTTATTTTATTTTTTTGTTATGTATTTAACACAATCGACTTGGTAGTTTTAATAATTATTATCATTAATTATTATATTGTAATATAATCTTATTAATGAAAAAATCAAACTGAAAATAAATAAATAGAAAGGAAATATTGATGATTAATTATTTCAAGTCCCATTTTTTGAATCTGTAATAGGCTAAACCGGCTGTATTCAACCCGCGGCCCGCCGGGCTTTTGTGGTTGGGTCCGTATGTCCGCGACCCCCGTCACTAACACGCGTTTGTTACCTCCCATTAAAAAGGGTGGTGTACCACCGGGCTAACACGACCTCAATTGAACACAAGTGAGAATAAGGCTATTATGTACACCACTGTAACAGTCATGGCGGTAGATTTACATGATGTTATGAAAGTGGGTAGCTTGACAGGCAGATAGGAGGGATTTCTGTTACAAGGCAAGTATTTTATGAAGGCACCACGGAGACAGTTATCACAGAAATGAAACACGTGTCTGACTGTTCGAAAAATCAACTTGATTTTATTATTCAACATAACAATAATTGTATGTATTTGATGAACGTTGCGACTCGCGCATATATCCGCACAAAACTCCCACGGACCTCCTCCCAGAGGTCAATGTAAACAATTATCGTAATAAAATACGGCATTAACATGATTACGTAAAGACAAAATGTTTTGACTCTGAACAGTTTTCTTTTTTTATATATAATATTTTTATCAAGTATTATTTTATACTAATGTTGATTTCACTTACTCTTAAATGCTAATATATGATATAATCTGACCATGATTTTTCGTAGCGTTGAAAACATGTTCGAAAAGTAAGAGCTACTCAACATTCAAATTGTTGTTTATAGTGTAAACGTTTCTCCCGTGCGCAATAATTTCATATATGTATGAATAAAAAATTGTAAAAACGATCACAAAAGGCATACCGAACAATGCACCATTGTTGCTATTTTTGTTTGTACCTAAAGCCCTATTTATAAATAAATTTATACATATATTCACTGTGATTGTTAATTTGCAGTACTTAATTCTAGAAGATTCGTTATTTGTCAACAATTTCATTTTCGATCATAACCTCAGAAGACAAGTGGTGAAAACTAGAAATGGTTACTTTGTTTAAACTTATTTATAATAAACACTGTTTACTGAGCTAAAAAAATATACGCTTTTGTTTATGTTTAGCTACACGAATGAAATTATTATTAACGTTATACCTTCGTGGACGTAGCAGACTTCTGTTCTATTATGAATTGAATACTTATCTTTGTGAGCTGGTAAACAAAGTGATGTGTTAAGGAGAGAGACTTGATCTAACTTGTTCGGATTGCTCGCTACGCCCAGTACAACTGCGCGATAGGTTGGTTCATTTACTGTGTGGGCGAGAACTCGGTGGGCTCGAGTATGCGGCAGTGCATTTCGCGTATGAGCGGCACGGTGTACGCGACGCACTCGTCCCAGCCCGGGTTGCGCCACGTGCTCTCGCGGGTCTCGCGGCGCGCTTGCAGGTTTTTATAACCTTAAAAAACAAGGACCACTTTAATGTGCGCATAAGTAAGCATGTATATCGATACCTCTGGAATCAAAGGACGTATGGGCTATTATTGCGAAAACTATCTTTAGTTACGGTCCCGCTCAGTTTTTCTACGGCTATTAGCAATTGATATTTTAAAAATAGTAAAATTTGTCAAAAAAAAATTAGTTAATAATATGATTTACTGGACTGTCAAGCTAGGCACCATTACAGCGCTTATTCCTGCCTTAACACAGTAGTGTGCAATCATTATTGTTTGGGATTACTGGGGTAACTAGACTCAACATCTTGTGTCAGGCGACGAGCGCAGTGTGGTGCAATGTATATCATTTTAATTAGCGTCACGTTGTTATGGGTAGGCGTATCACATACCATCAGTTGAACGTCCCACTCGTCTCTTCGCTTAATTAAAAATAACTTTATTATGACGCTTAAAAAAGTTCTGCTTTTTAGCTGGTATCGTATAACAAAAAATATGTTGGAAAATATTTTCTTTTTTATGCTGTATTGAGAAAAAAAATTCTGGTGGTTACGCCTTTTGAACTTAGAAGTATCGACATATTAAATAGTGAATTTTATGTACTGGATTTTTTTGTTCACAATGGACACTTGACCTCAAATTTATATAGTGCTTTGGGACAATGGGGGCTGTGGATGGTAAATCATCATTTCAACCGATGGATGTCCACTACTGGACATAGCTCTCTTGTAAGCTGTTCCACAAACCATAAATCACTCATGTGGAACCAGAATACTTATGTACTTCTACTTGCATTTGACTTGTATTGACAGTCAAGCTATTAGTAACCAGTGATGTGTGAAAAAACTGCCACCAAACACTACACAATATGTCGCCACGGAATTGAATCTATACCACAGAAGTTCGGGTCGGCAATACGTTTGCGATGCCACTAGCAGCACGGTATCTGCTGCTATCAGGTAGGCTGTGTCTGTTTGCCACCTTAGTGATATAAAATAATAAATATTTCAGCATGTTTTTATATTCACAGTATAAAATACCTGTTCTATTACTTACACCAAATATGGTGAACGTTGTAAAGTCGGCCAATCTGAGAGAAATATCCAGCGAAGGCCTCGTTTTGTGAACGGCGGTAAGTCAGACCTCGCGCCCAGTTGTTGCCCCATTCAATCATAGTGCCAGGCTTTAAACTAAAAACAGTGTAATATCATTAATATATATATATATATACAAATATTGGTGTACACAACCAATATCAACGTTTCTCTCCCTGTAATACATAAAAGACACTTCCGCTTTCTTATTAGAAGAGGTGAGATAAGCGGAATGTTCCTCTGATTTGTGATGATATATGATCAATGTGCTTGCCCCTTTGAGACAAAATGTTGTCTAGATATCTCAGCAATTTCACTATCTCTAACGCCCTTCAAATCGGAACACAGTAATATCAGGTAGTTGAAATACTTGCTGCTGTCTTCAGCAATACTGACCTACCACCAATAAAACTACCTTTACTTTTTGAAATCGGTAACAACACACTATTTTTACATATGTTGCCCTGAACAATTATCAATAGAAGATTACAATAACAAAACATTTTAATATAATTACTAAAATACCATTCTACTATAATGTTGGTATTTACATTCCATTGGTAGTTTTTACCTGTAGGATCTGATCTCATAAATGTTGTTGGGTTCACGAGGTTCACCATTGGGCCAAAAACTAAATGCCAAGAGGTATTGCAGATGACGGGACCTAACAAAATTGCCACGTTCCTTCTCAAGTGAGCGATATTCCTGTCAAAAGAGAGAGAAGTTTTAGATGACATAATTTTCATTTAACCATTTTAGTCAAAAAAGGAGTATTTTGTCCTTAAAACCAAGTTATTTTAAGAAATTAGCCTAATTGTGTGTCAAAGCTTCCCACGAGTTGAAAAAAAGTCAGAAAATGTTTTTTTCAAATAAACTCTTTTGATATTCCTAAAGTGAGTATATTAGTTTAAGGACCAACTATTTTCTTGATAATAACAAAGCCAACTGTAATAGTTTGCCTTTACTTAAAAATATAACATTCCACCACTCTTATCAACTCCAGGTATTTCAATTACTGTTCAAACTGGATACTAATGTTTAGTGAAAAAAAATAGGTTCTATGGTTACCAACTTAGATAGACTTTGTTAATAAAGACCTTATACTTTACTCGGCCTATCAAAGCTCCTGTGGATCTTAGGATAAAATACAAACTAACAGCTATCATACTATCAACATTTAAAACGTAGCCACCACACTCAATGACAGTAACCTAGTAATGAGGTCTGTGTTAAGAATTTATTTCCATAAAAACATTTTCACAATAAAAATTTACTAATGTAAGTACTAATAAACAATTTTTAACTTCTAGTCAAAAAACAAAAATCTTAGAAGTATCATGTCACATAACATTGCTGATTATGAAATACATATGATACACTATGTAGAGTTCATAATACATGATATTTATTTATTAAGACAGGGTAAGCTTTACTTCATATCAAATATTTTTTTTTATTTCTTCTAAGCAGTTTGACCTATATTATGTAGCTTGGTATTAAGAATCTTAATATTACTATCCACAATAAGGATTATGTTAAGATTATATAATTTTTGTGGAATTTTATTGGAAAAATACATATAATATTTTCAATAAGATGTTGATAGCTTAATTAAAAATTGACAAAACATATATTGAAATTTTTATATGTGTGTAGATAATAATAAAATTACCAATAACTTACCGGGTTTTCCTTAAATAAAATTTTAGCCTTGTCAATCTTCTCGAAGCCACCAACATAGCGCCACAGGTGTAATGCTTGATCCATATCCCCAACTGATACTGTCCATGATCCTACCAGCTCACAGCCGAGGTCAGACTTTCTTGATGTTACAAAATCCACTGAAGTTTTACTATGAAAATGATTAAAATATAAGTCCCATTAAAAAAAAATATTTATATTTCATAACAACTTTTTGAAAGAATAAATTTTTTAGAAAAAAAAACTGAAAAAAGGAGCAGATTATACAAAATATAATATAATAACTAAAAAAATACCATAACTTATCAATTATGAGGTATATGATTTTCTCAACTTGTAAACTGCATGATATTTGCAATTTAGCATCATTGGTTAATTAAGTTTAATTAAACTAAAAAACATAAAAATCATAATTATAATTGATAAATATAACATCAATACCAATTATATATTAAAAAATTATAAATTTAAAATCATGGCAATAACAACTTTAAACTTTAAATGTGTGAGTAATTACTTTGAATTCAAAACTAGATTTTTCGTAAACTAATATTCGTTATGATAAAATATTTACAACAAAACTTTGTGAAGTAAAAGGTTCATTAAAAACTAATATTTGACACAACAATAATCCTACATGCTATTTCGGGGATTGTTGCATAATCTCAAACAAACTGTTGTTCGTTAATAATATAAAATATTTATAGCCAAACATACTAGTTTTTCAGGTATTTATCCACGGAATCGGGTCGAATATTATGCGTGTGCAGTGCGTATACAATTTCTTTATCGCTAAGCATACGACTGTGAGATTCTTTCGTTGGCTCTATTCTTCGCACCAATAATTTTGAAAACCATCCATCATCGGCGTTTAGATAAGTGCTCGTTGTTGTAATCAACCTGTAACGTAACATTAATAGTTCTAAATTTAAATCGGAATGATGACAAATAAATAACAACTATAGGATTACTTCGTTACCTTGAATGTTTAGGGATAGTCGAATTAATACTTAAAATTCTATTTAAAGAGTTCATGGTGTTTTTAAAAACGAAATCAATAATTACAAGGAAAAACTTTTAACCACTAATGATCGTCAGAGCCGCTTACACTGGTTTGTTATCAATTTATTTGACAAAATCACTTGAAGGTTATCTTGAAAATAGATTCAGTTACTGCAGAGACATCTATCGAAATTGACCTTAGACATTGATAACATATGTTTGACATATGTTTAATTACAAGTTAAATATTTTCAATTGTTTTTAAACTAAAAACAGAAGAAATTTATTTATTATTATCAACTTCTTTTATTATTATAAAGTAAAAAATAAATATATGATAATTAAGGTCATTGTTATAATTATAATACACGATCTTATGAAGGATAAATAACATGGCAACTACCTGCAAATAAATAATAGTACTTATGTAACTTGAAGTTATAAACTATATAATATTAAGCAATAACACTATTAATCTCTGATTAGTTAAGAGTCAACATTGTAAATAAAATAGTTAAAAATATTAGTCCTTACACGTTTTTTGTTGTCAAAAGCATGTCTAGTGGCTCTATAGTGTTTAAGATCTTTGCTCTTATGAATGAACAAACCGAATAAACACTCGGTAGTGTCGATGGTAGTTTGTCATTATCCGTTTATTGTATTTGCTTATAATATTTTATTTTTAAACAAATACATAATAAAAGTTGGAAACAATAAGATTGTTTCAATAATTATACTCGTTCACACTATGGGTAAATATTAAAAATCAAAAATCTTTTTAATGTAATGATAAGGTGGGCGGTGTTGATAATTCTTAGTAAATCTCATTTTGTTTATGTTTAGCGTCCAGTGAAGTGACAAAACTTCAACAACATTTAGCGTTACTTAAAGAGGAATACAGTAAACTTCAAAGTCATTGTGCAGAAATTGAAAGAAAGTATACATTAGCAGCAGCTTCGGCCGGCGATCTTAGTGAAACAAGTTTCGTAGCCCGGCTACTCATGACCGTGTCAACTCTGTACGGCAGAGAGACATACTCCGACATAGATATTAAACTACAAAGTAAATCTGTTCCTGGACATAAGTTTGTGTTGAATGCACGTTCAGATGATTGGAATGAAGCAGCTCTTAAGAACTTAACTGAATTAGGTAAAATAAACAATAACATATTATTTATTAATTGCATAATAATGGTTTAAAGTTAGGACTGAAAAAAGTTTTGAGTTTTAATTCAAAAACAATTTATTTTCACTGTCAAAGTAAAAACAATTGCTTTTTGTTGCTATTTTAGGAAATTTTTTGTCTATTTTTTAAACCTACTGTTTTATTCAATTATTGTTTAAAAAAATTTATGATAATCCTTTTTTATCTGCATTCCTCCAGTTTTGTTGTGCTGAGGCCTACATTTCTCTTTACGTTTTATCATCATTTCATTTTTGTCTTGTTTTGCTCATTCTCTCTTTCTTTCTTTTCTTCTTTCATACCAGTTCTCACTTTTATATTCACTCTTTGTCATTCTCCATTCTATTTCCTTCCTACATTCTATTCTCTGAAATAAGTAAAGACAACGTCGATTATTCTCATCCATATGATAACCTTTTACATGAACATATAAATAAATTTTTATTAAACATCTAATTTTATTTATTTCAGATTGGTCAAATTTGCCTGATGATGTTGGGTCAGCACTTCTAAAATGGCTCTATACAGATGTTGTAGATTTAACTCGAGGTGATGCATTTGCCTTGCATCTCATGAAGTGTGCTGCTAACTTTAAACTCTATGGATTGATTGGCAAATGTGAACAAGCACTCATTACTTCAGTTGGTGTCAGGTAAGTGTTACTTTTATGTTTTTATCACACTCAGTGATCATTTTCTACAAAAATCTCCTATATTTTATTACAGCGACTATGATTACCATAGTGGTTAAATTTAGTCAATATATGTCTTCTTGGACATAACTTTTCATATGTCACTGAAGTGCAAATTTTTAATTTAGAATTTAGAAAGAAAAAATTCCTATTTTGAATTTAGTTACTTAAATCCTAGTTAGAAGTTTTAAAGTAATTTTTTAAGCAACACTATTATGAGAATAGGGTATTACTCTTATCATCAAACACATATTTTCCTTGTCTAGTTATTTAATGTGACAAAAATACAATTTGAGCAGAACAGATTATTTCAAATTATTGAATACTTTCAGCTTAATCTAAACCTATTACAAGCTTTCTTTACATCTCAGGTCTGGTTTAAGATTTTTATTCATAAAGACTGATATGTTTTTATTTCGAATTTTTAGGACATGTGTAAAGTTTTATTCAGCAGCGGATGAAATTGGTGCAACAGCTCTTAAAGAACACTGCTCTGGTTTGATTTCTACTCATTGGGATGATCTTACAGGTACATTTATTTTATTAAAAACATATAGACTATATGAAAATTTCAAACCAAGATTAAGTTTGTTATATATAGTTCATCATATAAAAAGTATTTTATCAAAGTTTTGATAAGCAACTGTTTTATAGCAAGCAATAACTTAAAAATTGTAAATCTCCTTTCACCTATAAAGATTTTACAGCCATTGAGAAAAGTTACGAAAAATGTAGTAGTTGTTGTTTTTTTAAGTTATTTTTAATGTTGAGTGCATACTGTTAAATGATGTTTATTTACTTGTTTTTAATTTTCTTGTTATACCACTTTCTTTGGTGCTTTTAAAGACAACAGTTGCCATCACACATTTAAGTATTAATCACTAAATCATATGCTATTTTAAAATATATTATATGCTATTATTATATACAGAAAAATAAGGAAATATATGAACATCGCCTTAATAATAATTAGATACAACACACTTTAAACTGGAAATCAGAAATGTTTGCATTTCACAGTTTGTTGGCAGAAATAATTTCAATGGTACCTGTCTAGACTGTCTCCAATCTCCAATGAAAGAAACCTATCGGCAGTAAATGATATTAGATGACCAGTGTATATTATCTTAACCACTTGGTGCTTGTCGCCTTTAGATATGATTATTTTCAGCTGAGCCACAGTAGTTTTGTCATTAAATACAACACTCTTCAAAGTGAAACAATGCTGTTTGATGGTTGAAAAGGGACCTGCCGTCCTAACTAAACATTCTCTGGACACAAACACGTCATTAGCATAATATTATATTAATTACACTGTTTCATTGTACAGGCGATGACTTCGCCCATATGTCCTCTGCGTTGTTGTACCGAATGCTGAAGAGTAAGACAGCACAGCCACTGCACGGCGCAGTGCGGCTAATGAGGGAGGACGTGGTTTTTCTCTGCCTCGTCGAGAACCATGCTAATGTAAGTACCTACCCATTTTTATTATCAATGCCACAGCACTAAAGTGGTATTAAATACACTCGGCTTATTTACCTACTTACATTAAGTTATAGATTCATAAATAATTATATATTGTCGGAGCCTAATATTTTAACGTTGAATTTTTTTTAATAATGCTTATGAATAAAACTAAAACGAAAATAACATTGAATTTATGTAATTAGTACTTAAATTCAATTTATTGATGGCGGCCCATTCTACTAACCGTAAACTTCTGATAAAAACTGTAATGTAAAGTATACCATTTCACAAAGCCTAATTATATATTTTGAAAGAAAATTATTACAGTAATATAAAATGCATTTTTACGGTCACTATAGGCTATACTGAGTGTTAAGGGACCGCTTCCGAAAACAAGACAGACGATAGTACTAATGACACCTTTGATGATAGAGAGGAAAAAATTGATCCTGATTAAAAAAAAAATCATATTTTTAAAATGTTTTATTAGCATTATTTACGCACCACCGTGTTAGTACAACTTAACGAAACGATATTTTCATAAAAAATACATTACTTTACTAAAAAAAAATAACCAGCAATGAAACACAAAATCAAAAACAGGTGATGTTTGGATCACCGATCGCACGGGCGCGGCGGGAACTCGAGATGTATTTGGTTTCAATTTGAACCTCATTTCATAGGGCCACGGATCATTTAGATTGCGCGCCCGGGCGTTCGTTGATCCGAGCATCAGCTGTTTTCGATTTTGTGTTTCATTGCTGGTTATTTTTTTTAGTACAGTAATGTATTTTTTATGAAAATATCGTTTCGTTTAGCTGTACCAACACGATGGAGCGTAAATAATGCTAATGAACGTTTTAAAAATATGTTTTTTTTTAATCAGCATCTATTTTTTTTTCGTCCCATCATCAAAGGTGTCATTTGAACTATCGTCTGTCTTCGTTTTCGGAAGCGGTCTCCCTAGTACCCAGTATAAACTTAGTGAAACCAATAACTGAAAAAGAAATACATGTAATTAATATAAAATCTTCCAAAACACTGGTTCAGCCTTCTGATTAGATAAAAAGTATTTTTAAATACTTTATCAGCTATGACAGCGGTCGCCATTTTGTCCGCATGATCCAGTAAATTCATAATAAAAATCGTGCAGACTATTAATAGTTTATTAAGTGTTAAGTATGTGTATTAAAAAATAATGCAATCTAAGAACACAAAAATATACGGAGCTCATAAAATTAAACTATAGTAACCATGCTATAAGAACAACTACCAAACAGCAGTGCGTACACATATTTTTTTTTATTCGCATTCCTCTGCGTGTGGTGGGTCAGGGTCTATTCACACAATCACTTAACATCTACTTAATTATTTACATTTCCATTTCCTACATACTCTTCTTCACTCTCTCTCATCTTGCTTACCCTACTTATCTTTCTTACTTCGGTTCTCATACATACTTCATCCCAATTCCTTCTGCCATACCTCCCGCTCGTGAAGACCGCCGTCATATCCTGGAACAATCATACGTTTGTCATATATATTCTTCCTTCTTCTTCTTCTTCTTCTTCCTGTGCGTACATATTACTGACTTTCGGTTTGAATGGCGTTGTAGCTAGTGTAATTACTGGGGTAACAAGACTCAACATCTTGTGACAGGCGACGAGCGCAATGTGATGTTCACATACCTCAAAGCAACGAATACAATGCAGCGTAGTGTTATACCATTATAACTAGCGCCACGTTGTTATGGGCAAGCGTGTCAGTTACCATCAGGTGAAATTTCATGCGGTTCACTGAAGGTCCACTGACCTTTAGTGTATATAGAGCTATGATGTATCAACAAGTACGTTTTTTTGGTTAAAAATTGTTACTTTTGGGCTAACCTACCAATTAGAAATCTGTTTCAGTTGGAGAATTGAAACCAAAAATTATTTATTTCACTTAGTTCAAGACCTAGGTTCAAGATATAGGTCTTCGTAATTCCTGTTTATATTGTCAATCCGCTTATAACAGTGACGACGTTTCCAACTTTACTAGAATTATTTATAAATGTATAGAAAATAAAACTTTTATTACACAACGCCATGATGTTACATATAGACGGTTCACCAAACGGTTAGTGATGCGCTGCCTGCCAATATCTGTGGATATTTATACAGCATTTCAAAACACCTAGCGGTATAAAATTTAATTTTTTTTTAATCAATTAAGCGATGAGACGGGGGGGGGGGCGTTTACCGGATGATAAGTGATCCACCTGACCATAACAGCGTGGCGCCACCTAGGATGGTATCCACTTCAGTACACGGCGCTCAACACCTGAGACATAAAATGTTGAGTGTCGTTACCCCAGTAATTACATTGGCTACAACACCCTTGAAACTGTGAAAGAAACTTTACACACAACTGTTTGGCGGCAGTAATACCTACCACCTAGTACCTACTACAAGTAAATTCTTGTAACAGTATTATTATTTGTTATAGCAATTTTTTAAAAGGAATACGGGTATGTCTGTGTACTGCTGTTTGAAGACGGAAACTAAAACGATCTATTCGAACCGACCGGAAATATTGTTTTTTAATTACTAACGTAATTAAAGAATAGAAATAATTAACACCGTAAAGCAATCATCAGTCTTATTTAAACGTTTAAAAATATAATTACTCAAGATCTTAAAATCAAGTTACATTTAAATTAAAAGCTTGCTTTAGTTTTTATTGTTACCAAATTCTAACTTGTTTGTTGAGGAGAAGGACTCTCATCCAAACTGGTATTTGAAACAATAGGTGACGTCATACATCCGAAGAACAAAACATAAAGGAATGCCGCCGCGGTTAAATAATGGTGGGCTAGATCACACACAACGTGGACCGAATTCGTATATATATATGTAAATAAACATATGTATATTTAAAGCGCGTAGTATATTATGACGGGATTGTTACGCACTTGTATACGAGTGACTTGATAGATAATTCATATATACTTTTTAATACGGACGTAACGACGTGCACTAGAATACAAATATATCATTTGTCCATTTTTTATTATTGATTAGTAAAGTAAACATGAATCGTGTTTCCTTTTTAATGGCATTTCAATTGAAATGCGCTTTATGCAGTTTATACGCCGAACGGATGCTTTCGTTTCATTAGTTAATTACGCCTCTCAATTTTTTTTATGATATTTCTATAATACACTCATTCGATGGTGATGTGAAAACTACGAAAGGGACCCTGCTTTTGAAGTCATGGTTATGTGGGATTTAGACCCACTAATACCTTTTGTTTTCTTTCAACGCTTTAGACCTGTTAATAACCAAACCACATTCTAAATAATAATTTAAGTACAAGTATTTCATATGCGTTTAGAGTCACGTCTAATCTCACTCGACTTGTCATGATGGAAGTACTGTATAAGAAATGGAGCTGTGTGTCTGGTACTATCTAACCACTTAACAACACGACTATAGTTGAACATTAAACAAGGCAAGACGCCGTTTGTGTTGACATTACGCAATTTATAGCAATTTTATTACACATGTCCTTTACTGCCACCATTAGTTAATTTAACCATGTTACGTACAATTACAGAACACAGGCGTTTTATCAAAACTTTGATACTTAATTTTATAAAATATTACAATCAACAGCCCTCTTAATGTTCCCACTACTGTTAAGGAATGTTGTAATAAACTGCGAAACCGTATTCGTTTTTATACTACGAAGCGACGAAACGAGCGAAAAGTCCACCTGATGGTAAATGATAAGCCCGCCCATAACAACGTGGCGTCAGTTAGGATGTTATACACAGCACATTGCTCTGGTCGCCTTGACGCATAAGATGTTAATTCTCGTTACCCCAGTAACTTTACTAGCTACCCTGCAAAACGGATGTTATCCCACAGTAATGTTATCCCATTATTGATTAGCGGCAGAAATATGTGCTGTGGTGGTGACTATCTAAATAGTCTCCGGCAACAGAGATCTACCACCAGTATAGATGGTATTAACTGCGTCGTAATATTTACTCATGATAATTTGTTCTATAATTAAATATTTTAAATGAGCCCTTATCTTTTAAATCCTACCTTATGGAATTAGTGTTTAGTCGTACTGGCTATTTTTATCTCAAATAAATTGGCCTTAGTTTAAAAATTCCAAATTGAAACGTATTTCAAATTTAGATTTTTGTTTCGATTTTTTATGACTTATTTGTTTTCGTGCTATTGATTTTTTCTTCAACATTCTTCTGTTCATAAAATGGAAAAATTTGATTATGGCGTTATTGCGACTCCTCCTCCGCAGAAACAGCTCGAAAGATAAATTATGTTTATTTGTAGTGAAAGGTTGTTTGGTAGGTGGTCCACTGCTGGACATAGATCTCTTGTAAAACGTGTGTGTATTACTAGAGACCAGTAGTGAACGTCTATCGGTTAAAATGATTATGGGGAAGATAGCTACTGTAATAGACTATAATATTATTAGAACATTTGTAGCGTTATATATGTAATAATTTTTTTCTAAACTTATCAGTTTTACCTAACCAATACAGTAATTTCAAAACAGCTTTACTATCATATATAGGAAGGTTTTAGGAACAGGTTTCCAGAATAGTAAATGGGGCATGGTCGACTTATCTATAAATGTCATGTTGTATGACACGACGGCCTTGCTTGTTCCATTATAGCTAAAATGGGAAAGTTTGATGTGATATGTTACATAAATTTCAAACAATACATATTGTAATTTTTTTTTCTGCATATATAGATATTTTTCACTGTCAATTTAAAACAATCGTGACTCTCTGTTGTGATTTTTACGAATACAACAATATATAAAAAATAAGAAAAGAC
This sequence comes from Ornithoptera priamus, assembly GCA_029034505.1. Taxonomy (NCBI): domain Eukaryota; kingdom Metazoa; phylum Arthropoda; class Insecta; order Lepidoptera; family Papilionidae; genus Ornithoptera; species Ornithoptera priamus. The sequence goes on along the minus strand of JARDWD010000296.1, from coordinate 4,020,837 downwards.
AGGCGTTGCTGACGTATTTATTTTAATTGAAATCTTTTTCAAGGAAAACTGATGTAAATCAATACTTTGAAAATCTTGCAATAAATACAGAAGAAATAAATCTTCTGATTAACAAATTAATGATATATATTATAATATTTCTGAGTTTTTCTTATAAAAATTTATGCCACGTGAAAAGGTTTAAATATCATCTAAGAAACCATATGGATAGAACATTAAATGGTGTCGTATCTAAGTTAGATAAAATGTAATACATTGATAGGTTTATACAAAAAGAGATCATAATGCAAAGTCAATTATATATTTTTTTTTTAATTTTTATGAAACATACATATTTATATATAAATTGAAAATTATATAGCAAAAATACATTAATGTAATATTGGTATATTCATTTCTAGACTGTATGTATAAAACTACTTTCTTAGGCTGACGCAAAATAATTTATAACCACATAAAAAAATTACAATTAACCTAACAATGTTACAAAAATTAACTAATAATTAAACCAATTATAACAGTTATAAGGAATAAAGTTGCGGAATGTCTTCCGGCGCTATTGCACAGATCCCCACGGCAGTAGCAGTAGAGGGTGGTGGTGGTGCGTTCAATGTCGCTTGGGTCCTCCGCGCAACCATCGTTGTAGACATCGTAGATAGTATTGACCGGTCGCCACCTTCCGTTTATTTTCCTCTGGTCACCGCTCATGGTCTGCAAAGCGCACCCACGTTGTGTTGTCGTGGCGGTCACTGGAATGATTACACAACTGTTGTTATTATCAAACGTTACGTACAATAGACTAATGCGTAAACTCATTTTCATTTAATCTTAGTTGACCACGGAAGTCTGTTAGGAGTGTGAGTCCGGATTAAGAGTTTTAAAAAAGATTTTGAACTTTAAACATTTATATAAATTTGAATCTATGAAAATTAAATAGGAGCGAATTATCTCAGTGGTAGTTGGGATCGGACTGACTTGCCCCCGCGGACACTATGCTAGGCTCTGGGTTGATAGGGCTTAGTTAGCATCCCCATCAGTATATACCCTTATAAGTCATATATATAACAGGTTGAAGATAGAGGAGCGTGCAGGGCCTGAATATTTGGACACTCTAATATTTATCATTGAAACTGTATATAGGGAATTATTCAACCGTATTAGAAACTATCTATCTATTTATATGGGGCCGGAATCGAACCTGAGATTGACGTGTTACGCTCAACTCAACCGTTTATTGAAACTTTCTAATGCACATTCTTTTTGATGAGGCTGTAATGAATCTAGTTCTTATTCACTGCTGTAATTTTTTTTTATAACTACTAGTGTTAAACACAAATAGAAGGATTACAGTTTTGTGTTATTTAACAGAGCTTAGTAATATTTTAATTACTAAAGATTTATAAAACATTCACGAAGTATAAAATTTTTTTTTCACTTTTAAATACTAATAATAGGGTATTATATAGAATAACTTTTATTCTTTCTATGATACAAACGTAATCGTCACTTTGCAGAAATGGAATCTTATCACACATCAGACAAACTTCAGCACGGTTGGCTCACTAAGATCGTTAAGGTATACAAAATTATTAAGAATAATTTATTTTCTATTATGAAGTAATTTAGCTTAGTTGTTTGTTAAAAATCGCTAATGTACCTTACTCCGAAGGTAAGACGTGGTTTGTCAATTATCAGTGAGCAATTCGTCCTCGTTGTAAATTAAAACAAGTTAGACTGAGCTAACTTCGTTATTATCTACCAAATAATTGCTTAAATGAATACAAGCTCTTTTTTTTGTTTTTGCAAGATTTTTGAATCCACTCTATTATCATTTAATAATTATCAAAACATTTAAACACCACTTAACTAATTTTACATAATTAAAAGAGATCAAATTTCCCTTAGTAGTTTGCGTAAGAGATTTTTTTTTCAATGAAATCGATTTATTTAACCTTTGCAAAATGAAAGTTCACTTAAGTAAGTTTTTTTATGAATCGTGTCTTTACGGCGTAATCCTTTTACTTTGTATGAGACCTAGTTATCTTCGAATTAGCGACTTATCGCAATCAAAAAGATATACTTACATACATAAAGTATTAAATACAGTTTGTCAGGTATTGAAGTATATATATATCAATGTTTAATTCATAGTTACTTTAAGTGCATGATTTAAAGTTCTTGGTATTAGTCGGAAACAATAGTTAACTTGCCGAAAATTCAATCAATCGTTTCAATAGGCGCCTCCTTATATAATTTGACAAAGGAAGCTTTTGCATATTCAGAGAGTAAGTGGATGTGTCACGTATAATTTCCACCGATAACTTATAATTTGAGTTCGACTGTTTTTTGACGAGCGGAACGTTCACTTGATGGTAAGTGATATGTCTGCCCATAACAACGTGGCGCTAAATATGATGATATATACTGCACCACATTGCGCACGTTGCCCGAGTCAAGATGCTGGCTCTAATTATCCCGATAATTACACTATTTCTTGATTATAAATTAATAATAATAATATTCATTATTGTACACCGAATAAAATATATAATAAATGAAACAATACATCAATTGGAAAATGATAATGTACAATAGGGCAGTATTATCACTCTGGAAGCAATCACTTCCATATAACAAGAAGCTTGCGCTCTATATAGGCAAACGAGCACTGCATACCCTGGCTTCCTAAACCTATCTAAATAATAACCTCTCAAGTTACTAAAAAGAGATACACGACTATGCTTTGCCTATTGTAAAATTAGTAAGTTTATTTTTAAGTATAGATATGCACAGAGAAAAATAAAATCATATTAATAAAAAAAGTATGGAACGCATAATATTCCCGCTGCGATGCGCTGCCCGCATCCAACTGCTTCCCGCAACCTAGTTTAGTATTATTGCAAGTACTATCGGCGTGGAGAATTGGTGGACTCCTCTAAGCTATATGATGAAATAAAACGTAAGTATATCCTTAACAGCATACCGCAGTTTTTTTTAGGTTACAGCGAGGTTTTTGCATGCTTACTCATATTTATTTATAAGTGGCGCCGTGTCTGTAAGCGGCATTGATTACAAAGGCTCCAGAAGTGCCGTTAAATGCCTTTAATATGGCGCCCCATCCCGTTCCGGCTATATTTGATTATACAATTAATCTTGTCAATGTGAGAAGCATATTGAATGTAATAACAGAATATTATGCGTTTACATACTTTATTTATTAATATGATTTTATTTTTCTAGGAATATATTTAGTTTGTCGATTTTCTATATTTACTGGTGGTAGCACTCTGTTGCCAGAGACCGTCGTAGGTAGGGGCCACCATAGCATCAATTTCTGGAACCAAACAGTAGTATTACTTTGTTCCAGTTAGAATGGTGTTGTAGCTATTGTTATTACTGGAATATTGTTACCGCGATAATTACAAAAGCTACAACGTTACGTTACATTGAGTCTCATGACTTAACGTCTTATGTTTCAAGGCGACTAGCACAATGTGATGTAGTGATCAGACATCTTAACTAGAGCCACTTTGTTACGGGCGGACGTATAACTTAACCATCAAGTCAACGTTTCGCTCGTACAGGCCGTGGATCCGGGTCCGACGATCCCAGTATTAGATGACCTGTAAGAGTTACGACAACCAAGCGCTAAACATTTTCAGAGAATAGAGTTCCGTTCGTCTCGTCACTTTCGTGAAATAAAAAGAAAAATAACGAGATTTGAATGAAAAAAATATGTCTCCTTTTTTATTTAATTTGTGTAATTTTTTAATACTAATAATCGACAAGACGAGGAGAACGTACACCTGATGGTATACGCTAATCCTGCCCGTAATGTAAACTAAATATATGAATACACACAACCCCATTGGATCAACTCGAAACCTTTAAATGTTATGTTAATTTATCACTTAACCAAAGCACTTTCCGAATAAATACACTTGCTGACCATATCTTGATAGTGATAGACAATGAAAGCAGTAAATATTTATTTTGTATTAATATAGTATAACAGTTTGTCTTACATCCGTTTCCTATGTTCAATGTGGTTACCCTCTTGTAACACATAGAGGAATGTTCGCAGTTGGCGACGTATTGCGCGCTGCCGTCAAAGCGTTCGCAAAGTACATTTTCGTTGCCGTATGTGCGCTCCGGGTCACACTTGTAGCACTGCATTCCCAGTGACACTGTAAATAAAAGATAACTTTATTTTTTTATCTACAATGGGTTAACTTTTGGGTGATAATAAAGATGGTTCGGTGAGATGGTTCGGCCATGTGGAAAGAATGGATGAAAGAAGATTAACGAAAGAGGTATACAAGATAAGAATGATTGGAAAAGTCGGTGCAGGTCGACCAAGGCGGACATATTTCGATCAAATCGAAGATGTCCTAAAGAAAGGCCGGGTCAAGAGTACTCGTAACCGACGAGCATGCATGAAGACCTTCATGAAAGTGGAGGAAGCGAGAGAGGTGTGGCAGGATCGTAGCAAGTGGGGAGAAGTGTGCCAGGATCGTAGCAAGTGGAGAGAGGTGGTACATACATACACCTCATTCCCAGTGGGGTAGGCACCACTGGGAATGAGGTGTATGTATGTATGTATGTATGCTAATGAAGATAAAGAGGGTGTAGCGTACTCGCTACAATACTAAAGCTCCCATACATTTGACGATCTTTTAATGATATGGTGATAGCCAGCAAAACAGGTTTAAAAAAAGTACAACTCTCCAATATATTGCCTCTGAATTGAACTAAGGTCTTTTTTTCTGCTTATCGCTTGCCCATAAAAACGTAGCGCTAGTTATGATGATACCCTTTGCGCGTGTCGCCTTGAGACAAGATGTTAAGTTCCGTTACCCCAGTTTCACTAGCTACCGCGCCCTTTACATTGGACACAATAATGTTTGCACACTGCTGTTCGGCGGCAGAAATTGGCGCTGCGGTGGTACCTACCTAGAGGGTCTCCGGTTACAGAGGCCTACCACCAGCGTTACAAGACTAAAATGTAATCGTTACACCACGAAAATAAAAGTTAGTTATATACGACTTGCTCTTCCTCTCTTATTTAAATATAACATTAAATCATCGAAATGGTGGCCAGGGCAACGCACCATAGTCACGTCCCTCAGTCATGAGGTTACGACAGAGAAGAAGAATTCATCGCATGTCTTTTTATTTGTATATACCTTTGAACAGTGTATGATAATAGTGTTACTATATTTTTATTATATAAAGCATTTATAATACTTATACAATATAATATTGCAGACATTACACACTTGTAGTGAATCAATCTTATACGAATCTTATTATTTATTATTATATTACTGTATCGGTATTAAATAAGATAATAATAAGTTTTTTAAGTTACAGTTTATAATGAAAGTAAAAGTGTATATTCTTGTTCAAGAATATTAAGCGCGTGTATTTCATGGAGCATAGGTAACCAACGGAGACGTACCGCATCCTTGTGGATGCTGGAACTATGTTATAGCACGATTAGAGAGTAATATTTATTGAATATTGATAAATGATAGACAGACATATAAAATTAGTATAATTAACTATTATGTAAAAAATAAATGCAATCTAATAATTTCTGCAAAGGGCGATAGTTTCTAAAAGTTTCACTGTGTAGAAACAGGGAGAAGGTCATATTTATTTCTAACTAGTATTATACATAAAACATTCACCGTTTATTTTTCTACAGTTTTGTTTATCTCTTAAAAAAGGGGTTTGTTTAAAAATTAAAAAATAAATTATTTTGAATATTACGGCCGGACTTTGAAATCCACTGCAAGATTGATATATTTATTTAGTATATCCCCTTACCGTAAGTACCATGCGCATCTGCAGATCGATTAATGGTAATTGAAAACAAAGACACCATAGAAACGATCCGTTGCCATGTAACTATGTAGGATAATGGGGTCATAAGCGGAGGCGGATGTGTGTGGGTGATACACTAGCATTGATTTTTATATTGAACATGCTTGAGCATTTGTTGTACCAAGGACGAGTAAAGATTCAGATAATATTGCATACTATTATATGGTTTGTTCAAATCATCAAATTTAAATGCATCACCAGTCACAGTCATCAGGTAATACATTTAAATTTGACTCTTAGGTAATTTTTTAGTCAATAGACTTTGCTAGCTTAAGTCGACTTGAATAAGTACCGCTGCAGCAACAAAATTTTGTTGTCAAGTGATTTGCAAATATTGTTTCGTTTTTAAAATGCGATTTAACGGAGTTACTAAGGTAATTAAATTTAATTATATTTTTATTTTATTTATCAAGTGCTATATGAACCTAGCGAATTCGTTATTTTATACATCCCAGCTATAAAAATAACTTTTTTTATTTAATGAAGCGACGACACAAGCGACACGTTCACCTGACGGTAAGTGATACGTCTGCCCATAGCAACGTGGCTTCTTATAATCATTTGATTATAAAAAAATAACATTATTGAAATATCCTTAGTTTACTACGTATATGTTAGGAAAGCTCACCATATATGACTTAATTGTAATCGTTTCAAAATGTATATAGCAAATTGAAAAAGGTTTGTCTGATGTCCTCAATCGATTTTCATAGGTTGTTCATTCTCATATACCTGATACAGATAGAATAAATATACACTGGTGGGACATTTGGAATATGTTTACTTTGAAATGACAGAAAAAATATAATTTACAGAAAACGACGTACTCCACGTTTATTCTTTGGTATATTTTATTTAATATTGTTTTTTTTTATTTGTTTTTATTGATAACTTAAAGAGTTAAATTGTGGGCAAATAATTTAATATATTATAATACAGAATAAAATAGCAAAATAAGATGTATGATAGATTATAGGATTGGTAGGCACTGTTGGTTACTCTTTGTTTTCGGAAACCGTCTAGGTGGACAACCATTACAGTGCTTATTTCTGCCGTCAAACAGTAATGTGCAATCATTACTGTGTTAGTGTTTGAACAGCACTGTAGCTAGTGGAATTACTGGGGTAACGAGACTCAACGTCTTGTGTCTCAAGGCGGCGAGCACAATATGGTGCAGTGTATAACAGTGTAAGTAGCGTCATATTTTTATGGGCAGCCGTATCAGTTAACACCAGGTGAACGTCCCGCTCGTCTCGTCGGTTCGTTAAAAATTAAAGAAAGGATAGTAAATAATTACTTTGTTCGTATATTTACATTAAAAATAGTACTACCGTCCATCCGTTTTACATTGCGATGTATTTAAACTTTATAATAAACTTCTATATTATGTTTATACTCGTAAAGCTTTTATAGTTCCTACTTTACATGTAAAGAACTAGAACAAGTACACCGCAATGTTTATGTAGCGCACATTTAAATATTTATATTTTGGTGTACAACTGTGTAGTATAAATATCTTAATACTGCCGATATTGTACGCTTTGTTTCCTTTATTTATTACTGCATTATAAACATTTAACCATTTTGATGTTTTCTAAATTAAACAGCTACAAAACGCGCTAGACTTAATGGTATATTTACCATATAGTATATATATACCGTAACATTATACGCCTGCCCATGACAGCTTTATTTAATTCCTTTTTTCCCATGAATTTTTCTTTGGATTTTGTTATATAAAGATAATTTAGAATTAAATGCAAGTATTAAAATCTTACTTATAGTTTTGTGATTAATGAAAACGTTTTTTAGAAGTAACCATTTATTTCATTCATAAGAATTAAAAATCCTTGAATTTAATAGTTTCGTAAAATCATCATTGAAATGTAAATATAAAAGTTATTTAAAATAGGCGTATGTTCAGTAATTTGATAAAATGTGATTATAAGCCATACATATTTGTACGGTATGTATGGCCTATAGTCATGATGCAGATGACGTCAACAATACAATCTATAATGTCCTAAAAACACCACTCCTTCGTTAAACTCTCCAGGGGACTGTCAAAATAAAAATATTTTACAGGCACAAATATTTATATATAAAATTGGATTCATATTGAGTAGCGAAATAATACTTTTTTATACTTCCGAAACTATATATTTTATTCATTTAATTCTTCGACAGTAGATATCAAAACTTGGTCGACGTTTGATTAGAAGTTATATACAACAATTAACTTTTAAATTAACTCACATATTAAACCATTTGTTCAATTAATGTTCGCTGTTTGTATACAATTATAAAGCAATAATTCTTAGTCTCAGTGTATTATCTTAGGGGTATTAAATTCGTCCGTCTGGAAACTTCATACAGTGTTGAGCTGTTAAATAAAACTATCTATAATTGAAGCGCCAATTAACTAATTTACGGTAAGGCCTGCGAAACTTTGATAATTGGAATCAAGTATAATAAAATAAAATAAGGATCGATACTTATTTGTAAATTACCTCCATAATACACAACTCGTTATAGATGTTGTGCTCACTATATACACAGTAGATCTTATTGGTTTCAACTTAAAATTTTCTCAATTTGTATCAACTGTCTTTTAAGATTTTATTATTTACGTACACTATTACCAAAGATTACAGTTGAAAACGATTTGGGTATTATTAAGAGAGACCAAAAAAAACACTGCAAATCATTTTCTATATATGATATATTGTTTGCTTTTTTTTTGATTTTCTAGAAGAGATTGCTTTCAAAACAATAAGACTGCCCGACGTACTGTTATAAATTTACTGTAGGTATTTTGATGTCCTATTAACTACGAGAGAACTTCTATTGCCTTTTGTAAGTTTTGATAGGTAATATAGGATTTTTTTTTATTATTCAAGCGACAACACTAGTGGGGACGTTTACCTGATCGTAAGCGATACGCCCACTCATAGTTAGGATAATATATACTGCACCACATTGCGCTCGTCGCCTGAGACATAAGGTCGTTACCACAGTAATTACACTAACCAAGCACTCTTCAAACTGGAACAAAGTATTGTTTGCACACTACTGGTTAGAAATAAGCGCTGCGGAGGATCCTATCTAGACAGTCTCCGGCAACGGGAAGTCCTAATCTTTTGATGCTTGGTCGATAAAGGAATTTTTTTTTTAAATTTCTATTTGTATTGCGAACATAATTTATATTTTTTTTGCTTAAATTAATTGAAAAACTAGACTTCTGCATAATTGATAAAATTCGTATCATTTAATTTTATTAAATGTATAATATTCATGTAAATAAGAAATCATTATTTATGTTTTACTTTATTTTAAATAAGAGAACAATGGTCATCAAACAATATAATACTTATTGTGCAGTGTCTGTTTGGTATCCGTCAGATGTTAAATATGTTAACACAATTTTTTGGGATTCTATGACGTCAAATAAAAATAATTAAAAATAGTACTCACATTTCCAAAGCATTGAAAACACAAAACATAACAAGTAAAACTCCATTATTTTGTAATAATATATACACTTAAAAATAACACGAAACGTCCGTAATGAAGCGTAAACTTGGCGCTTAAAACTAAAAATGTTTGACTGATAAAAATATATTAATGCGTAACGCAAAATAAATTAGCGAGAGACATTTGCGCGGCGCTCGTGGCACCATGTGCACTGCACCCGACTGAAATCGGCGTATCCATTCAAGTCATGATTCACAGGAAGCAAACCCAGTGGCGAAACGGGTGATGTCCAAATATCGTAGAATATGGAGCCTTAACCTCGCGCAGTAGCGCCGATTCAACTGATCGATACCGGCGCCGGCGCGAGACTGGCCAAGTTTCGGTGGAATGACGCACTTATTTCTTTTTTTTAATTCCCTGCGCTATTGTTTTGTTCATTATCAGCCAGTGACAATTGATAACAAACGATGCCCTGCCACGGTGTATTTCTTGATAGAAAAAAAAAGATGTTACTTTAATAACAAAGTTCGCTATAGTTAATTTAATGTGCATTATTCATAAAATTATATGTGTATTTGTTATATTTAATAATAATTAATTTTTTGTTCTTAAGTTCTCTCTTGACTTGTACAGCCAAAATTTTAATAAAATTCTATAATTTTGAAAATAATTCAATGACAGTAGTCAAATCCGAATAATTTATTCGGATTGACTCGCATAGTAAAGTGAAAATACTTAGAAGATTAGGTGTCAATTGTATGTTGAATTTAATAGCACATGCTAATACTCTTTCCTTCACAAATGAAACATATGTTAACATGATAATTGGCAGGTCATTGACCGTTGACCGTAGCGAAACACCATTCCGTTATAATGCACAAAGATTACATTTTATTTTGTAATTAATGGCTATTTCACTTTCCGATCACGGCTTTCATCATTTTGGGACTAGAGGTCAGGAGGACGACGTTACGTGATTACAAAATTAATCGATGAGATATGGTAAAGCTCTTACAAAGTAATGCAAACAAGTAAACAACTGTTCTATTTAATATTGTGTTCAATAAATTGTAATTTTTTTTGCTTTTGCACCTATGATATTTTCATCCTAATGTCTCCGAGCGACAATGGTAAACTGTATTTTTTACAGTTTTTTAGGTCGTAAGATTTTTTATCAATTTCAATTCATTGTTAAGTACGACGAACGTTTTAATCAACATTTACATTTTACTTTTAATGTGTATTTTTAAACAAATCCAATAGAGGTGGTATACAAAATTTTTGCGTAACATTATTTGTTATTGTTACGCACAGATGGTGCCTCGGTCTAAAGTAGTGTAAATATTTCACTAAATGTTAATTTTTCTCCAATAACTATTCTTTTTTTTTTTTGAACAATATATTTTGTATTTTTGGCTACTTTTACAATTTTATTGGCGTTAAGATTCATAAAAAATTATAAAATATATACTATACCAAAATTATTTACCAGTATTTATAGATAATTTTTCTGTTAGAGAATAGGTGATAGATGGGAGAATATTGGTGATGAGACGATTAGAGTACGTAGAGCAGAAAATAGAAAAGCGAATAAATATATAATAAAAACAAATATCTAGTTGTATATCTGAATGCGAGCGACGCGAGACCGATCGACGTGGAGATCTTTGAGGGAGGCCTATGTCTAGCAGTGGCCGTCTATCGGCTGATGATGATATCTGCGTGTATATATATATATAACATTTCCGACGGAAACTTATGTATCATATAGGTGAATTTATTTGTTTACTTTGTTATTGGATCTTTTTAAATGAGTATCAATAGAAAAATATATATTTTTATGTTCAACTCCAGTACATCCACGCCCGCTACATCCTTCGATAAAAATGTGTACGCGATGCGATCTGGAAAATTTTTATGTCACACTTCTTCCATATCAACATGTTTGAATCATTCTTTTTCTATGATATATTGTATACATTCATTGTTTTAAATATTCCAACTTTGACTTAAACTTCTTTTTACTTTGTATTAGGTATGTATTACTATTTTTATTATTTTTACTTAGTATTCCTTACATATGAAATTGGCGTTTTTGTACGGGAGGAATATAAAGTATTTTTTTTTTGTAAAATTTATTTAATTAATCAAAGTATGCACCGTTGTTATCTACGCACTTTTGCTATCTCATAGGTAGTTTATTGATCCCTTTACTAAAAAAACCATGGGGGGCGAGAATCAATAAACTCTTTGAAGGCCGTTTGGACTGCCGCATCGGAGTTGAATATTTTCCTTGTAAGAAGTTGTCCAAATTTCGAAAAAAATTGTAATCTGTTGGGGCAAGGTCTGGAGAATAGGGTGGATGTCACAGACATTCCAATTGTAGCTGATCTAACTTAGGGGTTGTTTGTTGTGCAGTGTATGGTCTTGCGTTGTCGTGAAGCGGCAGTGGCCAAGAGCGATTGAACAATCTCGGTTGGTTAACAGCTAGTTCTTCCTTCATGGTTTGCAGTTGCTGACAGTAGATATCTGCCAGTTCAGCTATTGCGACGAGCGCTTCCGATTATCGTATAGTATCCACTTTTCATCACAAGTAATGATTCGATTTAAAATCTCTTCATTATTGTGTCGGTTGAGTAAAGTAACACAGCAGCAAGAGGGCTGTAGTCTCTTTTTGTGAAACTGTTATGTTACTATTATATATTAATAGTACACGCAAGGGTGGTAGGGACTGCATGAAACAAACTCCGGGATGGCCTAACCCAGCATAGCGTTAGAGAGGCCGCGGTTGTGTTCCGAAAGGAGATCCGATCCGATCGGATCTCTCCAAAAGGCGCTAAAACGCTGAAGGTCACCACCAAGAAGGTTTCAGTGAGTAAAAATCTCTACATAACTCTGACTTCCCCTCATAAAATAGAGTATCTATTCGAAGATTTCATATGTATAATTTTTCATCAGTTGAAGGTTTCGCTCATCTTATCGATTTGTCGAATAAAAAAAATTAAAATATTTCTTTATATTGCATCGGCACTCTTCGGTTTGTCAATAAAAAAAATTATATATAAATGAAAAAAGGCGAGTGCAGCTATTAATAAGAGTGAATCATAGCAGCTCAGTTTTCCACACCCTCGTGCGATAAAAATCCATCTGCAAAGGACAAAGACTCCATTTATCATGAGTCATATATTTTTTTAAATAAACATTCGAAGATAATTTAAATTACATTACAGAGGATGAATCTTAAATTGTTCCTCCCGGCTGAAATCTAGAATTGTCACATTTCTGAGTAAATGTTTAACAAAATATGTTCAATGGTACGTTTTAGACAAGTTTTTTTAATCTTTGGCTTTTTCCGTCCGTTTTCAGGTTACGCCCATTTAAATTAATATTACTATTGATTTTCCTGAGTTCTCTAGAGTGTCGCGTGACGATAACAATTTGTCAGCGGCAAAACTGTCTGGACTAAAATGTGTTACTCGCGAACTTCATAAATTCAGTTACGATATCCGTATAAATAAGCTTAAAGGTTAAATAAGCAATTTATTAATACCTCTTCCAATCTAAATTTATTTTTCATGTAAGATATATATTTTCAAGGAAAGGTATTTTCATCATTGGGCCTCGTGTTTTATAGATTCGAAGTGTTCGTTCTAACTTAACAGAACCCAAAATTCATTGTAATTGGAAGACATATTGATGTTAATATTGGTTTATTCACCGTTGTATGAGCTCCATTTCCTCACAGGAAAATGAAATAAATACCCATGACACATATATATATATATATATAGGCATCCTTAATATAAACTCAAAACTTTGTACAATTTCTAATTAATGCTAATGATATGTATTTGTTATAAAAGGCAAAAATAGCATTTTTGTGTTTGTCAACAAAGCGACGAGACGAGCCAGACGTTCACCTGATGACGAGTGACATGCCCGCCCATAACAACGTGGCTCTAGTTATGGTGATATACACAGCACCACATTGTGCTCTTCGCATTAAGACAGACTAAATTTCGTTACGCCAGCAATTTTACTAGTCACACAACGCTCTATAAACCGGAAAACAGCTTATGTGAAGAATAATAAATGAATAATTTATTCAAATATTGAGAAACTATATACTAAACAAACGGTTTTTTTTTTATATTTGCTGAAATCTTAAACCTTTATATTTTTATGGTCGATGTCTAAAATGACGACTGAGTTGCGGTTCATCATAATCATTAAGTCCCTTCTTCAAACTGTAGTTCGACGATCGGAGTTGCGGTTACGTAGTTGATAAATGATAATTGAAAAAACAAAGCGGTGAGAATAACCTTTAATTTTTCCAATTAGGATTATTACAGTCTCTAAGCTTTAGGTCTAAACCACAAATTTCTGAACTTTTTTCGCCGCAGAAGCTTTATCGGTAAAAAGTATTGTGCGGCAACAGTAACTTTAAGACGGTTTGAAGGTATAAAGAAAAACTGCAAATTTAATACTCAATTTTCTTAAGGCGGCTAATGAAATTTAGTACTTAGTTTGGTTTAATTTTTTATTATTTCCTTTGTTTATTGAGGTTTAGTTAATTTTTATTTCACTCGTTGAGTATGTGTGATGCATTAAGAATTCGTCGATGTTTTCATGTAATTTTCTTCGATAAACACACATTTTCCTGAATATTGCCTGGGCATCCTTGACGTACGCTCCCTCGGTTTAGGAACCTATGGTCTAGACTTATTATTAATTCAACGCAGTATTCCTGTATAATTAACGGTAATACAGATTAATACAGGAAAAAACATAGTTATATTTTCTAGGTTTAATAAGGGAATGACAACTATCCTTTTAACTTGTAACGAGTCATTTAATTGTTTAAGTCTTTATATTATATATTAAGTGTCGATTTGAAAGAGTTGTCCACAAAAACTAACAGACGTTGACAAGAAAATACTGTAAAATAGACACTTGACATGTGTACACTATTTGTACATCATTACGGTATAAATAGTTTTATGTATTGTTGTTGTGCTTGCAATATTATGAAAACGGTACTCCATCGTCATACATTCAAAGGACCTATCCGTTAAACAAAACTACCACTAGTCTAGTAGCTCTCTCTTACCACAGCGCCTAATTCTGGTTACAAGAAGCCTGAAATACATTATTTTTATTCAACAAAGCTATGAGACCAGAGAAACGTTTGTCTGATGGTGAATGATACACTGCATCACGCTGTGCTCGTTGCCTTGACACAGAATTTTCAATATCGTTACTCCAGTAATTTCATTAGCTACACGCCCTTCAAATCGAAACAGCAATGTCTGTATACTATGTTTCTTTTTTGTTATCAAGAGAAAATCTTCTAAAGATACCTAGCTTCTGCTTAGAACACAAGGTTATGGCCGATTTGTATCCACTAAAATCATCTCATATCGAACGCATCGGTACCTCCCCGCACATCCACCATAACGAGACCACCTAATCTTCGTCGTTCACACCGTGCTCACTTAGTGGGCAAAGAAGACCCTCACCTTGAAAAACCACGAATTCGAAGACCCTTTTAATCGCCTTCTATGTCAGGCAGGGCTTATCTAAGTCCCTTTCTTAACAGTCCGAGGCTGTAGAGCAGACGGTGGTGATACCTATCTAAATTGCCTCCGACAACAGGGGCCCACTACCAATAAGACGTAATAATTAAGCTTGAATTAGACCAATGCAAATAGGGTGATGCCTTTTGTTTTTTTTTTGTTAAAAAAATTTAACCTTGATATTTTAATGCCACGCAAAACATTTCGACATATTAAGTTTTTATTTTGGGTCATACTCAAATAAGTTAACAGCCATGACCCGGATAACTAATAACACACTTGTATATTAAAGTAACTTTCGTTTTTTTTACCTTCGAATTGTTTATATTTAACCAGGTAACAACTTGATATAAACACATGTAAATTAAAAGAAAAGTAGAATTGAAAAAAAATGATAGAAGCTAACGTAATTCACGAAGACTACTCACTAAAGATAAATTAAAGCTGAAGGAATACAAAGCATTTAGAGAAAATATCAGATGTGAAATATTCCACCTTCTGGATATTGTATTAATTTTACGTTACTATTGAAAAAAGTATAGCGCTCATACATAAAAAAATAATAAAAAAAAATCGGTACGCATTGCTTTTGTCTTGCTTGTCAAAAAAATTTAAGAAATACAAGATATAACCAATGTTTGTTTACCCTACGTATGCCTTATGTCGTAACTAAAATACAAGTACGATATCTTGTTTATTACATACACATACAGTTTTCGCATTACTTTGGCAATATTCAATGTTTGTTATTAATTATTATTCCGTTACGAATAATTTTTATTAATTTAAGGAGACACTCTATGGACTAGTTCCGTTTCAACTGTCTGTAATACGAATAAGAGAAAATTTTCTACTTAAGGTAGTTTATCTCAAAACATTACCATTTTAAAATTATATGTATATATGTTTTTAACCAACGCATCTCCTCACCCTTACTTACGGCGCAGAGATATAGCACCTGACCCTCGAGCTGGTCCATCGATTCAAATTAGCACAGCGAGCGATGGAAAGAGCTATGCTTGGCATTTCAGATAGCATGGTTTGTATGGATATTTTTTGTTTGTATGGGAAAAATTACCTCTAATTAAGACATTAATTTAACTATGAGTTTATTAAATTATTTAGTATTATAATATTTAATGTACCGTTAAAACTAAATTATTTTAATATCACATATCATTCACCATGTTCACAGTTGACTAAGTTGCCGATGATTTTCATCGCGTACTACTACCTAAGGCTGTTAATGTATTTCATTAGATTGAACACCAAGATGACGCCCATGATGTCAGTGTAGCCCGTATCGTGGTTCGTACTAGGAGTGGAATTGCAAAGGTTTTCTCTGCAGTAGCAATACCTGAAAAGTAAAATTTTTAACGTTTACATTATATATATTTACAATCAGTCCTATAAGACTAGCGCGTGACTACGATCCCACGTAATGGTAAGCGGTGATGTAGTCTTTGGTGGTAAGGCGCACTGGTCTAGAGGTTAAGTAACCTAGACAGAAGCAACCCCGAAGTTAAATATAAAATTAGCTGATATTATAACACTTGGAAGATCTTGTTCTTGTTTTTAAAAACATGAGACTCGTTAAAAGACGAGAATCATGAGTACACAGTTATCAAGGTTGCTGCTTAACAAATCGCAGTAGAAACTCACGGAACCTATTAAGGGAAAAAAAATTCTCGTAAGTTCCGACCATAAAAAAAAATCTTACTTAGAAACATCTGAATATATTTCATGTTTTTTTTTTATTGGGCGACCAAAATACGGTACCTAAAAGAAAAACGCAAAAAACCTCCAACAGAAATTATTAACAGTGTAAATTCAATTATTCCAATTTTCATTTCCATTTCGTTCTCAGTCTATATATATATATATATATAAAAGTAAATAAATTCTAAATATTTCATAATATATTAATTTAACATTTACGTGGAGATCTTTGGAGGTTTGTGTCCAATGGGTGTGTCCAGAAGGTGTCCATATGCTGATGATTCAGTGAAATGTGTATTGTATCGATATGTTTTTAGACGTTTTATCTACTTAGGAAACCTGAAATCTAACTACACTATGGAAATCCAGCATCGGGTTTTGGTACCACTGAAATTTTTCCATTTTATATTTAATAAATGTAATCATTACTTTTACTTTGCTTTTTTTTTTTTCATCTAGACCATGTTTCTCATCTTTGTCTCTAAACTTAACTTTTGTAAACGTAAATCAGTTATGTTTAGTTAAATAATTAGCTATTTGATTTTTAATTAGTTCTCTGTTGTTTCATCTGTAAAATCTTTTGGTGTTGAGTTCATGGGAATTAATTACAAATTATGTAAAATTAAAAAGACCGGCCAAGCATTGTTTATTGACCGTTAAAATTACAGAAATTCACGGTTTTATTGAAAGTATGTAATTAAGCTCATTAAGCATCAAGCACTGAGACTTTTTTATATTGTGGAAATCTTATGGTAGCTCTTTGTCTTGATTCAGCAGTTAATTTAAAAGTAGATATTAATTAATCTAACCTGCTACTTGTCGCTCGCTCTCCCTTATCATCCGAGTTAAAACATCCTTCATCGTAAGGCTCCACAATCTCAGTTTTGGGTGACCATTTACCATTTTTAAATTCTTGGAAGTCATGTTTTTGCGGGGCACAGTCTCGCAGTACACCAGTAATTCTTACTGTAATTAGTATTATTATAATCAAAAAAATTTATAATAAATACTTGTAACTTATATTACGTTTATCTTATATATCTAAGGATACTATTGAAGTGCCAAAATTTGCATCCTCTTTTGTATATGATTTAATGTAGAAGTCGCTAATTGTCATCATTGTCACCACCGCCTCAATTGATGAACACCCTCTGCTATGCGTCTTTTGAAAGGTAGTCGACAAAACACACTAAAGGGTTTGTGAAAAATAAAGTAAATTTCTGTGAAGATCCCACTTTATTTTTTGTATGAATTTTTTATTGAATTTTCGCAGCAGTTTATTAGATATTTTATATATGGATGCGAATCGCTTTTGGCGTTTATAATGTTAATCAAATTATTTTAAATCTTACCTCCATTCTGTATGTCCAGGTGGAAGTCCTGTTTCATACACATCGTGGAGAATGGGCAATCGACTATAAAATAATCCGAATGGTCGAATTGAACACATAAATTCTTTGCGGTGTTGTAATTCTCTCCTATAGGCGGATTGATGAGGCACTTATAACATTGAAGAGAGGACACACCTGAAACGTATAAAGTTACCGAGATTTAAATAAGCTCTTACTTATAAAATAATTTTTCATATAAACCAGTTACATACTTGTATAAAACGAATAATTTATATAATTTTTTAACTAAGCTGTAATATAAATTTTTATTATACTTAAGTATAAATAATTATACTACATGCAGGTTATAATTTACCATTTCAATTTTAAATATTTTATTTAACATGAATGCCTTAAATTAAGTGTAACAGACAATATGAAAAAAAAAATAACTAGAACTTCTTATGGGATGCCATTAATTTCATAGCGCAATAAAATATTTAATGAATATTTTTTCTATATCATTATCGATACCATTGCTAAACATCAAAAGTTTTGAGCACCTATCGTATTAATTATTACACTAACGTTATATTAGTACATTAAAGTTTTTTTTTAGGAAGTATTTATATATAGGAAGTATACAATAATGTGCGTTTGATTTTAATATTTTATATTTCTGGCAACTAAAATGCAGGAAGTGCTAAAATTAATAGCACTGCTTTTTCAATAAAATTTCACCTAATGATACTCATATTCAAAATAGCATTTTAAGTTAAATAATATTTTTTCAATGGTTTTTATTTGTTTATTTGTGATGTTTTAGATGGTTATGAATCATTCATGATTCATAGTAACATTCTTCATCATCATTTAATATTCTTCAGAATGTTTAATAATACCAAACACCTACGTATCTCATGAGCCGGTGAACGCCCGTTTTTAGAACCGTGTCCCGCTTCGCTCACACTCGGATATAGTTCTTGTATGTAAATAAGTTGAACAAAAATATACACGTGGGTAGCAAGATTTTGTTTAAGCCTTAATCATATGTTTGCGACCGGTACTATGAAACTGAGAACGGCTACGTTTTTTTTTATTCATTTTATTACTTCGTTTTATACAAAAATAACATCAATTTTAAACGTTGCGTCGGAGCAAGCGCACTTGTGGCGCTAGTTAAAATAGTATACTCTCAGGGGCTTAAATAACCTAGCTAAAATATAGTCTCTCAACTCGCTGAAAAGATGCGTAACTATGCTAAACTGAAAAAGGTCTGAATATTTTTAACTATAGATAAACACAGATTTCCGTTACGATATGTATATCGTTGCTGAAATTTTTGCCTCTATATTCAGTACATCATTTCCCGTCGCCTTAACGCTGTTAGCTGTTGTCTTCGTTATCTCTGAACTAAAAATACTTGTTGTCATATAACCCGAAAATAAAAATATAGCTGAATAAAAATTGTTTAAACACCTAATAACTATATCCTATGGGTTTCAGACTTTATTAACATTATACCGTGTCAGTAAAAAGGTTATTTGTTAGATAGTAATAAAAATAATCTTATGTAATCGACTCGATTTTCAAACATGTATATGTAAAATAAAATTTAAATCTTAAAACAAGTTGGTCAAACGTTGCGTAGGTATACAACGGTTTAACATTACGAAATGTTGGTAAAATACATAATTTACTTAAATATTATTTACACGTGTATGATAACAATTTTAAGCATAGATAGTGACTATTATTTCGAAAATGACTCTAAGCAACAGAATATCAGTACATTTGAAGCAAACCCATTGTTTCTACATAACGAAACTCACAATACATCCGTTGATGAAATGGATTTACAAATAAATGATGGAGAACAAAAAGAGTTTTACTACGCAACTAAAGAAACTTTTGTAGAAAATATTTCTACAGCCGTGGAAAAAAAGACTGAAAATCCTATGGAACCTGACTATCATAAAAGTATTCCACAATCTACGCTATCTTCCCCGAACGACTTTATAAAGCCACTTTTAAATATTTTTAACGAATACGAGTACATTTATGACGACGAAAAATATCATATTCCTGATAATCAATATGGAGTTGATGAAAATGACGCTTTCGTGTCTGGGCGTAAACATAAACAAAAAATACACTACACTTTGAATCGAACGAGAAAAGTAAAGAAGCAAAATTCGAACAAGATCAAATTAAATCTCTTAGATTATTATAGTTTACAGCCTGCGTCTGCTTATGTTAACATAGACAATGACAGACTTTTGAGTGATGACGGAGCTGTTTGGTATGTTCCACAGGATTTGCCTTGTTGGCAATTACCACTGTTATTTGGTGAACTGGGATTTAGAGAAAAATCTTCCGATGTATTTTCTATTAATCGAGGATACCTTAAGAATGTTGTACATCAACAGAATAATAAAAAATCATTTCCTAAAGTGCCCCAATTTTCAGAAACGCTAACTTTTAATAAATGGTGCGAAATAGAACCATGTTATGGAGACCATACACTTTGCCTTTTCCCAGAGAAAGTTATTTCCAATTTATGTGAAAAAGAGTATATCGTAAAAGCCCCAACAATATTTGAGCAAATGGCGCTGATAAATACCATAAATTCAATGCGGAACCGTATTGCTATCGGAGAGTCAATAAGATATTCACACTTGCCACCAGCGGCTAATATGATGCAAGTTACATATGATTTTGATTTAGAAAAAATGGCGTACGCATGGCTAAGCCAATGCCTGCCCGGGCCAGCTCCTTGTTCCGCACTCGACGGCAGCTTTGTCTCTCAACTTGAATGTAAAAAATCTATGAAGCGATGTTGTCAAAATTCTTTTAAAACAGGATTTCATTGGTAATAAAGTGACGTAAGCTTATAGATTATATTAAGAATAAACATTAATTTTAATTATTCGTTGTAGCACACCATTACCAGAATGCTTTGTGATCGCTGTTGTTGGTTGTATACACGCGTGGTATTGGAGCGCCGGAGAGAACATAAGCGATAACGATATTAAGTGTGGGCATATTGAATCCTCAACATTTAACACCGTCCAACTAATTTGGGGTAGCACACATAAGATTGGATGTGCTTTTGGCGTGAGCAAAAATGGTGATGTGAGAGTAGTCTGCAATTTTTCACCTGGTGCTCCTTATTATATAAAACGAACATTTTACTGCGGGCTTTTGCCTCACGATGATATAACAGATTACATAGATTCAAGTAAGGATATCACAAATCTAACATTTTTATCTTCGTTGGGTATTAAATTAGATGAAATTAATACAAACACGTACAATGACAGCAAAATAAACAGTAATTACCAAAGAAAAGATAAAAATCAAAGTGTGTCAAAGAGGTTACGTCATTGGGGTGTGGATTCCCTTAGTAAGATATATCAAGAAGGTTGGGCATCCGGTCTCTTAACGCACAAGAAGAATGGAACAATTGGGATGATCGCCCGTTTAATTACACGGTTTGCTTTTTACGAAGAGAGTCAAGCCAGATGTGATACGGAAGAACCAATTTACATAAAAGGTCAACCAGGTTCTCTGTGTTCAGAGAAAGGTAAGAGATATCCAGCTTTATGCTACCACTACGGCGATCCAACGCCTGGATATAGATTGGTAGCCATTTTGGCACCTGTTATTTTGTTTTCTTTAATTTTGTACGACTTGTTTAGTAGTGCAGTTAGACAAACAATTTATTAATATTACAAACGTATGTAGATTTCATATAATAAAAGCGTATAGATCTTTTGAATTACATTCCATAGACTGTTAGCTATTTTCTTACACATATACTTCGATTAAATTTTTTTAAGATTCTGTGTTAAAGACTTAAATTTTAATGCAATTTACATTGGTTTATATTTTTTTGGATACTTGAAACTGAGGAGCTACAAAATCCGTAGTTGGTAATTAATGGTCTTGTTGTTTCCTTCGATTTACAAGCCTCCATTGAATATGGAAAATTACTATCAAGTGATGTACTTGTTTGCCAGCTCAAATGTATAAATAAAAACTATTATAACTATTGAGGTTTAAAAAGTTATTCTGCAGAACAAAAAAATTATTGCAGTTGTAAGAAATATATTATATACGTAACTCTTAGTTTAATTGTTTCATTTAGATGCTATATAGTAATAATCTTCGTACCTGTGATGAGTGATGATAAACACACCGTTAGCGCAGATATTATTGTGTATATTTCCGTCATATTTGTTTATTTACTTGTATCCCTTAGGCGTCCTTAATCCGTGTTTTGAACGCCTTCAGAATCTTGCTATTCGGCTTTGTTCCGAGTTTAGGATCTTGAAGATCTTAGGTTGTCACAAGCTAAATCGATATCTGTAAACAGAACAAATAACGTTTAAATATTTACACTTGACTATAATGGCCAAATCGTAAAATATGCCTCATAAAGAAGGAAAAGCATTTTACATATGTTCAACTTTTCGTTCACTATCTTTATAAGATATCCGTTGTTGAGCATAGATTTCCTCAATATGAAGAATAACTGCTATACATCACACGCTTGGCATTTCAGATCTGAATTGCAATATATTACTAAAGGTTACAGGAAAAAGCTACTACTCTTTATCTGATGTTGTTCTTCTTGACTTTATTTAATACCTAACAAAGGTAGAGTAGTAGTTCAAGTACCTCGCATCTGTTTATCAACCTGTTTGTCTACGTTGTGTATATAATAATATTTCTGTTATTATATCAACACCGACCTCAAAGTTTTATAGCTTTACTGTAATAAAGTGTTGATGACAACTACTGTTTCAAACCGAGAACATGTTGGAGCTTCCTTCACCACCCATACATAATCCATAAAAGTTCAAAAATTTTGTTACTAATATTGATATATATATTAAATAAAGCCTATGTTCATAACGGCATATTACCAGTAACAGTTTTATTATTTTTAATCTTCTATTTTCCACACGAAAATTTTTAATGTTCATATGAAATGATGTAAATATATTTTATGGTAATCTGTTGATAAAGTTTTCAAAGATAATTAATTTTATGTTATGAAAAAAATAATAAAAATACTACTTTATAATTTCTGTTAAAAAAAATATTTTTATAATATACATCGCGACTATTTTTTTTTCAAACAAGAAAATCTCTTTTAACATTACATTTTCGTTTTTTATTATTCCACAAAATGACACGACTAGCCAGCAGTTCACTTACTGATAAGTGATGCGCCTATCGCTAAAACCTTACTTCAGTAATTGTATTTTACTTGTATTTTAAAGTACCTAGTGGCTTAATGGCTATGAACTCGGACATCGCAATCAGATGACGAGGGTTCTAATCCCGGCCGGGGCGTGTACCTCTTAGGCAGTTTTTCAATGCCTAATGTGCATATTGTTACGTACGTGTTGTAATGTGTAATTGTATTAGGCATAATACCCTTCAGAACACAGTAATATTTGCACACTACTGTATCAAGCGCTCAACATCATCAGAGAATAGAGAAGATGCATTTACTGTATAACTATGTTATGTGTTATCTGTACTTATATGTCGCAACGTTTATATGGAGCGACCTAAGTAAATAAATCGCATTGCAATTTGGCACAGTTTTCTGGTTTTCAAGGCCATCTCGCTTGCTACAACAATCGATGGCCTTTCAACTGTAAGATTAACTATTCACGAAATAAAAAAAACATTATTTACAAAACACTTCGGAAGACTAGGAATGTTATAAGGTAAAATTTTTAATTAGATCGGTTTAGTCATAAAGTTATTTCTATTATACTGCATATTTGTGTCAAAAATCTTAAATATATTATTATTTTAATTTTCTGCTTATTAATTAATAGTTAATAATTACTAGGTTGTAATGAAATTTGATAAATCAAATCTTTATTGATTTTTATGTCAATACATAATAACCTTAAAGATCTACATAATAAAAATAGTAATAAAAAAAACTTTACAATTAACCAAGGGAAATGTTAAGTTATAACCTATTACTAAAATGGTCGCGTGTATTTATTTTGTTACTATTTCATGCTCATAAAAAAAAAATAATAAAATTTTAATGGATATCCAAATAGGTAACTGTGCTGCTGTACTCGTATAATAATTCTTCCGTTTAAGTCTAAAGTCATTATTAACATTTACTTGTTAAGTCCATTTTTCTCAAGATTAACTTTTAGAAGATTATACTTATAATTATCAAAAAGAACTATTTCAGTTATAAATATAATTTCAGTTCTTTCTTACATTTTACAAAACCATTTGTTTCTGAAAGGTACCGAATAAAAATGTGTAGAATAATATTATATTGTTGCTGAAAATTTTTTAGAGTTTAATAGTTACTGGTGGTAGATGTCTGTTATCGGTGACCTTGTAGGTAGGTACCCCGGCAGTTCCTACTGTGTGCCGGTCTGAAGGACGTGTAGTTAATAAAATAACTGGGGTAATGAGATTAACATCCTACGTCTCAGAGGGACGAGTACAATATGGTACAGTTTACATATGAGTACATTTACTATCATGTGAACAGCTAGCTAGTGTCATCGCTTCATTGGATAATAAAAAAAGTTTTAAAAAAAATTGTAATATCAGTAAATCGCTCTATTTTAACAACAAATTGGTTTAATACTTCCCGAAGGCTGTTCCGCGGCTGAACAGCCTACACTTGAACCCGCCGCTCACATTTACTTTACCGGCACTTACAAAGTCCGGTTCAAATTGTACCATTCGGCGAGGGCATTGTGGCTAGCTGCATGCCAGTTGACTACATTTTAATGCTTTGCTAAATAAACCCTTGTTGTTTTTTATTTATCTCGTTAAATTCGAATAATCATACAACACTTTGTAATTATAATAAAATACCAAATTTTTACTTTCAATCATATGTTTCGACTTTTCTCTTTTCTGTTTCTACTTTATATCATATCTTTGCTTTAAAGAATATAAGTAATCAAAAATCATAAAAACAAACATTAATAAATATAAAACAAATAATCGATAAGTTGTCCCTATATACTTAATCCACTTTGTTTATTTTTGTTAAATAATATATCATGCAATGGATAAAAGTTATTTTATAAATAATTACAATAAAAAAATTACAGGTTCACGGATATCTAATACTCGTGTTTCTATTTTTTTCTCGGAATTTTTATAAAGGTTACGAATACATTAAACGTGTTATGTTATCATCAAACATTTGAATATTTGATTTGCATTTTAATCAATTCATTATATTTTCTATCTAAAGCGATATTATAAAGGACAATGGCTTTGCAAAAAAAGGTCTGAGTCAGAAGGAGTTCGTACACCTCTGGACATTTACATCTACTTGTTAGATGGGCATATGCTGATTCAAACAAATGTTTATAGACTACATGCTGTTCCTCACCCGCTTTGCTGTCCGTAACACCCTTGCAACTCACTTTGGGGAAAGAATTTTATAAAATTTATTCATAGCTAATCTCTAAATGGCAGAAGCAATATCTCTACCAAATTTTGAGTGTTTACGTGTTATAGTTTGGGAGATTCGTGATGAGTCATTGAATCTCTGGATATCTCATATATATATATATTAGATTTTATAAGGTTGTATTTCTCCGTATTTGCTTTAGCACTTAGTGTTGATAAACATTTGTTGAAATAAGACAAGGTATAATTCATTTACACGCTGTGTTGCTTCGCACTTTTTGCGACACAACTGATATCTTTCGTAACCAACGCCTCAAGGTTCCCTAGGCGCGATTTGTATAATAGATATAGTTGGAAACTAAACCAGGTGAAACTTTACTGATGTTAACACCATTTTAATGAGGAAGAGCTTAATTGTTTTTGAAAGAGTTAATACACAATATTAAATTATCTATATATGTATATATAAAAGTGGTAGGGTATGCAAATATTACTGCGGTCCAGTTTGTAAGGCCTTGTATCTAATAAAATTACTGATGTAACAAAACCTATGTCTTAAGACGACGAGCACAATGTAGTGCAGTGTGTCATCCTTCTAGTGCCATGTAGTTATATGCAGATAGAACACTTACCATCAGGTGAATGTTTCAAAATAATAGTTCATATATTTCGACCGCACTGTATTTGACTAATATATTATGTGATAACAATGGGAGTTATTTTTTTTTTCCAAAAAAAAAACCCGAAAAACAAATATCTGTAAGTACAAATAACACTTAAATTTTATTTAAAAAAAATTCTTTTTCTTTGTACATAAGATAATATACACCCAAGTTTTTTTTGTTTTGCTCTGGTTCATTTATTTATACTGTTTTAACTAATATTACAATTTTATATAGTTATGTCTAGGCCTATATCCAGCAGTGAACGTCTATCGGCTGATGATGATGAAATAATTATGTGTTAATTCTTATAAACTTAAACAATTTTAACTGGTATCAGTTTACGTATGCGGAAGGATAACTTAATTTTTAGCTCTAGGGTTGTTGACACACTAAACTGGTTTAACTGTTTACCAGTTCCGCGGATCAAAGTTTATTTCCTAAATGATGACCCGTTTTGCAATTCGTTTGTAGCGATTATTGTTAATCTAAATGAGTAATTATTTAATGTCTGCGAAGTTAATCATGGATGATCGTGTTACATTACGCAAAATGAAACGCAAGTTGCGTGAATTAATTAGTTTTCTAGGGCACGAAGCTGTTACGCCTTTATATTATTAAGTATAGCAATACTATGTAAGTTTTTAGGGCGTAAGACGGATTAGAATACGTATTATATTTCTGTACATATCATCATTTATATATCATTATATTATACATACCCGCAGACGCGTTTGAAATGTTTTAAAATATGTCCATCGCTCTTGTAGGAAAAGGCTAAGGATAATAATTCCAGCAAAAAGTAGTAGTTGTTTTGTGACACTTTCAGTAGTGGTAAGTCTCTTATCGGAGACCGTCTAGCTAGGTACCACGGCGGCTCCTATTTCTGCCGCCAAATAGAACTTTGTTCCAGACTAAAAGGCGCTGTAGCTAGTGAAATAACGAATAACTAGACTCAACATCTTGTGTCGCGAAACGAGCGTACTATGGTGCAGTATATAACATCCAGCATAGCGCTAAGATGTTATGGGCAGGCGTATCACTTACCATCAGGTGAACATCCCGCTCATCTCGTCGCTTAATTGAATAAAAACAAAAAAAAGCAAATTCAACCGAGGAAGAACAAATAATAACATTAAATATATATAAATATACACAATCAATGTACAAATATATGATATATCGCTTATGTGAGTACGATTAATTCTCATGCGAGTTTTCGTATTACTAAGCGAGCCAGTTTACAATTCCGCATAATAGTACAAACACGTAATTGCAATCGTAAAACAAATATTACTAGTTTTTCAATATATATACATTGAAATAGTCTTCGTGGGGATTTGTTTACATTATATCTTAGTCTCTTGAAGTTTGATTGAAGTCTGTTTATAGAAACAAAATTCATAACTATTTAATAAATAAAATAACAGTACGGCACGAGGTAGTAAGACATACACCACACCTTATTGTGGCTTTACTGGTGTCTAGGTCTCTCTTGCCGGGCTGTTTAACTAGGTAGATATCACTGCAGCTACTACTTCTGCTGTCAAACAGTAGCATGCAAACCTTATCATTGAGATAACGAGACTAAACATCTAATGTCTTAAAGCGAGGAGCACAGTGCTGTGCACTGTATATCATCCTAAATAGGCCCAGGTTGTCATGGGCTTGTGTATTACTTAACAGCAAATAAACGTCTCGTCGTATACAGATATAGGATTTTAAATTCTGTAACTACAGTAAGGATTGCACACTGTAGTCTATCAACAGAGGTACAAATAATATAAGAACAAAAACCAAATTTAAACCAAAAAAAACAGGAAACTTAATTTAACTCGATAACTTTTTTTCTGTGTTGTCAAAAAATAATATATACCTCTATGTTTATACAAAAAATTGAAGCTAAAGATCGCAAGATTGATTTTAAAATCATTTTGGAAAAATACTCCAAACCACGACTTTTTGGGCGAAATATTTTTAAAATTAACTTAATCGTATAAAGGTTAACTCATATCTAATAGTTACAATGAGTAATGTAAGCAAGGCCGATGTGTCATTCATTTCTATTTTTGTCAGATATTTTTCAATAAACTTGACTGAGTCATTGTTTGGCTTTAAACCACTGAGCAATGACGAAAATTGAGAATATTGTTGTATGCTAATACCATACCCTGTAGCAATAGCGAGTACGGGTTTATCTATTTCCTAATATATTAGCTAACAGGAATGTTCGTAACATAAAGGTAGATCTTAATTTTTGAGACAATATTTGTAAGATTTTAACCAAGAATTGCCATTTAGTTTATTTGTTATTATACTAGGCGTAACACATCCACAAGTCCATTTGGGAAGGAATTTTGTTAAATCTATTCTTAGCTAAACTATATTCGGTTAAAGGAATACCCCTACCAAATTACAAGTATCTAGGCCTTATGGTTCCAGAGATGTCGTGATGAGTCTCTACATAGATGGAAGTCTGTTACATATATATAGATAGATTACCTCTAAAATTATCACAGAGAAGTCCGATAGTGTATCGCATTTTTCCCTTGAAAGTGTCCTAAAGTTATTATCCCAAAAATGTTTAAATTATCATTCCACTCAAAAGCAACACAATATATATTCATTTTTTTCTTTGGAGAGTTAATATTTTCTTTGAATATAGTAACTTTCATCAGAATATTCGATTAAAGTGTATCATTACTAAGATCGGAAGCGCCGCACTATTGTGTATTCATATACATTTACAAATCGTGTTACGTATTACGTTGTGTCGCCATGCTAATTATATTGGTAAATATTGAAATTATATCACTATGAGATATAATATTCAGTGCCGTGTACGCGATGAACATTATTTGCTGATTAAATTGTATTATTTGTTTATATATATAACAACACTTTAAATTATGTTTCCTTGAAGCTAAACATGTCCACATAAAATAATGTCTGAACCCTTTGTGATCATAAGTGGTGATAGTTCAGAGTTGATATTGTTACCTTCTAAAATTGCTATCGCTAGTGGAAAACAAGTCTAAATATGATAGATTATGATACTTTATTACTACCCAACCGTCTCTTCCATTTGGATGGTTTGAAAAGCTCGATTGATATATAATTGAATAAAAAGATTTACTATTAAATAATAACTTACTATATATATCACAGATTAGTGGTATTGAGAATTTTGTAACGCTTGTATGACAGTGACCTATTATTGTAAAAATAACTCCACTATACACTTCCCAGGATGCTTTGTAATCTTCACGGTAATCAATGTTTAGATCTTTTGATTATCTTACCATAAACCGGTAACTAAATAAATCGGTTAACACTATATTTACTATTTAATATGTGTTGTTCTTATAATTACGTTTACTGTAAAGAACCTTAACAACGAATACAAATTAAATATTTTCAAGTTATGTCCGACAATATAAGTAATTGACAAGTAAACGAAATAGATTATATACGTCGCAATATGTTTATAAATACGCGTTAAATGTTTGTGTCCATAAGTATTTTCTATTACAACTATCGTGTTAACTCTTTGCATGTGCTGTCCTTTCAAGGTAAGGTCAAAAAGTAATTTCACACAGATTATTTTTATACCTACTGTAAATAAATAAATAATATGTTAAGGAAACTCGCACTACGAATTGGTTTTTATCTGAACTTACTCAACATGAGTGGTTTATATCCTTTTGAATGGTTAAAATTATCTATAACAAAATATCACTTTGGACCTTCAGCGGCTGATGATGATGAAATATGAGTTTTGATAATCCGCACAAATTTGCGATGGTGTTTCGTATCGTTCGCGTGTATCGGCGAGAGGAGCGCGCGGAGCAGAGCGTAGGCGAAAGCACACTGCGCCGGCCGACCCGCCGCGACAGAGGCGAGGCCCCGTAACACTACGTAACTGAATGTGTACTTGACCGATGTCTCACACGCCCAATCAACGATCGAACCTTGCGGTCATTATAAAAACTATGTTTTGACATCATGGCATCATTTCATTATCTAGCGCCTTTCATAAATATCATTCACAAAATGTTCAAGCAAATCAAAATAATATTACAATTCAGTTGACCGTGAGTCTCCCAGAACTTAATACATAAGTTATATTTGTATTGTAACTGATTAAAAAAAAATTATTACTTAATCCAAAAAAATATTACATTTT
Organism: Ornithoptera priamus; assembly: GCA_029034505.1. Lineage (NCBI taxonomy): Eukaryota > Metazoa > Arthropoda > Insecta > Lepidoptera > Papilionidae > Ornithoptera > Ornithoptera priamus. Next base: position 3,990,569 of record JARDWD010000296.1, on the reverse strand, counting down.
GTAAATAAGCATTTGGAATTATAATTGGTTCGTATAAAATCATTAACAGGTGGTGTAAATTTCTGATCATTAATCACTAACGAATGTTTGATGTGTTAGTATGACATTCTTCTTCTTCTTTGTCGTAACCTCATGACTGACTGACGTGATTATGGCGCGTTGCCCTGGCTACCATTTCTTTCCAGACATTTCTGTCTTGCGCCATTTGGATGGATGATTGTAGGGTAGCTCCCGTAGCGTCCTGAGTTGTGCGTGTCCATCTAGTAGAAGACCGCCTCTCGCTCTCTTTCCTTCCACATAACCAGTAATAATCAGTCTTTCCAGACTGGGTCTGGGTCTCTCCTGACCGTGTGTCCGAAGAATTTGAGGACTCTCTGCCTACAGATTGTTGAGAGCCGTGTTGTTATGTTCAACTGTTTGAGGATTGACTCGTTTGTGCGACGTTCCGTCCAGGATATCCTCAGCATTCTGCGCCAGCACCACATTTCGAACGCGTCAATCCTCGATCTCACTCTCGCTTTTAGTGTGCAGGTTTCAGAAGCATATAGAAAGATAGAAAATATGAGCGTCTGCATTAGCTTCTTTTTGGTGTTGCGGCTAATACCCTGTTCCGCCATAATCGCTCCAATCTCTTTACCGCATTTTTCGACATTTGTGCTCTCCTAGTAATGTGACGTTAGTAGAATGTAAATGAGTTTGTTATTCGATCGAAAACTATAAAAAAAATAATCTTAAAATTCATTACGTGAAAACAATACAAAAACATAAAACATTTTCATGTAAATATCCCAATTACTAATGGCGTTCTCCCCCAGTTAACCTTTCGGTTATAACGTAATTACTAGTAGGGGCTCCTTAAACGGTGTATAATTTTACAGTCTGCGTTTGTTCCTGTGTCAGTCGGGCGCCGTGCAGACGGCTTGCGACCAGTAGACTCCAAGGGAACCGGTCCGGACCACGCAAAATAAAAACCAATGACAACCTCACCGCGGCAGTAACGCAACACGCACAGCGACTATTACTCTCGTTATATAGACCACTTGACTTTTTAGACCTCAAAGTACCTTGTATGTATTGCTTTTCGGACATAATACTACCTCTAAAATATTTCTAATGTCGTCTTATGTTTAAATTTTTTTGGATCAAATATTTAGAGCATAGGTCCCCAACCTTTTTTACCATTGGGATGTAACTCAAAGTGTATATAGTTAAAGATACGATGGTTCAAAGATAAAGTATTTATATATAATAGATATAAGTAATAGCCTTTTAATTTTTCCAACAACTGTAGGTTCTAAACCAGTGTTATAATTACATAGACTAGCGTTTGTCTATGGATTCGTCTGATATTAAGCGGCGATAGTCTTACAAGGAGACGTCAAGGTCATAATATCCACCACCTTGTTCAAGTGCATATTGGTAAATGTCACATGTCCTTGTGTACTTAGAGCATATATCGGTTTCATCACTATATTTTATTCACTAGGAATTAAAGTTCGGTAAGATTGAACCCATGTCTCAACGAAACGTATACCTCGTTCTACTGCCGTGCAAACTGAGCTATCACAGCTTCTTATATTTTTGTGTATTATATTATATCTTATTTTTAGAAACATGTTTGATGACGTAAAATTATAAAACAGATTGGTGGTTATAGTTTGCCTCATTGGGCGCAAAGTATAATGCGAATAATTTATATATATTTTAATATTATTCAAACTATGAATTACGTTGTCATCAAATTTCTTCCAATATGCTGCAATCGTTCTCCTTATTTTACGATAATAACTGTCATGAAAATTGTTTGAACGGCATTATATGTTGCCAAGATAATGATAGAAGACCATCTTAATGAAAATGACAAATTATATGGCCATCTATTTCTTAAATTAACTATCACAAACCAATTATGCGCTGCATTATAAAGCAGGTAAGTAGTAAATGTATAACTTTAATACGCAAATCTTAATACTGACACATAGTAATATTTATGTCAACATGAGCAATAAGCATAGAAGGAACGATGACTAATAAATTCTTATATTTTACTACGGGATGTAGTTTTGAATATATCATTAGTTAGTAATACAACCTTCAATATTATTATGTGCATTTTACGAATTGAAAACGACTATTATATCATTCAATGTTTAAATATTAAAAACAAATATTATTAGTCAAGTCTGTTTTAATATTAATACATATTGTGTATAAAAATATGTTAAGCTGCCGATTCGCTTATAACTTCCGCTTTCATTTGATGTCAGACTGGCTTCAAATATTACGTGCTTAAAACTATATAATAGTGTTCTTTGCATAAAATGACATCAAATGCAAACTCCTTAAAAATGATGAATAACATTAATAAATAATTAATGTAATAATGTTGCATTTATAAAAAAAAATGCTTATATTATTATATAAATATCGTAACTATTAAGTTTCTTCAAGAGTATAAGAAATCGGCGCGCACTTAGGCCGTCATTGCGTGTAATACTATCATCCGGTAAATATCCAATGCCACCGCCGCACTTGACCGTGGTGGCAATTTATCAATTGAATGCCTGCCTCTGTAATGCATAATGTGAATAAATCGCACTTAAAACAACTCTTTTACTACGTAACATTTCTATACACATCCTTTTATCCTACTTTTGATTTCTTGAAGGCTGTTTGTTTAAGGACATCAGTTTCCATACGGTTTTTTCTTTTATCGAAATTTTCATTTCGGGAGGAATTGAATCAGCTTCTTCCAATCGTGTAGGCAGTAGATTTTCGTACTCTAGACATAAATTTTTTTCATGCTAGAATGCGACGGAACTATCGGGATATACACCTGGTGGTGGTATGCGATACGCCTGCACATAACAACGCGGCGCTAGTGAGGATGATATAAACTACACCACATTGTGCTCGTCGCTTTGAGATTTAATTTGTTAGGTTTCTTTACCACAGCATTTTTACTAGCTACAACGCCCTCCAAACCGGAACTCAGTAATGTTTGCATACTCGTACTATTTGTCGATGTAACTAGGAACAGCAGCTGTGGAAACCGTCTAGGTGACTGTCGACGACAAAGACTTACCTCAGTACACATCAATCAATATTTCTGTCCAAATTAAATTATTAATTTAATAATTTTTTAATCTGTGTTCAATACCATTTTATATACAAAATATTGTCCATTAAAGCTTTTAAATAAATAAATTTCTTTCAATATAAACTGTTTCCTTAAAGGATGGCGTATTAGAACAAAGTAAAAACTGTAACTCTTGTACAAGGATTACATCAAAACTGTAAATTAAAAGAAGAATTTAGATGTTTTCCATTAACGGAAGTACCATTAACAAGTATTGAAAATCAAAGTTTCACACGGATGTTATAGAATAACTTCTAGATTCTTACCACCATTAGAATCTTACTTTATTTCAGATAGCCTGCTTCTTACGGAGTATTAGCTGAAAAGTATTTAATGTATTACAATGTTACAACATTTGGTCAAAACGACCAAAAAAATTTACATTACATACATAGTCATATGATGGATGTATATGTTCGTGCTAGTTTATATTATTACATTTACCGATTCATACCTACTTCATTTATTATGCAAATATGCAAAAAGTTACCTCTAATGTATTGATTTATAAACAAATATTAAATAAACTAGTACGTCACATTTAAAACAAAATAATCAATTTTGTTTAAAGAAGAAAAGTTTTATTTTGGAATTATTACAGATTCGTTTTTATTTCAATGATTTAAAAGCGATAATAATAATATTGAATATGACACGGTATCAAAAGGTTTCAATTACGACAATGTTATTACCCAAACAAAAATAATATCATAGTTACTGGTGGTAGGTCTCTGTTGCCGGAGACAGTCTGGGTAAGTATCACCGCAGCGCCTATATCTACCACCAAACAATAGTGTGCACACATTACCGTGTTCCAGTTTAACGGGCGCTGTAGCTAGTGTAATCACTGGGATTACAAGACTTAACATCTTATGTCTCAAGGCGATGAGTACAATGTTGTACTGTATATATCATCCTAAATAGCGCCATACTGTTATGGGCGGGGGTGTCTCTTACCATCAGGTGCAACATGGTGACCATCCCGCACGTCTAGTCGCTTCCTAAAATAAAAAAATAATAATCATTGCGTTCTCCTCCAAATATGAAGACTTATTTAATTGTTTTATTGTTCCTAATAGGAGCTGTATTATTATTTAATCTTGATCAACATTTGTCACATGGATGTATTGTATAATCGTGAAAGTAAACAATGATTATAATTCATCACGCCGGTTGTAACATCGACCGTTGGCGTGTGTCCCGCATTCTTATGTGACGCTACTGCATTGTAGTCTGATTTGGTGGGAAGTACGCAGCTAATTGTTAAGTGCGAATCGGCAAGCATTGAATTATAGGTTTCATCATCATCAGCCGATAGACGTCCACTGCTGAACATAGCCCCCCCCCTCAAGATCTCCACATCGATGGGACCCGAGGTGCTCGCATCCATTGGGTACTCGCAAACTTGTGGGAAGCCTCTCAACATTACATCAACCGGTACCGGATTAGGATAGTATAAACGCCAACACATTAAAGAATCTATCGTCACGTCGTGGAGGATTATATAATTTTTCTGAACCCTGCAGCAAACACTGACGGGGTCATAGATGTGAGTGAAAATGTTCCTATGGTCCCGCCTTAATACGGCTAAGAAAGAACATCATGAGGGTTTTAATCGGTGCTAATCTGGCATAACCTGCCTATGTCCCCGCGTCGGCATGCGAAGATATTTCTTCAACGTGGAAAAAAAAGGATTATTCTGAACACGTCTGACAAGCTACCCGCTTAATTTTATAAACTCGGAGTCAGTGTATTCTAAGTAAGTTTCATTACCCACGGCCTTTTTGTCATTTTTGCCCTATATGAAATTGCAATCGGTTTAGTCCGCTGTAAATAAAAAATAACTCGTTTATAAAAAAAATACCTTATACCAATTCAGAAATGATTTACTTTTTACTTTTATTTACATACAAAAATATACCTGCTCATTAATATTCTATAACACCCAGATGGGGCAAAGTGCGTCACACAGATTTTTCATCACATTCGGTCCTGAGGTAAATTATATGTACCAGAGTCTATGGTACCTGTTAAAATTAGGTGAACTGTTTTCTTATTTAGAAGACAGATTATGAGTTAGAAGGTTCTTGGTATGGTTTTCACTATAAATATTATGGATGAAGCTGCTAACAATTATTCATCGCAGTACCAACACTTTTCTTCACTTTTCCTCACGGCCACACCGTCGTCGCATCTACGGTGCGACACCGTTTGGTCGCAGAGGGTACTGCCTTCGCGACCCCACCTCGGCTGCAGAGGGCAGTATGAAGCCGTCCCTGCAGCCGGCCGCAAAGGGCAGCATAAAGCCGCCCCTGCGCTCCTCGGCTGCTCCGGTTAGCTCCAGTTATCCAACCGGTGCTCGAACCTGGAGCGGCCGCTTCGTCCGGTCCTACGCCGCGGGTCGGCTGAATGGCTTCCAATTAACTTCACCGTGTGTCAGTCCACGGTTACTAAGCCCCTCCGCCACGACAAGGCGGAAATCCGTTGCGGGGAGGGAGGACATGTGCTATGATGAAGAATACATAACACTTATTTGCTACTATAAAAGAAATCGAGGCGATGCTTATTTTATCTTCACGTTTAAATGAGTGATTAACAAATTGGGAACATATAAATAAAAGCCTTTCCGCTCGATTCATATGAGTACCCATTCCAATGTGACTCCAAGCGTGTAGTGATGCAAGTAATTGGTAATACTAATAACAACATTACATAATTTTTCCTCGTATAATAAATAATCTGGATGTGAACAACGCAAGGTCGATCAATGTGGAGATCTTTGGGGGAGGCCTATATCTAGCAGTAGACATCTTTCGGCTCATGATTATGATAATAAATAATTACATTGTTTTATCTGTAAACAGTAGTACGCTATACCTATATAGAAGAGACGTAAGTTCGAGCTCCACTAAGCTTGAGCTTTCGGGGAATGAAATTGTCGTGAAAGGTTACGAAGACTATTTATGTTTATATACTAACTACAAATGTTGCATAGGTTTAGTTTTTTTGTTTATTTAAAAAAAAAGTGACTAATCTCATTCTTTTTGATTTTGTAAAAACTTTACTACATATTTAGGAAGGTTTATAAATCTTATATTTGTCTTTAATTTGTCGTCTCCGATAAACGATAGAAGTTAGGAAAATTTTATATTGTCAATGAATATTTTCTATAATTTAGTAGTTGGGCCGTGTTCAGTGACCATGTACAAGTATTGTACAAAATATCAAATTTAAGGCACTTGATACTTTCTAAATAAACAGACCTGAACAAAATTGTATTTTTAATTACAATTTTAATTTTCTGACTCTTAATATGTTATAATATATTTATATTAGCAAAACGAAAGTTTTACAGCAGATACTTTGCGTAATTCGTCGGACATTCCTAAAATAGATGATCGTCAAAAATGCAACTTATTTCAAAGCATGGTACGTCGGGAAAAATCTTAATTATTTCCGAAACCGTATCAGATTTGAAAAAAAAACTATGGTTTAAATTACTTGCTAATTTAATAACATTATTGGTTTACATTATCTATGTTCATCTTTTTATCATCATTTCAGCCTCTCGCTATCCCCTTCTAAACATAGGCTTTTCTAATCGAGTTCCAAGGCGATCGGTGCGATGCTATCTGTAACCAAAGTTTTCTTACGATTTTCACCAGATCATCGTTTTGCATAATCAGTCTTCTCTCACGTTTGTCTATAAGGTCCGATCCCGTCCTCATCACAATTCAGCGGTACAACGGAATTTCGCTTTTTGGTCTGCCCAGTTGTATTATTGTTTTCTTTTTTCTGTCATTTCATCGTCGTACATACAGGTCAAAGAACAAAACCAATTCTTTTTGCTACCAAATAGTAATGTAAACAATATGTATATATGTAAACATTGATCTTATGACTTATTAATTAAAAATTCAACTTATACAATTACGGTTTACGTAAAACGATTGTTTAAACCTTAGTAAATTGGATTAGATTAACCTGTTTGTAAAAGTGCTACGTGTTCAGTATACGATATTGGATTTGGAGGAGTTATTGATTCCTTACTAGAACCTATTGCTGACCTATATCGTAACTGTACTAGGAAATATGCACAGCACATTCATATCTTTACCTACTTAAAAGTGAAAATTGAGTAATTAATGATACATATTATTAATTTTTTTATATTATCTATCCTAAAATATGACACATGTATAAGGGGTCCCGCATAACAATCCACGAAACCTAAGCCAAGCTCACCTGCTCGTGGTACACATTGCTAATCAACAAACGTAGATCTGGCGCCCATCACTCCGCATTGGGCCAGCGTGGTGGTTAATGGTCCAATGGTCCAAATCCTCCCACATGAACCTCTACAAAAGTTGGGCGAGACCCAAGTCCAACTGTGGATATCTATCAGCTGATGATGACAATGATGAAAATGTGACCAATTTTATAATTGACTATTCTTATTAATATGATTAAGAAATGTGAATTATTTTATTTACTATTAATATACTTGGAAAGTAGTAACAGGTAGGTTTGGTAATCATGCGCTGTACGACGGTTAAGTTATTACTAAACCTGAGCTTCCGTTTTAAAAAGATATTGTGAGGGAACCTACAAGTACCAAGATCAACAATTACAGAGGACCTGCAGAATCCGTTAACATGATTATGGCCTTGAACCTCTTGTAGCAGCGCCCGGGGTACCAACTAGTGGTACTCCGGGTAACCAACATTGAATGAAATAATATTATACATATTTAAATTCATTTATGTAACATAATTTAAATAAACTTAAAGTATTTTATAATTTCTTGCAATTAAGCCGCAATTTAAACTGGTACAGAATATATTACTTTTTATAACAGATAATTTTTTAAAACTATCAGCATCATCTTTTCAACAGTTTGTTATTCACTGCGGAATATAGACAAACCTTCGTAATTGATTTTCAGCGCGACTGTTGTCACCTGTATACAACGATTCTCTATGATCTTCATCAGGTTGTCGGTACTCCACTCAAGGCTCTTCGTGGCCCATTGGCCGACTATTCGTGTTATATGGCCCATTGGTATTTTAATTTACCAACATAAAAGACCTAGCGTAAAGGTAATAGTTTTCGTGGAGAATAATTTGTATTATATATTTTTATTAATTGAGATTTTTACATCTAAAAGACATTCATCGTACGTTTTAGACAGTAAATAAATTATACTATTCAAATTCACCAAAGACATTAGGTTTTTGGCTAAATTGAATGTTGAGTCCGTTAATGCGTTTTGGATCACACTAACCACCGTAATGTTAACATTATAACTAGCCCAAAAGGAATCTCTCTTTAAGTTTTGTTTTTTGTTGCAGTTGACGGATATAGTAAACGCAATGTCGCCTCGTGGCGAACTTCCTCTGGAGTTGGCACTGCGCGTGCGCAGCGCTTCGATAGCGACCACCTTGCTGCAACACTGCGCCGACCCGGACGCACGCGGACCTCGCGGAAGAACGCTGCTGCATCGAGCTGTGGATTCAAGGGACGCATTTTCTGCAAAGTTCCTCGTAGACAATGGAGCCGACAGTAGTCTCACCACCAAGTTAGTGACTACCATGATCAAAATAATTAACTAATCAATAATACAAAAATATTGTTAATTCATATTAACATTCTGGTTGGTTTGTAATATGGAATCCTTTTAGCCTCTCTCGGTGTGAGTCTCGCAGATACCAACGATGTTTTGGACATCTGATGCGCTATTTATAAAACTGGGTATATAATCAAGAATTCCGATACCATAAACATTATAGTATTTTGAGACAACAATATTTTGTTTCTTGCTTCGTGGTCTCCAATTAGATGGGCCTTTGTACTAAACGTTCATCATTATTTTACTACTTGTTTTTTACTTTATAAGGCACAATAGTTTCAATCGTTCTAACTATATTTATTTGCATGCATAATATACTATCAAACACACGTTTGCTCTCGTTAAAAAAAATGTATAGGTATTATAAGTGTTATCTTACCTTCAACGACCAGTACTGGGAAATTAACCAACTGATGAACTTCTTTCTATTTAACACATGGGACATGTATCAAATATTGTTTACACAAAACCACAATAGATAATTTACATATAATACAAATATTTTTTAAATATAATTTATTACGCTCAAATTAAACTTTATTTTAAAATTATTATCATTTCTTTTCAAACAAAGTCAAAATTATTAAAATTACCATTATTAAATTTGTTTAAAAAAGCCACGGTATTTATCAAAACGTATTTAATATAAAATTTTGTTAATGTTTGTACCTATTGGTTCACCTTCAACCTTTTTTTTAAATACTATATATATATATATATATATATAATCACTATTTAGGCGTTGTTAGTTTTACTACTATTATATATTAATGTCAATTATAAAAAAAGAATACTTTTGTATAATACACAATATTCTTACGAATGTCGGAGACTTTTTTTTAGATAGTAACAAGACTAATATCGTCATGCCTGAAGGCAACGAGCATAATGCAGCAGTGTATATTACACAAGTGCCATGTTGTTATCTGGGGAAGATTTATCACCCACCATCAGGTGAACGTCCTGGTCGACTCGTCGCTTCCTTGAACAAAAAAAATGTGATATTCTTCTTCGCTAACGGTGGTGATCCTAACAGGTCGAAAACATCTCAAGTAACATACGCTCTCGGCGGCTTCGTGTCGCAAGGTATTTGATAAGCGGATCCCGAAAATGAGTTCTTTGACCCACTAAATAAACAAATTCCCTTTAGAATTCAAAATGTAAAGTTATTCTGATGGACTTGTTTATGTTTATCTCAGTACGTGTTTACGATTGCGTGAGCATTGCCCCCATGTACACTATTTAGATAATCAATCGGTGAAAAAGGTGTTCAGTTTTTTTTATTCAACTAAATAACGACACGTACGAGAGGTTCACCTCATGTTAAGTAATATTCTTGTCCATAACAATGTGGTGGTAGTTAAGATGATATACACTGCGCCACATTGTGCTCGTTGCCTTGATACATGAGATGTTAAGTTAGGTTTCTCCAGTTGTTTCACTATCTCCAATGTACTTTAAATCAGAATACTGTAATGTTTGTATACCGTTGTTTTGCAGCAATGGAGATTTATCACAAATTTAATTTAAAGTAGACAAATGATAGGAGGGATTTTTTTTATTTTATGGAGAGTTTTAATAAAGCTAGCTTGTTATGACAGAAAATCCTAAAAAAGTCATTATTTTGTATTGAAAGCGTTTATTCTCTACATTCTTTCATTTTCAACTCTTAAACTCACATTTGTACAAAAGCGGAAACATCATTATTATGAGATATTATCGAATTCTTCATTCCCAAAAAGAGGGTTGATGTCAGGCAGGCGGGCCGGTCGTAAAAAAGTTTAGCCAAAACTATTTACAACATGTTCGGTAATGAAGAACATGTTGTGCCGACCCTACATAAAGTGGGACCAGGGCAGGAGAAAGAAGAAGAAGAAGATTATCGAATTCTTCAACGGAAGCAAATAACGCTCTAAACTATTTTCTATTTTGACCATATTGTTAAATTTTTGTTTTTATGTATAGAAGTATTAATATCAACGTTTACCGCAGAAAACATTAATAGAAATACCTTTCACTTGACAGAGAAGAAGGCGACACCGTACTTCATCTTATAGCAGCTCTAACGTCCAGTTCCTGTGACGCGGAGACCATGGATCAGATGGTGGAGATTGCGGAAATGATAGTGCAAAAGGGAGCAGATATCAACTGCCAAAATAAAAAAGGATTGTAAGTAATTTAAATCATGATTTAAACTATGAATGCAATACACTAGTGATAAGTAAACATTAGTCTTGGTCTTAGTCTTGCTTTCTCGCAACACCAGTTCAAACCTATTATGCAAGATCAACATCAAATATGCGATACTAAAAAGAAAATTTCGTTGAATAGATGAGTTAAATTTATCATAACTTAAACATATGCTTTCTTCTGGAATCAAAATATTAAATATATAATAAGACAAAATATGCAAGATCGAGCAGAAAGACCACTACCAATACCAACATTGTCCGAGTCTTGGCCCTGTTCTTGCTTTGCTCATCATTATAACATACATAAGGCGAAGAAGAAACTTCCTCTTACCTTTCTCTCGGTCGACCAGTCAATTGCGTCGTAGTAATAACTAATTGCAATGTTTACTACTACATTTACACTTCCTTGAAGTCGCAGTAAATATTTCTGATTATTACAACATTAGAAACTTGCAACAAGTCAATTCATAAAAATCTTCTATTATTTACTGCTAATAAACAATTCAATTCTATTCTTGTCTTATGGTATTTAAATTAAAGTTAACTAAGTTCGTATTAATGTTTACGTCTGTGTAGTAAACTTTTTAAACCGACGATGCTACTTGCTGTATCTATTTACTTTATATTATACAAAATCGGAATGTTCATAATCTTAAGAGTTAGCCCTATACTCTTAATTTATAAATTAACCTATTATATGCCTTTTTTTGGGTTCCGGAGGGGAAGTCGTCGAAAGATACCCTGCTTCTGGGGGGAAATCAGGGCTATGTGAAATGCTTACTACTAAGTAAAACCCTCTCGGTGTTCTGCATTAGTGCATTCAGAGAGGCTCCGGGATCTCTTATAGAACGGACCGGTACCCTTCTACACTGTGTTAACGCGACTCTGAAGATGGGCTTAACCCTTTTAGGCACTAATAGTGAGCCATACGCTATCCCACGCAATTTCGTTTGTTGAATAATAAGGGCCCCCACCCTCAAGGCCCGCGTAACTCCTGGACCCTTTTTAGTCGCCTTCTAGGACAGGCAGGGCTTACCTTAGTCCTATTCTAACTAGCCTGAGATTATGGGGATGAGCTTATTCTATGCCTAGCGTCCCCAGTTATATGTCAATGAAATACAAAATATTTTAAAACGTTCAGGAGATGATGATTTAATTTACTGGTTGTAAGCCACTGTTGCCGGAGACCGTCTAGGTAGTTACCACTGCAGCGTCTGATTCTATTTTTTTCGCCAACCAGTACTGTGCTTCGGTTTCAAATGACTTGTAGCTAGTCGAAATTCCTGGGATAACAAGACCTATGTATATAATCGTAACTGGGGCCAAGTTATTGTAGGCAGGCGTATACCATCAGATGTACGTATTGCCCGTCTCGTCGCATTGTCGATTAAAAAAAATCTAAATACTCTGAATTATATTTATGGATGTAAATTATATAATGATGAAAAGCGTGTGTCTGAACCATTAAAAATATGCAAAATTATTCAAGATACATTTGTAGTATATATATATATATACATATATTATATAATGTACCTTACAAAAATTATTATTGTATTTCCTCTAATTTATAATTTTATGTAAAGTAATAAGTGGTCAATGAATCCGGATTATTATATCTGGATTTTGAAAGCAGAGGTTATTAGGCCTTAAAATATTTTTAATACAATGAACTGACTTCCACTCGACAGTGTCTGCGTCATCAATATTGTGTTGTAAGTGGCAGACCAGCGTAGGTTCGCACTTGTTAGCTTTGCAAATGCTTTGCAGTTTGCAATGCAATAACATTCACAATTTAATGCGCAAAAGTTATGCAATACCACAATATTCTTTCATCTTGTCTTATGTCGTAATATCACTTTAAAGCAAAAAACAATTTTGTTCGTGTAACAAAATCTCTTTATTTTATTGGAAAGGTATAATGCAATGTTTACCGCTAACATTCTATATGCTCATTGAAACCACGATATGATACTATATAATTTTCTATAAAGAAGAGGGGCATAAAGCAACTTTCATAATAATATTACAACAAACGGCTGAAGCTATTTTCATATAAATTTTTTTTACACATTAGTATATATAAAATGAAATATTTAATTATTTGAAGTTAATCTGGCACTCTTTCTTTTCTAATATTTATTTTATTTATTTATTTTCGCACACAGGCATTACAATGAAAATATAACATATAGAGAAATAAATGCAAAGGCACTACTTATTCCAATATTTTCATGGAGAGATATATTTTTAATTTAAAATTACATGTCATGAAGAATATTTAAGTGTAATGTATAATAATAGTAAAAATCATTTTCTTACAGCACACCTCTTCATCAAGCGGTCATATCGAGAAATCAAAGGATATTCGATCTCTTACTTAAACAGTCTAGTTTAGACACAAACCTGCGGACGCTTTGGGATGAACATCCGCCTCTGTACTATGCTCTAGTCGACGACAGGCGGGCCTCCATATCATCTAGCGAGACTTTGGTCATGAACGGTTCGAACCCTTTCGACACACCGGTGACAAACAAAAACGCCTTTACAGAAGATCCAGTGGAAGGCAAAACTGAAAATATTATTGAAAGAGAGTTCGCCGCGAAGCTTCTTGAAAAAGGTTGTGAACCGAATCCTTTATACTCTGCTTCCGGGGACAGTCTACTTCACATACTGATACAAGGGTGGTTTGAGGTAAATAAGGAAAATCACACGATTTCAGTTTATTAGTATAATAGTAAAATACTCCTGAAGCCCTAAACCAAAAAACATTTTTATGCACTTGATTTTAAGTCCATACTTTGGGAGCTGTATACATACAGACAATTAATATGTGACAATATAATCTTATATTTAATACATATTTAACTGCCACAGCAGGGAAGCGATGAAGCGCATCCTATCATGGAGGTTCCTGGTTCGATGCCAAGGCCAGATGTTGTGCAGTTTGATTGGTGACAGGGTTTTATCGCACCCACCTGATTAACTACTATCCTGATACTGTAAATTTGCGGAATCGCTGAGTTACGGCTGTCAATATCAGTCTCAGTATTCTGAGCGAGTACATAACACCGTGTGAAATTGAAATTATATATTATATACAATAAACTATATTGTGAAAATAAAAAAGTGAAAATTGTATGCGAGTCTGACAAAAATATGCATGGTATCTCAACCTTATTTACTATAAAAGCGTGTAAGTAACAAGAAATTTCTACTTTAGGACTCGGCAGTGTTCCTCGTGTCGCACCTGAAGGGTGACCTGAACCACAGCAACGAGGCGGGAATGACGGCGCTGCATGCGGCGTGCGCGAACGGACTGACACGGCTCACCACCGCGCTACTGGACCACGGCGCGAGGCACAATTTGCAGACCGCGTACGGCGAGCACGAGGGCACCGTATACAGGTAAAACGAGTTAATAATCTTAACAAAATTTTCATAAACAATAAAACTACAAATAGTTCGAGAAATAAAAAGCATCGCCAAAGCGGTAGCTGCAATCAACCATTCATACAATTTTGTCGCTTATAAACAAAGGATTTCATTAAAAGGTCACAAGGTTGATTACCAATTTAATTCGATAATAAAAATGAATAATAAAAGTTGCATGCCGTGGCAACCAGTTGATATAAATAATGACATATCGAGAAGCAGAAATGATGATAATCACAACAAGGTTTGTAATCACTTTTACGTGACCCTAATTTCAGCCGTCAATAAGCGATAATGAATCCATGAATGATAAAGTTTGCTCTCTAGTAATCCTGTAGTCTATTTTTAATATTGTAATAACGCCTTATTAATAAATATGTTACTTGTTACCCCATTATATTAAACCAGACAAACTCCTCTTCACCTGGCCATCCTCAATAATCACGAAGGGGCAGTGTTGGCAATTCTGGAACACAAGAAATCGGTTGAAAAGGGCGACTTGCCAACTACCGACCGCAGCAACATCAGTCTCATACCAAATTTAAATCTGAAGAATTCTGAAGGCGATACTCCTGTAAGCCTGGCACTCGCTGAAGGTACGCTAAGACATTACATTAAATTTACTTTTCCACAAGTCATAATATTGGAATCTAATTAAACAAGATCAACTAAGATTCAATAGCTATAAATATAAAAAAAAAATAGCTGGTCATGTTTGTCACCGGAGACTGTCTAGAAAGGTACCACTGTAATGTCGGTTTGCCCTGTGCTACCAAATGGTGATGTGGTAAACATCATTGCAGATACCTATAGCTTACATAATTTATTTTCATAATTCTTTTTAATTTTAGGCCACAAAAATCTTGTGACTCCACTAATTGAAGGAGGGGCTGATCCTAATATACGCAATGGAAAAGGTTTCACACTTTTACATCAGGCAATCGTTGAAGAAGATTCTAGAACTGCTATCTATCTGCTGGACCACGGAGCTGATATGAACGCATTGTGAGGAACGACGCTAATTATTGTTTTATTTTGTTAATATTTGAAGTCAATACTGTAAGAAGAAAATAGTTTTTATTCTAGCATTTGTGGCTAATAAAATTACTGGGGTAACGAGACTTGACATCTTATTTTTCAATGTAACATGCACAATGTGGTGAATTGTATACTGTCCATATTAACGTTACAATGTTATGGGCAGACGTATACCTTACCATTATTTATACCATTTGCTCGTCTCGTCGCCAGGTAGGATAAAAGAAATTGTAATTGTTGTTTGCGTTAGGACCGACGCGGGTGAGACACCATTGCAGCTTGCCATACACTGCCGCCTGGGTTTAGTGGTGGAAGCTCTGTGCGTACGAGGCGTGGACATGAGCCGGCTTGACGCCAACGGAGTGCCGCCACTGTGGGCCGCGCTCGACTCCGGCCAGGAGGAGGTGGCCAGCGTAAGTATAAATATTATATAATATGAACATAGTCATCATTTCAACTTATTGTTATTCAATGCTGAATAAAAGCCGTTCCTAGCGATAACCTGCCTTGCGTGCGCCCAACAATCTTTGCAGTCTTCATCAGTTTATAGGTCCACCTAGAAGGTGACTGTCCCATATTGCTTTTGCGAATATGTCGTCTCCATACTGGGATCTTTCCGCCCCATCGGCCATTCGATTTTCGCACTATGCGGCCTGCTCACTGCTACTTCAGTTTGCTACTCTGCTATGCCAGTGACCTGTTTCTCATAAGAATATGATTAATGATGCGCCTGCGGGTCACATTGTGACTATATTGTTCGTTTGAAATGTTTCACAATTATGCTTGAAAAAGTGAAATAAACAATTTTTATGTTTATTACTTTCATCAAGAGGAAATTTTACTTCAGATTCTCGTCAGAAATGGCGCAGACGCTGATTGCTGGGGTCCCGGTCCAGATGGATGCTTGCAAACTTTATTGCACAAGTAAGACATAGTATTTTTGCAATTTAGTATTATTAACCTAGAAACGAAAAAGTGGAACAACCAAAGTTTATTTCAAACTGTTGAGTCGTGCATACTAGCTATTTAGTAAAAATTAAATAAATAATAAATCCTTGCTCGATAGGGCTATTGACGAAAACAAGGAGGCCCTGGCAACGTTCCTAATTCGCGCGGGGTGCGACGTGGAGTGCGCACGACGCACAAGCGCAGGGGGCGAGGGCGCTGAGCTCGCTAACGAACGGCACGCGCCTCTTCACCTGTGCTGTACCTGGGGGCTCGCCGACGTCATACAGGTGCGTTTTGTTAATATTAAATTAGCGTAGTGTTTTTTATTGTAAACATTTTACGTGATAGTGGGGCAACCCGGAAGAGCATGTAGTTTTGTTCTTTTATTCGACGATGCGACAAAACAAGTAGGTCCTTCATCTGATATTAAGTGATATACATTAACGTGGTGTAACCATCATCATTAAAACAAAAACATTTTATACTAACACAGACTCTACTGGAACATGGTGCAAACATTAACACTAAAGACGCAGAAGGAAAGACGCCATTACACATCGCGATAGAGAACCAGCACGCGGGCATCATCTCCCTGCTGCTGTCTCAACCCGGAATCGATCTATCTGCCAGGGACAACAAGGGAGTGTCACCTTTTGCAGCGGCTCTCACTGCAAGGAATAACAAAGCCGCACAAGCTATATTAGAAAAGAATCCTTCGGCAGCTGAACAGGTAACGCTGATAAATAATGTACACGATAGAAGCGGAAAATGGTTATGTTGTAAACACAGGGTTTAGGCGTTGTCGTAAAGACGTTGGTTTGATCCTCATTGAACTTGAGCTTCCGGCGAACTAAAACATCGTGAAGAAACCGATTCATTTCAAATACAATAAAGTAATAAATATCATGAGCAAACTGATTGATCTTTGACTATTATAAACGATCTGCATCTTTACTTGGAAATAATAAAATTGTGCCCATGTAGTAAATAACTTACGTATACGTGATTATGGGTTAATGATGATGATGATGATCGATGGAAAGCGTTCTTGGCTGTACATGAATTATACAGTTTTTTAAATATTATCTTCCTTTAATAAGCGTTATTATTTCTGTTGGAGTTTTAAGATTTTGTTTCCGTTATTCTCTTTTTTTTATTATAATTCTTACTCTGTGGGTTTGTAAAGGTGGATAAGAAAGGTCGCAACTTCCTGCACGTTGCGATCCAGACTTGCGATGTGGAGAGCGTGATGTTCCTGCTGTCTGTGGAAGTGGATGTGAACTCTCGCGTGCAGGATGCTAGTCTTGCGCCACCGTTACATCTTGCAGCCGCAGCTGGCAACGAGCTGCTTTTGCGTAGCCTTCTTCTCGCCGGCGCGCGGCCGAACGATCGCGACGCGGACAAGTCAGTATGGTGCATAGTTGAATCCACCCATATAAACTAACAAACTCATGTAGAGAGCTATTTCTCTGTCTTTCTGACAACATATTCCAACATTTTATTAAATACATACTGGCAGAAACAGTTGTCCCGTGTACAGTAATACCCCTATAACACGGTACTCTTATAACGAATTTTCATATTACCCAATTTCAATCTCCCGTGTAACACAGGAATTCCTCCATATAACGCGGGGAATTCTCACATTATATTTCTCTTTAGTGTCAAAAAACTTATAATGATTTGTACAGTTAATAATTAATTTCGCACGTGTGTCAATTGTGTTGTTATAAAATTAAATTAAAATTGTGTATTAAAAGGTGTAGAATTTTTTTTTTATAAATTTTATTTTAAATAAAATATTTAATCCTAAGACATGACAAGAGAAAAGATAAACGTGAATATTTTTTACGTAACGCACTATACGGGGTCGCAAAAACGCATTATACGGGAATACTACAACGCGTTTTATATCTTATAACGCGGACTATCAATCTATCTACCGTGTTATGGACGATTAGTGTTTTTATATCATGCAAAGATAATGTTTTTCTATCTTTTCGACTAACAGCAATATTTTTTAATTACAGAACCGTAAATTATTTTTAAAGTATGTTTTATTTAAATTTTTAAACTAATAATATGCAAAATATTTATCAATACACGTCCAAAAGGTTTCGTGTGTAAGCGTAACAAACATCTATTCCTATATCCAAAAAATAATTATCTATATAATTGAATTATGAAAATGGTAGAATAAAGAAGTGTTGTTGTGCGACAGGCGCACCGCGCTGCACGTAGCGGCCGCGGGCGGGCACGCCGCGATCGTGTCCGCGCTGCTGAGCGGCGGCGCGGAATGCGGCGCGGTGGACGCGCGCGGCGACAACGCGCTGCACGTGTGCGCGCGCGAGGGCCACGCCGCCGCCGCGCGCGCTCTACTCGCTGACAGCGATATCGACGCAGCCGCTACAAACCTTAAAGGTGAGCGCACTCACATCCCGCACATGCAAACTGCCATCATGACGCACCGATTAAGTAAGCACTGGTCTGTTTTTATTCATTTTACGAAACGACGAGACGAGCGGGGCGATGTTCATCTGATGGTAAGCGACACGCCCGCCTATAACAACGTGGCGCTATTTAGGATGGTATACACCACATTGCACTCCACGCCTTGAGACAAGTTCTTGACGACGAATAAGTTTCGTTACCCACTAATTTCACTAGCTGCAGCACCTTTCAAACCGAAACACAGTAAAGTATGCAAACTATTGTATGGCGGTAGATATAGGCGCTGCGGCGCTGCTGCTAGACCTACCTATACAGTGCCCGGCGACAGAGATCTACCATCAGTAAATATGCTGCTTTATTTAAAAACAATATTTCTGGTTTCATTCCCGGGAATGTTGTGGAGTGGAGTATAGGGTAGGGTTCTTGTAATCCGTCCAGCTAGCTATCACACTTTTTTTTAGTAAATCTGCCGCTATGACTGCATCGCTGATCAAATATGTTTATTTTACCGTACAGAGAGAATTTACGGTTACCATTATTGTGATTATTTCATTATACGTTGAAATGAGCACCTACTTTAAACATTTTATTTCTTAAATAACAAGGGATATATAAAAAGCTATGTAGAAACATTTCACACTACTATCAAATGTCTAATTGCATAAAACGGCAACAGTACAATAAAGTTTTTGGTGTCAGGAAAAGAGATATTATTGTCTGGTGTGACGAAGTATTTCAACTTAGTTTATAGACAGTGTGAAAATATAACTTTACGTTGTGAAGAAAAATCTGTACATAAACTGCATAGCTATTAGTGAAAATAAATTAAAATAAAAAAAAATAGGCTATATAATAAGGCGTTTTTTATCACCGCAAGCTTTATTAGTATTAAAACCACATAAAATTATGATAAATCACATACCTATTATATTAAAGAGAATGCTTGATAATGAACAATTACGCCTTAATAATTTTCAGGTAGAAATCCTTTACATGAACTATGCTGGTGCAAAAAGGACAACGCTGCGACCATCTGCGAGATATACCTAGAATTTATGCCTGATTATCCTATCAATAAAACAGATTTGCAGGTAAGGCTTTGTTACATTGGCCTTTTAAATAAATAAATGTTCGCTTTATTTACGATAATCTTTTAAATTTTTTCTTGAAAGACAAATTCTATTTTTTATATACAATAGGCTGGTGCTAATGCAACGTTGTTATAGCGGCAAATTTACACACAAAAATATGAGTGGTAGCTGGCCAGGCACGTTTAAAAAATCTACCACCAACCTATCCCCATAGCATGTGGCTAAACGGAACGTAGGAAAAGTAGTTAGCGCATAATAGCAGTTAAAATCACCACCTTGTACCATTTAACTCAGTTGTTTTAAAGGATTCCTTTGATGTCAATAACTTTGCATCATTTCTAACAGGGTAACACTCCTCTACTACTTGCGTATATGAACGGACAAGCCGCAATGTGCAGGGTACTGGTGCGCGCTGGCGCTTGCGTCGCTCAAGAGAACAAAGACGGAGTGTCCATTTTCAATTACCAGGTAAAAACAAATGTTAAGAAATATATGTAGTTTAATACTTGTATTAAAATAATTTCTCTCAATAGTGTTGACTAAATTAGAGAAATCATTCTTTATCTTTCTAAAGATTCTTTTTTTCCATAGTAATTAAAAAATATATATGCAGCCATCACTACATGAAATATGTCTAAAAAAATAGATAAGCGAGAGATAGATAAGCGAGAGATAGACAAGCGAGAGATAGACATTCTTCTTAATTGTCGTTAATTTATTTGAAAAAAAAAACACGTTATTCAAAGTACAAGATTAAACTTTCGCCTTATAGTTAGTTTTTTAAACTAAAAATAATATTGTCGATTCCGTAGGTGGCTACAAAACAGCTACTGCATCGGCTGCTAGACGCATTGCCGTCTGAAGCCCCGTGGGCTGAAAGTGATCTGTGTCAAGAATGCGGCACAAAGTTTACACTCACAATGAGAAAGCACCATTGGTGAGTAAACAATGCATTACCCAATTTTATTTTATTAACAATGGACTAACACATGACCACAATTAGACATAGTGTTACGGGCACTGTTAATGGTAAAGTATACTCACCCAGAATAGTTTGGCTTTCACAAGTTGGCAACTAGAGTGGATACGGAATACAACCCTAGAGCACTAAACTAATTCTCCTTGTGGAGGCCTTCCAGCGCTATGTCAACCAGTACATAGTAGCCATTTGAGAACCTTACCGCCCCAACGATTGTGCCTCCTACGTAAGTCCAGCATTTATTTGCGCTATTTTGTGACCTTAGTTCTCCTATAAATCTCATTTCTGATATGCTGTTTGATTTGACAGCCGACACTGCGGTCGCATGCTGTGCAATAAATGCTCAAACCAGGACGTGCCCATTCTCAAGTTTAGTCTGAACAAGCCTCAGCGTGTCTGCGAAATATGCTTCAACGTGCTGCAGGTCGGCGCCAGTTAGTGCTGCAGGCGAGGGTTCTTACTGCCATCCCGGCCTCTGATAGTGATATGCAATTTTGTACTGAAACATTTTAGGCGCTATACACGTCGTATTGCTGCAATTACGCGAAAAAATATTTTTGAATAATTTCACTATTTATATGTACTATAAGAAATCAAATTATTAATTATTAGCATTTTTCTCCATTAACACTAAATAAATTTAAATACGGATGTGTATCGCCTTAAAATTAAAGCTTTGGTTATTGTTTAAAATAATGTTTTAATGAAGAAGAAGAATAATGACTTTTGTAAGTTTGTCAATGTATATCTACTATATTGTTTGTATAAGTGATAAAAATCTTTTTATTTAATTTGCTGCTTGGTCACAAAAGGTTATAAAAATATTAAAATCTAATATTTCACCAACCTAAAGTAAAATTTCAAAAATATAATATGAATGCAATTTTTTGGCTACCTCTGCTATTAAATAATATTAAAGAACTGATGATCTCATGATATATCAATATCTTGAAGGAGCTGTTCCTATAGATGAAACAAAAACATGGAATAAGCATTTGTTTATAAAATCCTTGAAAACTTTCTTTTTTAGTCAGTGGACGCAAAATTAGGTTGACAAGTTGCTTCAAACATTCATATTGTTATTTTAAAAAAATGCCAAAGCAATGTGCTTTTTCTTCAAAATTTTTAGCTTTAAGTGTTATGTTCATATTTGATAAGAATAATAGACAAATTTTATTGTTAGAAGCAAAGCTTTTAGAATTTTAGACCATTTTAATTATAAAATAGATTTCGAAAGGCGAAGTACTGTCCGAACCAACATACATTTTTATATAGTCACAAGAAAATATGATATTTCATAAATAGCATTTCATATAAATGTTGACTGTACCATGCTGATCGCCAACCTTCACTAGTTAGTGAGGCACTTTAAGAAAATAAATGTTGGCATAATTTCATTTTAATATATGGTATTGTTTGTATTTTAAAGCATTTAATTTTAATTGAAATTTATTTATGTATAATATTATTAAGCATTTTCAATTCAAAATACCTAATTTTTAAGATTGATAAAATATTTATAAAAATTTGATAAACATTCCGTATTTTTTTATCACAACGCTTAGTATGTACGCTTTACATATTCCTTTAAATCCAAAATTTGTTTAAGCAAAGTAATAAATTATTATTTTACAACTGTTTTCTTCATATTACCAAAAAAAATGGGATGTAAAGAACAATGATACAGATAAAGCAAAATTAACAGTTTATTTACAAATATGTTTGCTACATTTAATAAACTTGCAGGTGATTAAATAAAAACAGGATCCTGTTAAAACCTACACAACAAAGAGTTGCTAATTGATCAAATTTAAAGCACATAAAATCTAAGAATAAATTACTTTAGCCTTTTAAAGAGGTCTTTGTTGACACATTTATCCAGGACATGGATGTAGTCAACCAACTCCTCCTCACATGTTTCAGTTGTTTTTGAACGAGAGTTAACCCTGTCATTGCACTCTTGGTACTTTGACCAAACATTCTGAACCTCTTGCTTCTGGGAGCATTCATCCTGTAAAAAGTTAATTTATGGTAAAGAAAAATGTAACTGAATTTATAAAATAAATAATGTCAACAATCTTAATACCCCTAAATACTTTCAAAACATTATGTATCTACTTATTCCAGATATCTACGGATAAGCAAAAAAAAAAACCTTTATTGATATTTCTTTATGCTCAAAAGACTTGCTGGAAATCCTAAAAGAGAATAATTTACTAATTATTATAATATAAACTTTGAAGAGAAAATTATCATTACATAAGTTTCAATAATATTGATCAATTTATATAAAACATTATTAATAAAAAAAATATTTTAATTTTTGTTTCTCTGATTTATAAATTTTACATTACATAGTCTCTTCCTTTGATATCAACATAATATCATGTTAATCTTCCAAATTCGATAATATTATAAACACTCCTATAAGTTTGATACCAAATGATCCATTGTGTGATAAACAATATTTATTTTGTCCTAAATTTGAGTAACACTAGAGAAATAACAATTTATATTTCATTATCAAATTCACAAAGATCACATTAGGAAAACATTAACCAAAAATATGTACATAGTACATATATAACCTCTAGTTTGTACTTCGAGTTAACTGTGCTCCGAGTAAAACTAAGAGTAAAAATTTACCCACATTGTTATGGCAATCATTAGTTACTTAATATTCTTACAACATAATTCATTCTAATCAGCACTTAATTTTTTATTTACATTCTTGGTACAAAAATAAGTATACTTTTTTATTAATTAAACAGAGTGCCAACCTCGGCTTGAGTACCTGCTACTAAAAAAATATACACCTAACACTATATACATTTTGATATGTAATAATTCAATGTAATCTATAACCTGAACATACAAATTACAATTTCAGAGATGTGGTTATAATTATTGGCTATGAACTAAAGTCAACAGCAGTATATGCTCAAACTGATGTAGTTAAATGACAAGTTTGTTTTTATTATAATAAAAAGAACCTTCTAATACAAGTAAAGTTTGTCAACACATATCCACTAAGGAACTTTTCCACTTTATGCAAGAGGTCTGGCTATATTTGAAGTGAACAACCTAAGTTCACATGTGAAGAGACATACAAAATTGGTTGTTATTTCAAAAGTTAACTTCTTTCTCCTGCCCTGGTCCCACTTTATGTAGCGTCGGCACAACATGTTCTTCATTACCGAACATGTTGTAAATAGTTTTGGCTAAACTTTTTACGACCGGCTGCCTGCCTGACATCAACCCTCTGTTTGGGAATCTTTCGGGACGTTTTTTTTTTTTTTTTACTTCGCCATTTGTATTTCGCTGTTGTTACTAAAATTCACAAATGTACATAACTTAAATATTAAAGTCATTGGTACATGCCGAGATTCGAACCCGCGACCTTCGGATTGAAGGCCGCACGCTCTAACCATCAGGCCAGCAAGCTGGCTATTTCAAAAGTTAACATTAAAAATAAATAATCAAGTGCAATAAATTTCATCTTACTACATTTTAACTTTTACCTAAAAATTATTTCTATCACACTATACCTGCTACAGAATAATAATATTTAGCTTTATAACTCTTATATTATCTTATGTTCCATTTAACACTTTATCTCAAAATAATATTAAAATAAAGCATAAAGCCAGTGTTTACAACCCAATATATGTATTACCGATTATTATACTACTCCGATGCCTAAAACTAACAATTTGGTTTGAAGAATAATTTTGTTTTTAGTTTTTCAATCAATACTCAATGTATTTCCTTAACCAATCTGTGTATCTTAACCAAAACTGATCATTATATAGATATACGTAGACGAACTCGCGATGTTTCAGATGAATAATATTATTATGTTCCCTTTACATCCAGACTCAAGCAAATTTTAATTTAATTTTAAAAACCTTAAAATATACCCTTAATTGCTGCTGAGGATCCACTAGTTCTTCCTCTTCTTCTTCAGCTTTTACCACCGGAATCAATTTATCAGCCATTTTGCCTGAATTAAAAGAAAATATTCCTTTAAAAAACTCACAAGCTAATAAAGCAGTATTTTACAAATTTTACACAAATTAATCCCAAATTTACCTTAAACGATGATGCAACAACCGTCTTGATCGCCTAAATCATGGACAAATCTATGATTAAAGGAAAAGAGGAAGCATACAGATAACGTAGCAAAAATTAAATATAATATTTCAGTGAAACAGAGAAGAAAATAATTACTCGAGATTATTATAAATTTATTTTATGAAAACAAATACAAAAACAGAAAAAAGTAGAATTACAATTATTTATTAAAATTCTGTATAACTTTGTGGAATAGTTATTACCATAAAAATGTAATGTAAATGTAAATGTTTAAATAATTGTAAATGTAATAAAAATAAAAATGTGAATCTTTAAAGATAAGAGAAAAATTATAATAAAGTCAACAATTATAAAAATAAATGAAATGTAAAATGAGGAAAAATTATTCTATTGATAAAAATACTTAAAAAGCTAAATTTAAATAAAATATATTTTTTTAACTTTTAGCAATTTTTTCTAAAAGAATTAAAGTTTAAAATATAGATTCTAATCATTATATTTATTATGGTTATAACAATAAATATTAACTGTAGATTATTAGCACATGTATTTAATAAAATATTCTGTATGTTAAATTAGGATGCATAAATAGAAAAAATAAAAATATTTTATCTGTCCTAATTAAATGACAGTAGACAGTTTGGCCAATCTACGAATATTACATGTTCATAAAGTGTGAAATTATTGTTTAATTTCTTATGAACGTTATAAAAACGGTACTTTATTGCAAATACGATCTACATAGTCAATAAGAAATCTCGTAACTTAATTTTTTTTATTCAAAGTTTTCTAAATATAATTTAATGCAGCTATTTGTTGGTTATAATATGTAAAAGAATTTGGAATTTATAAATGTCTAATTATTCAAGTAAATATTATTTTGTTTTTGGATTGCTTAGTGATAGATTATAGTTCGAGTGGTCGTCACCATGGAGAGTGCTTTCAGTAGGAATATATTTTTTAATTCGATATTATCGTGTTAAATTTCCTTTTCTACTATGTGCGTTGTAATTAGAACATTTATTTTATTATTGAATATGACTTTACATCAGATTATCATTATTCGTTAAAAAGGAAAGAAATTACATATTTCTAACATATTGTTTTATAAACATTTCAGGTTCGTCTTATTGCTTACATTAAAACAATACATTCAATAATAATATATTTAATTGTTTATAGTGGCAGACTTGTACCATTAACGGAACCTAAACTGGTAATAAAAAATGATGAGGTTATGTATGATATCAATGTAATTTTTTGTTTCAGAATGAATGGTGGTATGGAGCATCGAACTCCAGGTCATAATGCGGTGCTTCATAAAGCACCTAAAAACTATAAATTGCTCATGGACCCGTGCCTTGTAAAAGGAGCTACTAAATTGTATCGATATGATGGTTGTGTACCTGGAGACGCCACATACCCTCCAGTTCAATGTAGAGACCCAAGGTCTTCGCTATCGAGGATATGGAATAAGTTAGAAGCAGCAGATTTGCCGATTCCTAGGTAATTTTATAAATAGTGATTGTTTCAGTGTTTAGCATATTAAATGAAAACAACAAAAGCTGCTCTGCAATGAATTCCACAAGTAATAAACAATAATTTAGTATTAGAAAAACCTTGAAAAGCAATAAAAACAACTGATTATTACATATTTTGGATATTGTAAAATTAGAAAAGATTCTTACACAAGTTGGCTAATTACATTGACTCTTTGTATTTTAATACGTGAATTAACTACATTTTTGATGAAACTCTATTCAGATATACTTATTTGTTATAAAATATTAAACTTAAAGACAAAATTTATAAGAAAATTCTTTAATTTTGGTTATAACTTTCTTTGTTTTCATTATACTTAAGCAGTCAATGTTGCCAACCTTATCTAAAAGTGACATTAAAACTAAAGCGGGAAATTTAAATCATGTTTTTATTTCAGGTTTAGAATAGATAAAAATTACGTAGGAGTACCACCTCAGCTCGAAATTACAATAGTAAATTTAAATGATAATATTGATAAAGCATTTCTGTCAGATATGATGAACAAAGTTGGACCATATGAGGAGTTAACAATATTCTATCATCCTGTAACTCATAGGCATTTGGGTTTTGCAAGAATAGTATTTCAAGACATACAATATTCTAAGTTATGTATTGAAAAATATAATGGAAAATCTGTTATGGGGCAGGTATGCTATTTTTTATTTGTGTGAGAATTACTGTGGCATTCACATAAATATAGTACTATTTTAATTTGGAATAAAACAAATATTTGTCATTTGATGTCTTTAATGTTTCATTGTAATGTTGCTTAAATCAGTCTTAATTGAATGTTTATTTTTGGTGCTTTTTTTTAAGAACTGTTATGTTTGAAACAAGTGTGAAAAAGTCAATAATTCTCTTTTGAAAAAAGGTAATTAGTTGGTCTTACAAAGATTTGAATAGAATAATCAATATAAAGGATGAGGGAAATGGAGAAGACTGATATTGACCCTGTTAATTTCTGTGCAAGCTATATGGCTTTGGAGATTATTTATTGTTAAAAACATCATCTTTAAGAAAAAGCATTTATAAATAGTGCACATAAAAATTCTATTTTATTAGCTCTGTAAACAAATAACATAAAACCTTCACATTGTCTACAAAACTTTACTAATGATAATTTTTAAGTAAAGGTTAACTTTGTAACATTTTTGAGCAGATATTTTATTCATGCTTCACTGGCATTTTATTTTAATATTAAGGCCAGTAACACTCCAAATATTGTTACTATTATTACAATCTTAGTTGTTTTTAAATAATTTTTTTTTTTAGAAGAAATATTATTTTAATGTAAACTAAAAATGTTTGTTTTTGCAATTTTTATTGAATCTATGTTTTGTTCAGGTTCTTGATGTATTTCACGACCCATTTGGTAAAAAATGTCAGGAAATGTTTGAGGAAAAGACAATGGAAAGAAAGGTACCATCAACTACATCAACTTCAAAACCTGTGTCAGAAGATGTTCGCTCATTGAAGACTGAGACATTAAGCAAGAGACTCGAGGACACAAAACTGACAGATAAGGTTAATGTGATAATAGTATTCAAGATATATAGGGTCTGCAATAACTTTAACCTTGTAAGAAATTATATTGTGACTTATAGAACTTCGCAGGCCTTATTTATAATATTATTAAGTTTTGTTAGATTCCAATTGATGCCCAGCAGTGAATGTCTATTGGCTAATGATGATGATGGGGTTTTGTGAGAATTTTCAACTATTCATCCTCAAGATCATTTCTCTAGTGCTCTAGATAACAAACTTCAGAATCTATAAGTAAATTCAATAGTGCCTTAAACAATTTGGTTTAAGGATATACAAGGAGAGACAGCTTTCAATGTTTTATAAGTTTTTTGAGTGTTAGAAATATTAGTTTAGTTCATGTTCTTGTGCTCTTTACAATTGTTTTAATACAGTATGAAATTCAGTCATCTTCAAATTTGATACTTTAGTTTAGTTATAGTACAGCAAAAGGTGCTTGAAATAGCTCTGGCCTTCTCTCGTTCCTATGCATAGTGCATAATGGCACTGAAGCTTTCCTTATATGATCATGGAGCAACTGGCAATGCACGATAAATGTGACCACTGAGGGGGTTTTAGTAGGTAAAAATTATAACTCTTCGCCAAAAACATGGTACATTCCAAAGATACACTGTGCCTGATTCCCAGACAAATAAACAATATCTTTAAGTTTTATGATCTGTAATTCATAATCGGTGTGTGCATGAACAGGATGGATATGCCCGTTACAAGGAGGATCACAGTGACAGCAATACTCGTTGGTCGGACGAAGAGCGCAGCGAGTACAGACATCGGCATCGCAGTCGCAGCGAAAGAGAGAGGGAGAGAGATGGGGAGAGAGACCGCGACAGGGATAGAGATAGAGAACGGTATGTGCTTATATATTTAAATACTAATACAGGAAGTATATATTTATAAATACTATTATGTGTATCATTGTATATCTAAGAAATTATACTAATTGTTACTTTGGGATGAAAAAAAATTATACTAATTATATTTATACTATTAATACTTATTATTCAAGTACAAAACATCTAAACAAATCTACCTGTCTGTAGTGAGTAGATTATAGAGAGATTGATCTCAATATCCTCGGAACACCAGTTTATTGTAAGAGATCTCATGGTTTATCAATGTCTTAAAGCGACTACCAAAGTCGTTTTAGTGCATATCAATCCTACATACCCCATAGAGATTTTCTCTTTGATAAGAAAAAATACGTTAGTTGTAAGACAATATCAGATTTAAATAATAAACGTTTACATAATACTTTAAATTTTTTGGCAAATTTCTTACTATTTGTATAAAAATTTAATTATTAACATTGTATTTAATTCCACAAGCCGACGTTGCAAGAGGAAATGTAAAAGAAAACAAAGGTAACTCTGAAACAATACGAAACCAATATATGTTATTATTTTTACGGTATAAAGTTATTTGCATTTACAAAAAATAGTTTTTATGCTGTAAGCATTTTTGAATGCGAACAAATATTTTTTTTATTGTTCGGTTTCTTTTTTAATATTTTTTTGAATAATATGTTTAAAAAACAAAAAAAAAATTGTTAATTCTTCATTGTTGCAGGCCACATGATCACCTAACACTAGGTGGAATCGTGATCAGTTAATCAATTTAAATATTTTTCCGATGTATACATATATTTGTTAAATATTACTATTTTAAATATTATTATTTTCAAAAATGCAACAGATATAGAGAACGTTACGCTCGTGGAAGTAGCGAAACGAGCGAAACGGCTTTCGCGGCACCTGGTCCTACTTCCAATCACGGTACCAGTCACACGTCTGGACACGCCACCAGTCAGACCCCTAGTCACACCGCCAGCCACGCAGCGAGTCATGTCCCTACAATCGCCAGTACTCATGTTGTCACACCGACTGTCAGTTTACCCGCACCACATGCTACTGAAGTACCCTACACACCGACTGGTCCGTTACCGTATGACCCATATTATCATCAGCCAGGGTAAGTTGATTCAAATAATTTTAAATTTCTATTTAACTCTTATCCAATTTTACTTTAAGCACTATTGATAAAATATTGTTTATATTTATTTTGTTTTGTTTAATATAATTGAATAAAGATTTTTTGTTTGACTTATAAACCCGCTTGCTGGTAATATTTTACCAGCTGAACCAAATTATTAATTATCTATCAATATCAACATGTAGAATTTTTATTTTTTTTCTTCTTCTTTTGTTCTTTTCTTTTTGTGGTAGGAGCGGTGCCTTTCTTGAGCTAACCGTTCTATAGATATTAAGCCCGTTATCACGAAAACCGCGTCCACGGAGATGGTGCTGTAGGCTCCAGTGATACGTATTGCCAGCCTTCGTTGCAATTTGCTATACGAGCTCTTGTATTTCGCAACATTCATGGCCCCCGCCCACACCGCTGCTCCATATAGCATGACGGACTGTATCGCGGGCGCCAACAGTCTGCGGTTACTTGATCTTGGCCCTCCTTTTCTGGGCATAATTTGGCCAAGAGCAGCCGTCAGTCTTTCGGCTTTTCCAGTCACTTCTTCTATATGTTTGTCAAACTTTTATCAAGCCAGATGCCGAGGTATCTTAATCTGTCTGCTGGCACCACCCTGACGCCCTGAACAGTGAAGTTGATTTCGCTCAGCCTTCTTCTACCGCTTAGAACGATTGCCTCAGTCTTCTCCGGGGCCACGTGCAGTCTCTTGTGCTCCATTCATAGGCTTATCCTTTCTAGGGCTACGTTTGCTATAGTCATGACTTCTTCCTTTTTCGCGGTGACCACCAGAGTCAGGTCATCGGCGAAGCCTATCAGTTGTGCTCCTTTTCCTAGTTCCATTCGTAGGATCCCATCATATAGTATGTTCCATAAGGTTGGGCCCAGTATTGAGCCCTGTGGAACGCCACCGGTGACCCTTTTTTCTACGACGGTACCCGCGCCGTCCGTCAGTGTGATATATCTATCCTGAAGGTAGCTATTTATGATATTGCATAAGTATTGTGTCATGCCTTTTGCGGCCATTTCCTCCAAGATGAGTTCCCACGATGCGGAGTTGAAAGCATTTTGAACATTGAGAGCCACTACTGCACAGATTCTTCTGGTCCTATGGGTTCCTCGCCTCGCGCCTTCCGCTATCTCCAGCAGCTTGTTGACTGCATCCACTGTAGACCTCCCCTTTCTAAACCCATAATGTGTATCATGTAGGCCGCCCGATTCCATTAGGTGTTTTTCAATTCTGCCTAATATCAATGAATCCAGAAGCTTCCCATAGCAGTCCAGTAGACAACGGCCTGTGCCCCGCAGGATCTTCAGCGGGTTTGCTAGGTTTTCTAATCAGGACTAGTCTAGCTGTTTTCCAGCAGTTGGGGAAAACGCTAGACTCCAACACTTTCGGCAGCATAAGCCTTATTATTCTATCTGGTATTACTGCCATTGCTAGACTCACGATCTCCGGCGGCATCTGATTGGGTCCGGGAGCTTTCTTCAGCTTTATGCGTGCTTTTAGCCGAGTGATCTCCTTATCGGTCACCTCTGGGAACTCCTGTGGTGGTTTCATTTTACGTTCGAAGTCTCTATATTCTGGGAAGAGGCCATCCGCTATAGCCTGGATTTTTTCTGTATTCATGTTTGTGGTGGATTTCCACGCAGCTTTTTTGTAACTATCTTATATTCTAGTCCCCATACATCATTATCTACTTCCTCGCATATTTCCCTCCATTTATCGCCCTTCGTTTTCCAGATTCGTCTTTGTAGTTCAAGTTTGGCTTGTTTGTACTTCTTTTTGAGTTCATTTGTAATATATTATAAAATATATTTATATTATAATTACTGAGGTAACGAACCTCAACATCTTATGTCTTAGGTGACGAACGCAATGTGGTGCAGTATATATCATCCTAACTTGCGCGACTTTTTTACGTGCACTTACCATCAAGTGAAAGTCTCGCTTCTCTCGTTGCTTAATTGAATAAAAAAAGAAGTTTTTTTGATTTCATTTCAGGTATGCATATGCTTACGGCGCGAACCACGCGCCGGGTGCAAGCGGCATGTGGTGGGACTGGAGACATCCCCACCCTCCTTCTCATCATCATTCACATGTGAGTTTTATTTATGATTGTTTCAGTGATCAATTTATGACGAGTGTTAAGATATGCAAATAACATCTCGCTTTGAGTTTTGCTCTTTCTTTTTACAAATACATCTTTCGTTATAAAACTAAATCAAATATTTCATTAACTATCATATCATAGATTTAATCGCCATATATGTATATACATTTATGCTCCGCTCTTATCAGTATAGTGAATAAAGAAGACCACTAAGAACAGCGTGATGACTAGCACTGGGGTCATTTAGTGGTCTGTTTATTTACAATGATTAAAAGAACATTATTCTTCAGATCTTAAGCATTCGTAATTTATATAATTGATTCTTTTTTATGAGATTAAAATAAAAATGTTATCTTAAATATTTCATTAAAACCATTTTATTTTAATTGTATTTTTTTAGTTATTTAAAAAACATTTCCAAACATGCAAGTTACATGGGTTGTATTTATCAGTTATTCTGTACAGTATTGTTTTATTTTCCGAGTTAACCATAATCCGCAGTAAGAGTGGTCTCTTTCATATAACAATGCCTTTTCTATGCAATTTTCACAGGTTTCGTTGACATCAAA
The DNA here is from genome assembly GCA_029034505.1 of Ornithoptera priamus. Lineage (NCBI taxonomy): Eukaryota > Metazoa > Arthropoda > Insecta > Lepidoptera > Papilionidae > Ornithoptera > Ornithoptera priamus. The sequence continues at coordinate 3,957,828 of JARDWD010000296.1, read as the reverse complement.
TACGTTGCGAAAGTGCACAAGTGTCACCATTAACTTAATTGTATCACACTCGCATTATTTTTAAATCTATATCAAGTACCGTTATAACCTCTCGTCTACTTTCATTTTGTCGTAAAGATCATGGTTCCATAAAAATACTCCTATTTCTAATGTGAGAATAGATTTTCATTTTTCCTTGTTTATTAATTTTATTACAGTTAAAAATAATTAACTTGTTATATAAATGAACTTATTTTTTAATAAGTCGTTAAAACGTTCGTTTTTGTACATATATGCCGTTGGCACCATGGTATTTGCCTCACTTTGGCTAAGGCTCACAATGTGGTGTGGTGTGACTAAAGTCAGAGAGGCGAGCGGGGTCGTCGTGGGCGGCGCCCGCTGACACGTCGCGCAAGGCGCGCTCGCCAGACACCAAGCCCAGGAAAACCAAAGAGAAGGTCTGCTTTGTTCAAAGATCTTTCTGAAATTGTACTGTATATCGACATCTTTAATACACTAACGGGGTTGCCATTGGCTGATTTTTGATTATAATACTTTGATAGACTGCTGTAGGTTACGAAAGATTAGTCCTGCCAATGTTAGTGTATCCTTAAAATTGCCAAATTTACGCCTTTAAAAATATTACATATTGTTTATTTATCTTTTATTTACAATATGCTAAGTACTTAACTTGTATGTTACACTGTGTTAATTGACTATTAGATCGGGGATGGTGAAGCGTTCTCATTCATAATATTCTGGCCCTCATGTCGACAGAGGGACTATTACAATGCTGTTTTGGCGATAAATTCTCAATATTAAATTCAATAATATTGTGAATTTATCGCCATAATAATAGGTAGCCTGGGATCAACCCAGGGATTCCATGATATAAGGCAAGCGTTAAGCCAATGCGCCGCGGAGGTATTCAATTATAATATGTATATATATTATACAGGGTGAAAGGTAATAGGCGTAAAAGTTCTGGAGGGGCTAAAGTATAGCTCGTATCCTATCTATCTATGTATGGAGTACCCCATCCAAAAGAATGGTTCTGGGGTTATTAATTTTTTAATATTTACCAAAAGATTCCTGATTTTCTAGGAAGAAATTCGATTATTTTGTTTCTTACTTATTTCTACAAATTTTAATGTAATAAGTATTGTTTAATCATTGTTTTATTAAATTAATTATTTGCGAAATCGAATTACGTTGGGAGAATTGGCGGGAGACTGGCACGCCTGCCATCTGGCTCTCGTGCGTTCTGGTCTCTTGCCAAGGCTGTCCAGGGTAATTTCTGTCGGTCGACGCTTTCACCTTTGCGCGGGGAGGATGGTTCATTGGCCTATTACGCAAGGGAGAAAGCCGATCTTCTTGGCTCTATCTTTGCGGAAAACTCCACTCTTGACGACAGGGGTAACACTCCTCCTAACATCCCGAGGTGTGAAACCACAATGGCGGACGTCCGTTTCACACAGTGTGCTGTGCGGAAAGCACTATTCTCCCTGAATGTCAACAAGTCGAGTGGGCCCGATGGAGTATCTCCTATTGTGCTGAAGGTGTGTGCTCCAGAGCTGGCACCGGTTTTAACGCGCTTATTCAGACACTCTTATGTCCTCGGCGTTGTCCCACATTCATGGAAGACGGCTCTAGTACACCCGATTCCTAAAAAAGGCGACCGCTCAGATCCGTCCAACTATAGGCCTATCGCTATTACTTCCTTACTCTCCAAAATTATGGAATCCATAATCAACCGCCAGCTCATGGGCTACCTGGAAGAGCACCAGCTGATTAGCGACCGCCAATATGGCTTTCGCAACGGCCGATCAGCTGGTGATCTTCTGGCTTTACTAACTCACCGTTGGGCGCAGGCGGTTGAGAGTAAGGGTGAGGCACTGGGCGTTAGTTTGGACATAGTGAAAGCCTTCGATCGGGTTTGGCATAAAGCATTACTATCGAAGCTTCCTTCCTATGGGCTTCCTGAGAGACTTTGTAGGTGGATCGGCAGTTTCCTTGCGGAACGGAGAGTTAAAGTCGTCGTAGACGGGTCATGCTCGAGCCCCGGACCGTAAATGCTGGTGTTCCCCAAGGCTGCGTGTTATCCCCGACATTGTTTATTCTGCATATCAATGATTTGTTGCATACCAGTGGCATCCATTGCTATGCGGATGACAGTACCGTGGATGCACTGTATTTCGGCCGCAGCAATATCTCTCGGGATCACGTCGACGAGTGTCGGAACAAACTTGTGTCTGAAATCGAATCATCCCTTGTGAAGATTTCCGATTGGGGGGGACTAAATCTAGTCCAGTTTAACCCTTCTAAGACTCAAGTTTGCGCGTTCACCACTAAAAAAGGCCCCTTTGTCGCATCGCCACTCTTCGGAAACACTCACCTTTGTGCCAAGCCAAACATTGGCATTCTGGGCGTCGATATTTCGAGTGTTGTCCAGTTTGGCGGTCATTTGGAGAGCAAGGTTAAAATGGCCTCCAAAAAACTCGGAGTACTCAACGGGGCCAAACAGTACTTCAAGCCGGCTCACCGCCTTAAACTGTATAAGGCACAGGTGCGGCCTCACATGGAGTATTGTTGCCACCTTTGGGCCGGGGCTCCGGGTTATCAGCTATCTCCATTTGACCGAATCCAACGTAGGGCATCTCGGATTGTCGACGATCCTGAACTTGCCGATCGGCTAGATCCTTTGGCACTGCGTAGGGATCTATCTTCCCTATGCATACTTTACAGAGTCTACAATGGGGAGTGTTCCGAGGAGTTGTTCAATTTAATAGAAGCCGCTGATTTTCGCAACCGACCATCTCGCCGGCACTATCATCCGCACCATCTGGATGGTTGGCGTTCCACTACAATGCGTTTTAAAAACAGTTTTCTGCCACGCACAGTAAATATCTGGAACTCGTTGCCATCAGCGGTCTTCCCCAACAACTGCGACATTGGGTTATTCAAGAAAAGAGCATATTCTTACCTGAAGGGTAGGCAACGCACTGGCGTCGCTAGTGACGTGGGCGGCGGTGAATCACTTACCATCAGGTGACCCGTCTTGCTCGTTTGCCTCTTATTTTACATAAAAAAAATAAAATAAAATAAATTAATAATCATCACTTTAGGCTAAAACTTTGATTAGGCTCTTTGAAAGTCGTGACAGTAAAAAATAAATCGTCATACTTACATTTTTATTTAATCTTAAAATAAAATTTTATTTATAAAAATTCGTATAAAGCAAATAAATACGTACCCGACTTCAATACCTATCCGACAAGGTATAAGAAAGTACATACAGTTTCCAAAATTTTGAAAAAAAAAGACACTTGTAGCATGAAATATCAAACTGTACAGACATAAAAGTAGACGCGCCGGTCCTTAGTTTGACCCTTTTGTTTTTGTTGTTACACGTGCGAGCTTATTGTTGTCGTTTTAGATATTGAGTTAAGAGTAAAACATGTGCGATGTCATTTTTAGGTAAGAGTCAGCACGACAGTTAAAATTTAACCACTTTCGTGGGCGGACGTATACAGTCGTTATCCTCTTAATTCTAAATATTTTTTCTTTACCATACCAAATAAATTTAATCTCAATGGCGGATTACGGTAATGAAGAATACGCTGACATTTTCTATTGTTATGGACTTAGTGATGGATTTTCTTTACAAGCACGAAGTGAATATCAGCTACGTTTTCCAAATCGTCACCTACCAAGTCATAAAGTCTTTGCTGCGGTGTATCAACGCGTCAGGGAAACTGGCAGCGTTCAACAGAGGCGACATGACGCAGGTAGACCACGCATCTACGATACTGAAGAGGAAGAAGGAATCATAGACCATTTTGTTATAGACCCGACTACATCAACCAGAGTCGTGGCAAGATTGCTGGGTTTAACACAATGGAAAGTGTGGTTGACTGTGCATGTGGCAAGGCTCTACCCCTACCATTAGACATCTGTCCAGGCCCTGGAGGAAGGAGACTCGGCAAAGAGGTTCGACTTTAGTCGTTTTATGCTGCGTTCAGACTTAGAAAATAACAATTTTCTCACCAAAATATTGTGGACTGATGAATCGAAGTTTGTCAGAGACGGCATAACAAATTTTCATAATAGTTATTATTGGGCTCTGCGAGGTGAAAATCTCCACGTGATTAGAGAAGGAGCTCATCAGCGAAGATTCTCCGTAAACGTATGGATGGGCATAATTCATACTTACTTGATAGGCCCAGTCTTCTTGCCCAACAATTTAAACGGGGAGACGTACGAAGATTTTCTTCGAAATCATTTTTTTAATTATCTGGAGGATATACAATTGGAAACTAGAAGAGAAATGGTGTTCCAGCATGACGGTTGTCCTGCCCATTTATGTCTCGGTGTAAGACAGTGGTTAGACACTACTTTTCCTCAGCGATGGATTGGCCGGGGAGGACCAACACCGTGTTGCCCGCAACGTGTTTTAATTTAACGCCATACGATTATTACTTATGGGGTGACATGAAATTTTTAGTGTACACAACATCAATTAACTCAGAAGATTCAAAGTCAAGCATCATCGTAGCTGCTGACAAAACAAGAGAACAGCTCACAGGCTCAGTTGCTCTATCTGACTTAAGAAAAAGGCTTCGTGCTTATATCAGGAACCGTCGCCATCAGTTTGAGCAAAAGTGTTTTTTTTTACTAAATTTTAGAAACTTTCAAAGAACCTAAGTTAAAAATATTGGCCTCTAAGTGATGGTTATTAATTTAATTTAATAAAACAATGATTAAACAGTATTTATTATATTAAAATTTGTGTGTAAATAAGTAAGGAAGTAAATAATCGAATTTTTTCTTAAAAAAATCGGGAATTTTTTGTAGAATATTTAAAAAATGAATAACTCCAGAACCATTGTTTTTAGATGGGGTATTTCATACATAGATAGATAGGAAATGAACCATACTTTAGCCCCTCCAAATCTTTTACACCTATTACCTTTCACTTTTATATTAGTGTAACACTGTAGGTAATTTTCAACCGCCTTAAGATTTACCTTTAACGTCTAAATAGATCAGCTACACAGCCTATTTATGACAAAACACACGTTATATGTCTGTTACCTTGTTATGGTTTAGAGGGCGTTGTAGCTAATGAAATTATTGAAATAACGAGACTTAACATGTTACGTGAGTTTAAAGTGACCAGCGCGTATAACGTGCGTAACAAATAGTCACGAGTAAGTGTATCACTCACCATCCAGTGAACGATCAATTATTCTCGTGGGTTTTTCATATCAAAACTCGGACAACTATTTATACCGTATCATATTAAGCACGCCATTATACAACCAACAGTTTTCGATAAGAACACAATATAAAAAGAAATCTATGATAAATATTATGATTTACGTGGAATCGATATCAGTACAATTTTTGAAATAAATTGGTGTTGTCAGTAGATTGGCGATGTCGCATCATTATGTACACTAACACTGCATGGCCTGAAGACGATTAATTGCATGAATTAATTATTTACATTTACTTCATGATCGTTATTTTATGAAAAAATATTTATTATATGATGAAAATGTTTTTATTTATTTTGAAATCGATTAAAGTATTTTAAAATTCTTCTAAAAGTCGTTATTCCATACTTTATACTCAGCAAATCATTTACTTTAATAATTATATTAAATTTATATGTTTTAAGTTACTGTAAAAAAAAATCTAATTTTTGTTAAGAATAAATGTATTTCTTATTAAAACTGCATGTCAATGTTTTATTGGCTTCTTGTGTCGAAACAGTCGCATTGATATTTTATTTGCACAGGAGATCCCGGTGGAAAACAAGAGTATAGAGACTGCGGAGCCACCACCACCGGGTTTAGAGAAAGAAAGTGTGCCAGAACCTAAACCACCGCCGCCAGCTGAGGAGCCGAAGAACGTCGATCTTGACACCAGGTGATTTATTGTTATGTAATAAAGATAATGCTCAAACTAGAGGTAGTTTTTTTTATGAACGGAACCTTCATTTGATGTTAAATGATATAACCCACAATAACGACAGGCTTATTATGATGACATTATGCTCGTTGATTTGAGTAACGAGATTGTAAGCCTCATTACACTAGTACTTTGACTAGCTGCATAAAACTAGTTAGAATTAGGCCCTGCGGTGGTATATACCAAAATATTTTTCCGGAATAGATTGGCCACTATTAGTTTATTATTTTGCAATGTATGATAACAAACGTATAATGAGAATCCCTAAATAAAACCAATTTAATTTTAATGACAAAATCTACCATTTTAGTGTATCGAACTCCGTTTGTCAAGAGGTGTGAATGAAATTTTTACTTGTTATGCATACTATCTTATTTTCCAAAATAGGTAACATGTATTCCTTGTATTCCTTAGAATCGCGATGCTGTTATCAGGCGCTAGTAGTGGCGGCGGCCTGGCTCCTCCATTCCTCGCACTCGGCATCTCTTCTGAAGAGGAGGACGATGAGCGCCTTCCCACGCGTATACCCGACCTAGATGTCCACCACCCGCCATCCGACGACGAAGGTAATATCGACAGTAGTCATAATTCAGTGGATGCAAATATCTCAATATATTTTGTTAAATAAACTGGTAGTCTATTGTAATTCTCTTCAGCGACCTATTCAATATTTACTAATTTTCGCTTCATTAAAGCATCTTCATTACCATCCTATGGGTAAGGTAGGGCAAACGGCGTTCACAGTGATCCCCCATTGCGTTCGGTCTTTGGCTTCACCCTTAATCTCATTTCATTATTCAATTGAAACATCTTGGAATACATAAAATAAAAGCAGCATACATTGGAAATTCTAAACTCCTAATTGATCTTTTTAATTGCAATGGGCTAGCACTTGATGTTGACTTTAAGGAGTTTAGTGATAACAGGGTTCTGGAAGGTGACATGTGTGCTTGAGCAAAACATTCAGGCTCCGATATGTTGACAGTTGGAACACACTAATCGTACTCCACGTGAAATGGCGCCGGAACAGATTCAAGATAACGTTTACTAGGAAAGCTTCATGGGATCAGTTAAAATATATAATATTATAATTATTAAACGAATATAATAACGCAATGCGAAAATAATGCGCGAATACTAGACGTAAAATTCGTTATGAGCAAGAAAAGCCGAAGACATTATGACTGAAGTTTAGGGAATCTTTATTTTTTTAACAGGATCGAGTAGTGACGACCGTGGAAGCATAATATCGGTTAGCACGAAAAAAGAATTTGACCCGGAACCGCTTTCGAGCACACCGTCGCCGTACTTAAGTAGAGAGTTCTACTTCGAAAGTTTAAAGATTACGGTTGAAAAGGTAATAGTTATATAGATAATTTAACTTAAACTATGAATTTGTTTTACATATAAATACCTTATCTATTTAGCAGAGAGCAAAAGAGGAGAAGCAAAGGAAAGTAGTTAAACAGAGTACAGATAAAATAGGTTCGGACATATCTTCTTCTGAAGATGAGCTATTAACGGGTGATGAACCTCGTCGCTCCCCTGCGGCCCCACCTGACAAGGACCAGGATAACCTCGATGATGACCAGGTATATATTGTTTTGATAATTTGTAAATTTATGTATTTAATGAAAAGTACAATTTAATTTATTGTGAATATCAATACGCAGATGTCGCTGTCTTCTCTTTCTTCGACGGAGGCGAAGATTGAGGAGCAAGTGCCGGCGGAGGCGTATTTCTATCCGACGATAACCACGCACCCGCCTCCACACCCGCACACGCATCCGCAACCGCACCCCCATTACTACCAGCACATATGGCCACCCACAGGTAATATACTTCCTACCAACGGGTGTTTTTATAAAGCATATAAAAGTACTAATTCTAACAACGATAAAACCTTTTTTAAATAGTCTGTCCTAACATAAGTGTCCGCAATCTATTTTCAGCTAAATATTTACATCTTCTTATTCAAGATAGCATAAGAAGGTAGGATGAAAAAAGATGAAACAAATTATGAATAGGATAAGAAACATGGATATATTATTATATTTATATTTATATTTTTTACAACACGATTATTATCGTATTGTAAAAAATAGTCCTAGCAAGATTATTGGAGAAGACAGCGAAATTTAAATTAAAGAAATCTATTTGCGGCACCGACGCCGCTTTGATCTAACCTCAATGAAATTGTTATTTACTTAGGATTAAATATTAGTTTCATACATTCAGAGTTGTTATATTACTTAACGTTACTTTTTTTTCAGCATATCCCCCGCCGACGTATACAGCTCCAGAGCTGGCGATGGCGTACGGCGCCGGCTATCCTCCACCGTCCATGTTACCGCATCCTTACCATGCATTCCCACAGCCCGCACACCACGGACAGGTATGTTGCATACTCCTCCTGGTGCTCAATGTGCTTAAAACTAGTTGTTAAATTTAAATAGCATATAGACAACGTATTTAAAAAAAATCAATATTTTTAGGAACTAGACAACCCATACTTCTCGACGATAAACAGGGTCATTGATCGGGTGACGGCTGAGTTAAAGCAAATCCTGAAGAAAGATTTCAACAAGAAGATGATAGAGAGCACTGCCTTCAAGAGCTTCGAGCTGTGGTGGGACGAGCAGAGTCGTAAGATAAGACAACCAAAGACAGCAAAGCCTGAAGACACGGGACAGCCTTTACAGGTGCAAATACATTTTTCATATTTTTTGTTTGATATAGGTTTTTTGTTTTAATAAGTTAATAGTTAAATAGTATAATTTTTTTAATATTCTTATACTTAGGTTTGTTTCCGCTTAAACAACTTCGCTATCTGTATTCTTTTTCCTTTTCAGGATATTTCTAACAAGAAAGAAGAAACGGTTGACTCCATAAAGTCTATAATGGAATCTAGAGACTTGGGTCTGGAGTTAGGCGGTTACGGTGTCGGTATTGGTTTAGGTTTACGGGCAACTATTCCTAAGATGCCGAGTTTTAGACGCAAAAGAAAAATTCCCTCACCAGTTGTTATAGATGAAGATTCATCCAAACGTCTCAGCGATCAGGTGAGAACAAAACAACAAATAATCAAAGTTTTCTTTATTGATAAACATTTAAAACTCATTTTTAATGTCTTTCTTTTATTTGACACAATGACATATGATACTTCCCAACATTGTGCTCATCACTCTAAGACACAAGAATTTAATTGTTGTTACACAAGGATCTTCACTAGCTTCCTTCAAACAGGACGTAAAATAGTGGTTATACTACCTTAGAAGGAACGTTTTTGAATGGTCTCCGACAACAAGGATAAACCACCAGTAAACTGATATTTTAACAAATAATTAATAATAAGTTAATGTTAATATTATTGAATGACGTTTCCAGGAAGAAATGGTGCAAAATTCTGATGAAGAAAAGGAAATTCCTTCAGTTCCAAGAAGTAGGACAACGGGATCGTATTTGTCGACGAGTAGAAGACGACAATCCAGCAGTTCGTCAAGGTATCATTTCAGTTCAATTCAAACTCTAAGAAAATGGTTATAAATCTTTTATTTTAAACTAAACTTACTTATTCCTCTCTCTCAGCGACTTAAAGTGAGTCTTGATCTCTCGACACATGACACAAACAACAATAAACTACTTAGTTGTTAATATCTCTTTAAAACCTAAATTTGTTGTTAAATGCATGAATGGGTTAATAAAAGTCATGTTTGCAATTACCCGTAACTAACTACATAATCTTGAAAGTAAAAAGATGGCCGTTGAATGTGTGGTATTGAGGAATGCAATGAATGAGTTAAGGTTGATGATTACTGCCATAAAGATCATAATTTTTAACAATTGATGTACAGTGCTGAATACAGGCTTCCATAGAAAATCGGTGTTGGTCGTCGTCGTCAGGCTTTGCATGCGGAATGTGCGGGTATAGTTTAGTAGTTAACTTCCAGGAAAAGCTACTGACCAACTTTACCTAGAATTGTTTTCTCCTTAGTCGTGTATTATCATACGCCGAGGGTAGAGTGACGGTGGAGATATTAATTTTCTTCTCACCTTGGCATTTTATTTTAAATAAACATTTCTTATACATTCTGCCCCCGACAAGTTTTTATAAGTCCTAATTGTTTTTGTTTGATGTGTAATGTTCATGTTTGTGGTCAGATCGTCGTCATCCTCGTCGTCGCGCTCATCGTGGTCGGGCTCGGAGTCGGAGCGCAAAGGCCCCGCACCGCGTATCTACTCCGACACCGACGATGACTCTGAACTCGATGAGGCTGAGGTATGTAAAATTTATAATATCAATATAAAATATAAAATATGATGATCAGTGTATGCGTTCATCACCACTCCAGTCTCGACAGGAGTAATACACTAATAATTTCAATAACTATTTATTTTAGGCTTCTAGCATCGTTTTTGATAAATATTTCAATAATATCTGGATATTTAATGTTACATTTCTTATGTTAATTAGAATTAAAAAAAATGTTTATCATTGTGTCCTCTGCTGTCATAGCTTCTAATGATAATAAAATATATTTTTTATTACTGTACTTGAACATTGTAATCAATGTTAAAGTTTCTTTTTAAATAAATCTAGAATTCAGTTATATTTGAACTTTATTTAAATTGTTAATTCGATAAGAAATTAAAACCAGTTAAATTGTATAGATATTCTTAATACTAATATTCGTTCTTTTTTGCAGTTCAAAGTTGTATCAAATAAAGAGAGGCTCAGAAGAGTCTACTCATCATCAGACAGTGAAGAGGAACAGAGTAGAAGAGGTAGGGTTATGTATTATTTTAATTAATATAAGTATTCGCAAACAATAAAAAGACAAAATATACTACTACTTAGACATTAGAAGCAACATATAGACTACATCACCTTGTGGGACAAGATCATCAGCTGATAGACGTTCACTGCGGTACATAGGCCTTGACCAAAATCTCCACATAAAGTCAGCATGGTCTCTGGTACCGCTGGGCACTACGGGCTGTCGTATGTTAATGTTCATATGGGGGGATTGGGGCCTTTTCCCATCGCGCTGGCCCGATGCCGGTTAGTGGGAGCCAGAGCTTTGTTTGTTGATTAGCTGGGTGCATCACAAGCAGGTGAGGTTGGCTTGGGACCCGTGGGTTGTTATGCGGGACCCATACACATACATACACCCCCCTCAACGATGATGAATGGGACAAGATGGTACGTCTCAATGCCACATACAGTCTTTAATAAAGTTGTCTACTTCTTTCCGAAAAGTTCGAAAGGCTGAGTATGTATGCAATTAGTATTGTTATTCATGAGCAACGATGTTTACTTAGTATTCGTTACATCCGGAACTTACTATTGGGTTTCGATTCCCTTCTAAAATAAAAAAAATCAATAACGTTGCACAGTGTTTGTTGGTGCCATAAATATGTGCTTCCTCCAGTAAAGAGAAACAAGAAAAGTCTTTATTGTTTTACAGAGAAAACTCCAATACCGCCAGTGGAAATGGATGAAGCTGACGAGGAGTGCCTGCCGCAGGCGAGTGAGAGGTTGGGTTCACCAATATTGTCGCCTGAGGAGGAGCCTAGAGATCTACTGCTCGACCGCGTCTACTCCGACTCAGAGGAAGAGAGGGAGTATCAGGTGAATTGTATAGTCTTTATAACAAATTGGGAGATTCATCTACAAATTTGGAATATATAAAAAATTCCGTCTTCCTAGCGTAACTTAGATGGTATGGTAGAAAATAAACTAAATTAGAAAGTGGTGATCATTAGATCATTAGTCGTTGAAATTATGTGTTAAAACACCTGGTGAAGTTATATGCCATATAATCCACAGGAAAGGAGAAGACGAAATACAGAGTATATGGAGCAGATCGAAAAGGAATTCCTGGAAGAGCAGAGAAGAAAGTTGGAAGGCGATACGAGAACACAACCCGACAAACCGCCTGACGACAGGTACTTATATAAAACCCGTCATTACACAATTTATTTTATTTGGATAGTATGTGTAGTGAGAGCCAACCACCAATATTTGAAAAGCAGAGTATTTTTGTAGTTTGTTTTACCTCTCTCTTTTAACTTTTGCCACATATACTGGTCAGATGTTTTGTGGCCCATAGACATTTAAAAAAAAAATTGCATGTGGCACACGTGGTGTAAGTTGAGAAACAATTATTTTATACAACGTGGTAGCAGAGAGGACGTTTCTCGTAATACGACCGTACATAACGATGTGACTTGTCATCCTAAAACTTCATCGGCTACAGTGCCCTTCAAACCAGAACACAGTAATGTTTGCTCATTACTAAGACAGTTAATGACATTGGGGTTTGCACCTACCTATCTAGACTGACCTGTTTATGATTAATAAAAAAAAACAACTATATGTTATCCTCTTACAGTTTATTAGACAGTAAGTCTGAAGAAATACACAGTCCAGTGAATAATCATTTGAAATCACCGGAGAAAAGTAAAAAGACGACAGACGTTGAGGAGGGCGAGATCACCTCTGAGGAGGAATCTCTCGACACGCGCCGGAAGAAGGACAAGAAGCAGAGGAAGAAAGAAGAAAAGAGACAAAGGGTTATATCTGTCAGCGACGAACACAGTTACACCGAATCAGCTATTGGTGTCAATGGCGTTAAGGAGGTAAATGTTTTTGTTATGAAGAATATGATGGATTTGGTTTAAACAAAAAAAGAATCATTAGAAACCTTCGCAGTTTTAATGGGAACTAATATTTAAAATCGCTCTTTCAATCTCCTTATTTTTTTCACGTTCCGCCAAATTTTTTTTTTCGTATTCTTGAAGTGTATTTCTTCAATAAAAAAATATTTATTTTCTTATTTCATTGCTGAATAGAACGCTATTCGTATTCGCAGACAAGCTGCGCTCTATCAGAGACGTCGTCCCCACAATCTCAGGCCTCGCAGGCGTCGCAGGCTTCTCAGGTGGCATTGGACCATTCTTATTGCCGACCACCACCTGAACCCGCGCCCGCTCCATCAACACCACCAGAGCGCCGCGTCTCCAATCATCTACACCACGATCACGGTGAGCGCTTTGGCTTTATCTATTTATGGACGCATTATTTTTCAATCTGTTTACCTACATTAAAACTTCAATAAATATCCGTTATCAATAATGTTTGATCATTGTATCTCATCTCAATTATATTTGGAGATGCAATAAACCAAAGCCTTATCAGTAAAGGCTTAGATAGCTACGGACTTTCCAGGTGTATTTTTCAATTTTATTTTATTGTCAGTGGTGAATATATAAATATTCTGTCATATGTTCAGGGTACACATGGATGGCAGAACCGGAGAGTGAATCGCAACTTGAAGAATGCAAGTCCAAAAAAGATGCCAAAAGGCCATATAAGCGTAAACACGAAAAGAAGAAGTTGGCTGAAATACAAAACAAGTAAGCATATCATATCAACAACCAACCACCCTTTTTTTGTAGGAATAAAACATTGACCTAATAAAGTAAATAAATAAAGTAATAAAGATGTGAATAAAATAAAAATAAGAAGTAGGTGTAAACGAAAGTAAGCTAGAATAGAAACAAAATGGATGTTAAAGTAAAAATTTAAAAATGTAAGGAAAAAATATAAATGCAATAGAAAACTGCGATAAGAAAAAATAAGAATAAATGTCAACGTTACCTCCAAGAAATTGTAGTTGAATTAAAAATAGGGAAATGATGAAGAATGAGAGGTGATATATAAAAGAAGGAAGGCCTCGGTGATGTAGTGTAGGTCTGATTCCAACTGAGTTTGAACTTCCAGTAAAGGAAAACATCTTTTAGAATCCCAATGTTCCCAAAAAAGCAGCCTTCGTGGATATGCAATGTCCACTTCACGCGCACCCACACACACACACTGGAATGGTTATGATTTGCAGATTACACGAGACGGTTGCGGAGACGGAGGCGGATGTGGCGAGCCCTGGACACGGTGAGGTGTCCTTCCCGGCGCGCGACATGATGGCTGAGATGCAAGTTATGTACGAGTTCCTGACGCGCGGCATCGACCGCGAGGACGTGCGGTTGTTGAGGCGCGCGTACGAGGCGCTGCTCGCGGAGGACGCACACGGCTATTGGCTGAACGACACACACTGGGTGGAGCACCCGCCCACCGACGTCACGTATGCGCCGCCGCGCAAGAAGTCCAAGCGCCACGCGAACATGTACGATGACCTGCAGGTGACTATCACATTATTTTTATTTATTTATTCATAAAAAAATCATCAATATTACGATCGCAGCATGTCCTTGATTAAAAAAAACTACGGCTACGTTATTTAAACTACCGTTTGACTACGATCCTACTGGATGGTAGGCAAGACACCATAAGAAAGATCTTTCTGGAGTACTGTCTGGGAGTGCCATGGATTGCAGCCAAAGTAAATGGCTGAATAACCAACTAGCAACTTACAAATACTAAGAGAGAGAAAAAAAAGAAAACATGAGACACGTTAAAAGAAGAGAATCCTGAGTAGGCAGTTATCAAGGTTTACTTCTTGACAAATCGCAGCAGGAACTCACAGAACTCACTAAGGGAAAAAAAGTGGTGACGTAGTGTTCAATAGTAAAGACCAGTAGTCTAAAAAATTATTCCACGCTAATCCATTAATTACACGTAAAAAAGGTCGTCCAATCCACCTATCGAATTTCTGTTTGAAGATGAGGGTAGGTACATGTCTGTTCCGATTTGAAGGGCGTACCTAGTGTAAATACTAGCGCAATGTGACGCTTTCTAACTGGAACTTCATTGTTATGGATAAAGTTTACACTTACCATCAGTAAAAGTCCCCTTTCGTCGCACTATAGAATTTAAATAAAAAATTGGTAATAAGACAAATTACAAATAAAATTACCACTTTAGAGACATATTTTTTTATATAATTCATCATGTCTTTAAAATATACGTTTACTCTTTTCCAATCACGTGGTTCGAGACTTCATTAAAAATGTTATGATGAACTGAAGTTTGTAGGTAAGTTTTTTTTTCTCTTCGAAGAGAAAATCAGACAAGTTCAGTTTCATTTGTTCCTCATTAAGAATATGTGAAGCGTTTACATCGTTAAATAATTTCTTAATATATCTAAGTGTTCGACATCGATTGTGTGATGATGATGAATAATTCCTTTAAATTTCTTTAAGAATCTGATATAATTTTTGAATACCGGCATTATAATGGTACATGGGGGCGTAAGGGGTCCCGCATAACTCAAGGGACCTAAGTCAACTTCACCTGCTCTCGATCGGGGGTTGCGGAAGAACTGCTCGATGTTGTTATCCTGTAACCCTAGTGCATACCGGTCGATAGTCGGTTGGAGTTCGACACTACCCCGTTGCCGGCCCCGTGGCTTCGAGGTGTGCGTGGGTACCGTTAGCATTTTGTTACACACGACAAAAAAAAACCTCACTAGCTCGT
Organism: Ornithoptera priamus; assembly: GCA_029034505.1. Classification (NCBI taxonomy): domain Eukaryota; kingdom Metazoa; phylum Arthropoda; class Insecta; order Lepidoptera; family Papilionidae; genus Ornithoptera; species Ornithoptera priamus. The sequence goes on along the minus strand of JARDWD010000296.1, from coordinate 3,942,437 downwards.
AGTGCACCCTGCTAATAAACATACGAGGCTCTGGTTCCCACCACCAACCCACATTGAGCCAGCGTGGTGGAAAATGCCCCCATATGCACGCCTACAAACATGGAAATCTTTGGTGGTGACGTATGTCCAACAGTGGACGTCAATCGGCTGATGATGATGATAATGATGATGATTCACATTTATTTTAAAAAAAACTTTATGAATCCGTCATTAATGGTAAAACTATTTGTTATTTAATGAATAATGATGAGATTTTTTTTCGCCTACCGACACGCGATAATTTATACTTTTAACTCTAATGGGTGGGTAGATGTCAAAACAATTGCTTGTGAGTTTGAAGTGTCTGTTTAATATAAATGTTGCGACTACAGGTAACTGATTTAAATTTTTTAATCATATTACATTATTTATACAACGAAGCGACAAGAATAAAAATGTGGTTATGGTTAAAATGACATACACTGCACCATGTTGTGTTCTTCGCCTTGAGACATAATGTATTATCTCATTACTCGTCTGACGGTTGTGGTCGGTCATGACACCGATGTTATATGTTCTGCCCCAGAATTAAATCCGGAAGTCGATGCAGCACGAAGATAATTTAATACAATATAGCATTAATATTGTATCACATGTTACAGAGCCACTCCAGCGGTTCGGCCCGAACGGAGGGCTACTACAAGATGGACTCAAGTCTGAAGATGAAGTATAAGTATCACCACGGGCGCGGGACCGCCGCGGACGATAAGCGGGCGAGCAAGATGCAGCTATCACGCGAAGCTCGATCCAACCAGCGCAGGCTGCTCACCGCCTTCGGTACGTACCAACACAATTCTATCTAACTCCTAATCCACTGCTGGACATAAGTTTTGCTCCAATACCTTCTATCCAATACTCCCCTTTTCTTATCCACATATTTCTGGAAGCTATGATGTCAATCTATCTGACCTCATCAAAGTCCCAAACCATATTTGCTATATTGATTCTGTTGGTTTTAATAATAAGTACATAATTTTTTCTGATCATACACCTTAACTTTAAAACCTTATTGATACTCTTATTATAAAATAACCAACATATTCCTCCAAACATTACAATGATGCATTTTCTTTAAAAGCAGTGAAGATCTGGAATGTTCTTTCTCTTGATAATACATAGTTATATATCTATTGTGTATATTTAGATATTTTTACCTTTAGTGATGCATGTTACACTTACATACTTAATTTTAGTTGTTTCTCTTTTGCCAGGTTCGCTGCAAGAAAACATTTTAGTGTTAAGGCTCACATTTGTTACATATATTATTAATTATATTTTTAATTACTTGTACGTATATTTTCGTGCAGGAGTATATAAATAAATATTTCTGATAGATTTTAATCTCCAGTTGTTGCACCCACCTCCCATGAGACAGTACACTGTAACAATCTGTTCCTTTTTCAAACTACCAGGGGAACTTTCTGGGATGTATGTATCTATATTGTAATCTCACACTAACGTTTTTCGTGTTATCATTTGTTAATTTTTATATTTGAACGTAATCAATAAAAACTTACCACTAATTATAGGTACAGATACGGATTCAGACTTGTTGAAATTCAACCAGTTGAAGTTCAGAAAGAAACAACTCAAGTTCGCCAAGTCCGGTATCCATGACTGGGGGCTATTTGCTCAGGTATATTTGTTATGCTTATTTTATTTTGAAAAATGTAAATAAATAAATGAACACATTATTTTTATTGTTTTGCGATCTCATGTTTTCATTGTGTAAATGAATTTATTGTAATGTTCGCCAGGAGCCGATAGCCGCCGACGAGATGGTGATCGAGTACGTCGGGCAGATGATCCGGCCGGTGGTGGCGGACGTCCGCGAGGCGCAGTACGAGGCGACCGGCATCGGTAGCTCGTACCTGTTCCGCATCGACTTCGACGCAATCATCGACGCGACCAAGTGCGGCAACCTCGCGCGCTTCATCAACCACAGTTGCAACGTGAGCACGCCCCATTCCTGTTACACATATCATCAGCCGATAGTCGTCCACTGTTGAATATGCCACCATAAACTAGATTAAATTCAAAAATATGAAAAGTTTTCTTAATCTACGATGCGAAACAATGTCACATTTTTAAAAACAATAATCAACAAAAAAAAAAACGCGCTTCAACTCTGGATGGACCCGGTTTCATCTGTATTTATTTCCTCTAGTCCAGTGATTTTCAACCACTGTGCCGCGGCACTTTTGTGTGCCGCCAAATTTCAAAGGTGTGCTGCCAAATTTTGCAAATATATAATAATGTTAATATTATTAAATTATATCATTTAAAAAGAAAAATATTTTTATCATGAATATATATTTAAATCCACAAAAAAATTAATTATTTTATTATTTGCTTTGCAACGCGGTTTTTCTTAGTGCCAAATTATGATGAAGCGGCGTGCATAGCAATAGGAATATGTCTCAAGTCGGCGCACACTTGCCACTTCTGCGTACAAAACGTGTTGTTTTAGTGATAGTTGGGATTCACAAGGTGTTGCATAGTAGTTACTGCACCTTTTCTTTAGTTAAAATTGGCAAATGTTTGTGATTCGGTTTAATATTAATTTATTTGCATGTAGTGTCAATTTATAAATTTGTAAACTTATCAACTTTGCAGTACACATATCTAATGATTTACACGGTACTTGTTTTACACGTTTTTACACGGTTTTCCAAATAAGTTTTTTTTTGTTTTTATCGCACTTTACTAAATGCTACTGTGATTGAACACGTGCGTTGTGTACATATCTCACGGGGAATCCCGAGCTTATGTTCTGACTTGCTGCACACGCACACTGTCTGTATTTCTTCGCATAAAATTTAAGTTTTATCTACGGAAAATTGTATTTGAGTGAAAGTTTCACAATTTCAGAAAGGTTTAATTTTCCATATTCATAAATTACAAGTGAATGCATAATTTAGATTATTATAAATTCAAAGGTAATATTTGAACCATTTTTTTTAAATGTTTCCACAATATTATTTTTATTTTATCAGATCCTTCTGAAAATGGATAAATGGTTAAAAAGAAGTAGAAAAAAAAGGTAGAAAAGTTTAATGATGATAATAGTGATAATGATAACGTTAGGCGACCAAGTTAATGAGCCAAACCCCCCGCACAAGTAAAAATACTTCTTGCTCAAAAAATACGTTGTCTATCGAAAATATAATGAAAATTTTTTGAAATTTGGATTTACCTCTACAATGGAAAATGACATAGTTGTTCCCGAGTGCGTGATATGTGGTTTTAAATTATCAAATAGTGCTATGGTTCCTAGCAAACTCCAACGTCACTTGGTGACTAATCATCCTTGGCTTTCAACAAAAGATAAAAGCTACTTTGAAAGGTCTTTATCATCAAAAATTAAGCAAGTAAAAGTCTTTGAAAAACAAGTATGTGTGTCTGAAAAGGCTCACGTAGCTTCTTACGAAATAGTTGAATTGGTTACTGATAACTTAAAACCTCACAATTTGGCTGAAGAAATTATATTATCTGCTTGTCGCAAAATTGTAAAAACAATGATTGGTGGATCAGCTGATATTGATATTTGCAAAATACCGCTTTCAAATGATACAATCCATCGCAGAATTAAGGATATGTCAGAAAATATTGAGCAAAATACTGCAAATACTCTTGCAAATTCGAATTTTGTTCTACAAGTGGACGAAACAACAGACATTACAGGAAATGCTCAATTAATTGCATTCGTTAGATTTATTCACGAAAATGATATAATTAATCAATTTTTATGTTGTCGAGAGTTACCTGATTTTACAACTGGTAAACATATTTCTCAAGTAAATTAGTTCATATTTAGAAGAAATTAAAATTTCTTGGAAGTCATGTATTGGCATTTGCACAGATGGTGCTCAAGCTAGGACTGGACATCTAAAAGGATTTGTAGCACATGTTAAAGAACTGAATGAGGATATATTAGTTACCCATTGTTTTTTGCATCGAGAAGCACTTGTTACAAAATTTTTGCCATCAGATTTGAAAATAGTTCTGGAACAATGTGTTAAAATGGTTAATTATATCAAATCAAGACCATTAAAAAGTAGATTATTTAGTAAATTATGCCAAGGTATGGAAGCCAAGTACGAATCCTTGTTCCTCCATACAGAAGTAAGATGGTTGTCCAGAGGAAAAGTTATATCTCGTGTGCTTAAATTAAAAGACGAAATGAAAATATTTTTTGAACAAAATAAAAATTATGAATTTGTTCATTTGTTGGAAGATAAAATATGGTGTACTAAACTGGCTTACCTATCAGACATTTTTGTTTTTTTTAACAACATCAATTCAAGTTTGCAAGGGCCTAATGAAAATATCTTAAACTCAACCGATAAGCTGGTGGGATTCAAAAAACAAATAACTTTATGGAAAAATAAAGCTCAGGAAAGGAATTTAGAAAAGTTTGAGTCAGTCCCTAAAGACAGTTATAAAACTATTAAATTAATTGTTGTTGATCATTTGACAACATTAGAGGAGAGAATTATTCATTATTTCCCAAAATTAGATATTAAGAAATTTGGTTGGTTTGTAATCCATTTCTCATAACAGATACTTCTGTATTTGACTTAACTTTAAATGAAGAGGAAGAACTCATTTTGCTTTCCAATAATCGAGATTTAATTTTAAAACATTCAGAAGAATCAATTAATTCATTTTGGATTAACATCAGATGCGATTATCCAATGATAGTCAAAAAAGCTTTAAACATATTATTACAATTTTCCACATCTTGTTTGTGTGAATTCGGATTTTCAGCATTAGCCAACATTAAAACTAACAAAGATCAAGATTGTTAAATGTAGAAGACGATATGAGAGTAGCGTTGTCATTTTTACGACCAAATATAAATCAAATGATCAAAAAACATCAAGCTCAAATTTCGCATTAAAAATATTTTAATTATTAGCTTGTAATTAATCCCTTAATAAACGTTTAGTTATTATTGTAATATATATTAGTTTATTTCGTATATTTAAAATTTTTGTCATAAATTATTTATGCAGTGTTGTAGTAAATAAATAATTTTTATTTTTTCTTTGTGTGCCGCCAAATTTTGAAATCGTTAAATATTTGCCGCAACAAAAAAAAGGTTGAGAATCACTGCTCTAGCCTGTGATCAAAGACTACATTACCCTCTTCGATGACTTTAATTTTGAAATATACCTAGTTCACGTGAAAATGATAAAATCAATTACAATTATCATACATCATTAATGATTGTATTGTAAACATATAAATGTGAAAGTTTATCAATTCGTTAATAGTACTAAATATGTTGAAATAGTAGTCTATATAGTCTAGGTCTATGTTTGTTTGATAATGATAAAACTATTTCTGTCGCCAAATGATATTATACAAAGATTTATTCTATTTGAAAGAACCTGTGGGTAATGAAAATACTGATTGAATTATTAATTATTTATATGTATTACTACCCGGTGCTGCTTTCAGTTGAATTACTAAAAAATGTTTGTGTTTGCAGCCAAATTGCTACGCGAAAATTATAACAATAGAGTCTCAGAAGAAGATCGTGATATACTCGAAGCAGCCGATCGGCGTCGACGAGGAGATCACATACGACTACAAGTTCCCGCTCGAGGACGAGAAGATCAAGTGTCTCTGCGGTGCCCCGCAGTGCAGGGGCTTCCTCAACTGAACGGCGCCGCGGGCGGATGTCGCTCTGGACGCTCGCTTCCGGCCCGCGCCGCCCGCTGGCTAGAACCTACAAACGCACTAATGACCCTATATATACCATGTCTATTGTTTGTAATATAAATTTTGTATAATAATGATCTATACATAATAAATGTGGCTTGTACGTGTATGTATCGGTGGACCGATCAGATTGTCTGGTTGTTGTCTGACTAGTTGTAGTGATGGTTCTAGGGCCATAACCGAAACCTTATAGCTGAAAATCACTGTCGGTGGAAGAGAGACAAGTTTATGCCTGTCACAGTGCTGGAAGAGAGGCGCGGTTACAATCAGCAACATAAATGAACACTAGATAAGTTAGACTGAACCTTTTTACGAGCTCGTCTCTTGAATTCCGGACTAAGTGTACACAACAAGCTGGACTCGTGCTGCGCGAACAGTAGAGGCCACTCAAAAAATTTTTCTCCGCGCGGAATGATCACGATTTGGTTTTAATATATTTTATGGTAATTCTTATATTGTACCGGATGTTCCTTTCGATTATTATTATTAATCTGGTCGCTGTTTACAGCTACGAAGCCCACGGTCGTTACGTTAACCAGGAATTTCTGATGAAATCTCATAGCGTATACTTACATGGCACAGGGTGGTTGTGTTTCACATAGTGCTGCGTATTTAAATTGGAAAATTGCTCATTTGCAAAATACAACTGTTTTTTTTTTTTTAATAAATTAACGATGATTTTTTTTTTATTTATATAGAAAAAAAACTTATGTATTAATAATGATGTTTAGGCGGTCTGTGTCTGCGTAGTGAGACGCACTTCCAGATAATGGATACCAGTGTTGGAGACGGTAGCTGCTCACTGACGACTGGTTGTCAGTGTTTGAGTAAACTTTGATTTCTACGTGTAACATTTGTGAATCGGATAGGGTTGCGTTTTCGCGCGTTTTACAAGCAAAGTTCGATGTTTGTAAATGTATGAAATATATTTGTATTATAATAATACAAGTTTCTCGACTGAGTTGATGATAATACATTAGGCATAGGTCGTTGGAGCTGACGCGCTGTGTAATTGTGTTGTACATTATATTTGTGAATAAAGAGATCTCTGCCTTCTGTTATTTAGTACACTTTTTAAGTACATCTGCCGTTGTGAAATTTGAGTGTTAGCGAGCAGCGGTCGAGCTGAACGACCCGTTCGATATCCGTCGTCTCTGTGAGAGGTGCGGACTGAGGCTTATTGTACAATGGCCGGTAACTCCGTTCACACCTTAAATGATGTAAAAGATTGTAAATAAATAATTCCAAGAATTCTTACCGTCATTATTTATTTAACATTAAGAAATAAACTGGTATTGAAACAGGTGGCGAGAGAAATTATTTACAAGTCCAAAATCAAATTTGTCTATCACCTTGACTTCAAATATACATAGCTACTTGATAAGCTCTATTAATCAATCATTTTTAATCGGGGCGTTTTTTAACGAAAGGGCCTACACTTACCTAAATTTGATTATCATCCCATTGCCTATGGATATGGACGCCATGACAACTGATGATGTATGATTCCACCTCAACCAGTGAAAAACACTATACAATATTTGGTAACAGATTTAATAAAGCGTCAGGACCCTCTCGCAAGAGGCAGTCTACTTACGAGATGATGAGGTTTGACAATATTAGGATGATAAGAGACATTACGGAGGAGAAGTTTCTCAAATTTTGTTTAACTTAAAAAAGATTAGAATGTTCGACGTAAGACCTACACGAGAAAGGATTTAGACCTTTACTCGCATGTGGAGGGAATGAAAGGAATAAATAATGGAAAACATAGTTAAGAAATATAATAAACATTAACATGAGTTATTATGCAGTATAATCGAATTATATAATCCTAATGACAGCTTAAAAATTGGTTAAATATTATATCAAATCACAGTAAATTAAACTTAATGACGCGACGCCAGTCACAAACAGGCAAGTTACCTGACCAACAGTAAACTTTACAGTTATGATGTTGCTGAATCTTCTCGGAAATATGATTTCCAAGCTCCATTTTCATAGTAGAATAAATAATTATAGCAATTACAATGTCTATGAAAATAATAACCACCTTAAAAATAATCGAATGAAGCGCTAAAATAAATACAAATAATCATTTTATCAAAATACATTACAAATATATTTTCCAAAACTACGTTTACTGGTTAATATTATGTCATGTCACTGGCTTTCCACAAGATTGTTAAGATGGTTAGCGATGGTCGACAGAGTCTGGTAAAGAGCAGCGCAAGACCGATTACTGTGGAGATCATTGTGAAGGCCTATATCCAGCAGTGGATGTCTATCGACTAATAATGCGACAGGAAGTATAAATTAGTGGAAACATTTAACGTATATATTAAAGCTTAAGTACAGAGTTAACTATAATAATAACAAAACTAGATTGCGCACCATTTTAGTGACGGTTACCTGCAAGCGGATAACAATTAGTGACTAAGTTCCATGGGAATCTCCTCTTGTAAAGGTTTTATTAGGTGTTTAGATTTTACTTAAAACGCACTTGCCTGGTAAACATTTCAGCACAAATATCGGAGGTACCCTTCGTAGATCCTGTACCTTCAGCGTCTGATTCCGTATCGGAATCAAATTCGGATGTCGCCGGCGGAGACTTTCTACCCATCGAAGCTTTCTTCAATCCCACTTCCGTAGTGAGAATTTCTTTAATGACATCATCCGAAGTTTGTTCTTTACGATTCGCATTCCGAAGCTGCTTCGCCCTCTTCCTTATGTCGGCTAGGAACCCGGTGTTTACCTCCACGCTCTCGTTAGACATTTCGTGTTGTGATAAATCTGTGCAAGATAAAGTCAAATCCGTTGAAGAGGAGCCTTTGGACTCGGAGGTAGTTTCAAGCGATTCAACTGAAGCACCGATGCTTCTAAACGCTCCGAGACCATCGACTATGGAAACGGAATAACCCTCGTCACATTTTGATCTTATTATAATCCCATTGGGTGTCGTCCCGAGCAACACGGGCTCGTTGACTTTGTAGTTAAAAACTTCAGGCATGTAGCACTCCGATCCGGAAGAGGCCACGGATGTGGTTTCGCAGGTGCATGGCGGCGCTCTGTAAGCTTCATCGTTGAGATATATGATAGTAACCCTGTCCGCTCCCACGGCGTAGAGGAACGGAGGTATGTACTCCCAGCTGTTTACGGCAGAACTCCATTTGGGATCTTCGTTTCGCGTGCGTCGTCCGTTTTCATCTACAAACACGCCACACTCTGAGTAACATATGAGAAGCTCGATGGGCCTGTTTTTAACAAGGACGATTGCGTGTGGCGGTGAGTGGCTCTTCGCTGCCGCAGCGACTGTTGGTTCGTCAAGAGCAAAGGTCTCTAATGCACCAGATGGTAGTTTAACCCTAAGAGGTTTCTCTCCAGCAAGGTAAAGGTATTTAGAAGTAAGCAGCAGTGCACTCGGCGTCCTGTCGATTGTTAGCGAACGCGCGATTTTGAATTCCGTGCTGCTCGCGTCGAAACGCAACACGAAGACGCGCCGACCGCACGCGACCACGGCGCAAAGACCTTCTGATGCTTCGTCTGCATTCACCTGGCAATAGATATAAATTTATATCACATGTATGTGTCCCCACACTTAGAATATAAAAAAATAGGAGACTAAGTTATTATTAAGTTGCTGTGCCAGTTCAAGTTATGAGGCGGTCGTACGTGCTGCTCGTCTCAATGAGGAGTGGTTTCAAACCTCATTGAACTTGAGCGAATTAGCCCTGCGGTATTATACAAAAGCGTCCCCGCAGTTACTGTATATTATTCAGAATTAACTTACTTTGACTAGATGAGGAGGTGATACATCGGGCAAACGGACCCTGGTCACGCTGAGCGTCGGTCGGAGAGCGGGTGAGCGGCGTAGCGCCGAGCCGAGCGCGAGCAGACCGCCGTGAGCGAGCGCCGAGTCGAGAACGAAAAGTGCGCGCCCGCAGCAGGCCGCAGCGCACTGCACCACGCCCTCTACTGTTTCCGCTCGCGACGGGGAGCCGCCGTCCTCCCACTCAACGCGCACCTCGCCGCGAAGCGAGTGCAGTCCGTCCGTGCAACCTGACGATGAAGATTCGGAAATGGCTGAATATGGTACAAATGCTCTGATGCTGGTGTTAAATTTATAGCCAGTCACAGTATGTTGCACTGGTGGTAAGTCTCTGTTGCCGACGACCGTCTAGGTTGGTCCCACCGCAGCGCCTTTTTCTGCCGACAAACAGTAGTGCGCAGACATTACTGTTCTGGTTTGAAGAACGTTGTAGCTAGTGAAACTATCGAGGTAGCAAGGCTTAATATCTTATGTGTCAAGGTGACGAGCGAATGCAATGCTGTGTGCATCCTAACTAGTACCAGCGAGACGAGCAAGACTAGGTCATAACAATTATGTGCTAGCGTCTTGTTCGTCTCGTCGCTTCGTCGAATAAAAAAATAAAATAAAACATTTATATTTTGTAGGCGTTTAGTATACGAGTAAGTATTGACGGAAAAATGTCTTTGTATGAGGATGTTGTTTCCACTGTTGGAACTCTGGCCTTGTCTCTCACAAAGTCAAAGCCCAATAAGCGTCGCGTTATCAAAATGAGGGGGGTGGCAGATTTCAATATAATGTAAATTGCGCTTACCAATAGCAAGCGCGTGGGGTGCGACGTAGAGCGCGGTAACCGCGGGGGCACGCAGCTCGCGGAGCGCCGGCGGACGGTACCCGGAGCTCGGGGCACTCGGAGTGCGCAGCCGCGACAACCACTCCCCGCGCTCCGCTATGCTGGAGCACACCGCGGCCGCTTTATCTCCATCATCTACCGCGCTCTCCACTTTAACCTATAAAATTTAATAAAAGCACATAAATCGACGTGTCCCAAAGACGTCGCGATAATATTGACGCGACCCCCTTTAGCATTAACGGGGACGGGGGAATGGTTGACGACCACATGATAAAAATAAATAGCGTTGCCGAAGCACAACAACTCAAGCGTTAACACTTATGTATTTTTATCACAATTCATCCATTTCTACATGATCTTTGTTTATCATATATCACATATCTAAAAGAGTAATTAATTTAAAAGTGCACATACAACGAAAGCGCGGTTCGCCTCGTTGTGCGGCAGGTCAACGGCGTCGGGCGACACCAGCCGCGCTCGCACCTCCCGTTCGCCGTGGGATAAAACGAGAGCTGCGCCGTCGGCGCGCGCGCTCATACGCTCCCGTCTGCCGTCCGACCTGACCAAATATTAATAAAATTATCATCCAATAAACGTTCACAGCTGGACGGACGGACACATGCCTCATATACACCAAAGATTTATTTAATAACTACCTACAACTTCAATATTCGGAATGTTGAGCAAATATGTACAGATTTGACTCTGGTAAAAGTGCTAGTAGTTTTGTTTTTATTGCCGACAAAATCAACCAAAACGAGAATATTGAAGACTAAAGAGATATCATCGAGAGAAATTTTATTTATATAATATTCATTTGCACACCACATAACACAACAATGTAAAAAAAGTATATATTATATTGAAAATAACTATTTTTGTAAGAGAAGACGGGGAGTCCCAGTAGTGGGCACATTTTGTAAGATGTTTATGGATACTATTTATCTTAAGAGAGTAAATGTGAGTATATATATTAATACATACAAAAAACGCGCTCACCATACGATTAAAAGCGACGGTTCCGGCAATTCATCCGATAAATCCATACTTCTTATTCTGTAACAATAAATGTATAAATAGTACATGCAATAGTTTTAATTAGGTTTATGAGTAAAAAAAATATGAATTGCATACCCATTGACCAGTTTCTTAGGTTTTTCGATTGGCTTTTCCCTTTTAGGAGTAGGAGGACTGTAACATAAATATATTTTATCACGATTTTAGTAATTAAAATATTTTAACCTATACACTGGATTGCTTTATATTTAGTTACATAATTTCATTCGGACAAAAATGGATAAAGTCCATATTTGCATATTGTATTATATGAATATTAACTTAAATGCAAAGAATTACATATTATTTGTTTATAAAAATAGCAGTTTCATCTTCGAGGGTGAGAGGTAAGAGAGCTGGCCGCCGACATGACGATGATCATTGGTATTCTTTGGATGGATACAATTGTCTTCGGACTGGTCGCGTTGAAAATCTATTAATGAAGCCTACTTTGGACCAGATAATAACAGGTTAAAATGATAATGTTTGTAAATAATTAGTTATCATAAATTTTTTCATACATGTCATTAGCAGCTAATTTGGCCCGCAGTCGCTCCACTTCTTCACGGAGCTCCCTGTTAAATTAAGAATTTCCAATAGAATATAAAGAGTAACTAATTTTATTCACAAAGGACTGCAAAGAAAAGTGTCATCATCATCAACATACATTCATAAAAAAAGTAGACGTTATGTTTGATTACTTCTGCGGTACAGAAGCTAATCGCTTGCGTTCTAACACCATGGGTCCATCGTTCGATTTCGAGGCCACATTTTTTTTTATTTGATAGTAGGTTTATTTACATCATCATCATCAGCAGAGAGACGTCCACTGTTAGACGTAGGCGTGTCCTAAAGATCTCCACATCGTAGTCCATTGAGAGGAATTGTGCCGTAAACCTATCACGCTGCCCCAGTGCGGATTGGTGGATGGTCAAAGCCTCGTCTGTTGTTAAGCAGGGTGCACCGCGTGCAGATAAGGTTGACTTGGGCTCTGTAAGATGTTGGGCGGAACCAGTATTTTTTTTTTGTTCGAATCTGTTTAACTAGCTACTGCCCTAATATTATAAATTTTCCGCCATAACAGCATTGCTGTATTCCCCTTTTTAACACGTGAAAGCTATAGTATTCTGGTCTTCACTTCACCACTTAAAGCTAAGAACGTCGTCTTAGCCTGTTGTAGCTAATGAAACGTGTTTATAAACAAAAACGAATCAGAGAAAACAATCTGTATATTATTTACTAACAGAGGTCTATGAACGGTTATAGAATGGCAGTTGAATTGGAAATTGATTATAGACCGTTATCATAGCTGTTATAGCTAAGCCAAGCACTTTTGGATGATTATTCAAGAGTGATTATAGCTCTAGAAGAAGAATAATAAGATTTACCTGTTGACTCGCATCAAGGGGGGTGATGCGGCGGCGCGGCGGCCCGATCGCCCGAATAACTTATTACTTAGTGAACACTTCTTACGATTAGCCTCTTCTACTTTAGCCTAATCAAAAATTTAAACATCACTTTAACAATTTATTTTTCGTAAGCTAATTCAAATAAGTAGTTAAAATGTTATTATTAAAAGTATATTGAAAAAGCAATTAAAGGTAGCGATTTTGTTACACACACATTTATTTAGTATTATATACAACATATATAGGTAGATTTAATGCCTTCGGCTTTAATTTTCAAGATTACCTTAATTGATAGAAAAAGGGAATATAGTTGTAAGTTAGATGTTAACGTAAAAAAGTCAATTAAATAAAATAAAAAATGAATAGAATCTATTGTATATGAGAAAATGTAGAACGGAGAGTTATCTCAATTCAACTGAGTAGGTCTTTGTAACAGCAAACAGCAATGTAAAAACATTGCTGTGTTCTGATTTGAAAGGTGATGCATGTAGCTAGTGAAATTGTAAAGCAAATGAATCAGTATATAATACGTACCTGCAGAAAGTCAATAAGCTTGGCCTGCTGACGGATCGTAGCATCCGCTTTAGTCTCACGCGTTCGCCACCATGCGGCCGCCGCCTCACTCGCCTCGTGCGCTGCCGCCGCTTCTTCCTGCACACAAACAAGTAAACACAATCGATGTTAGTCACGTTAAATTATCTCAATACTTTCCACGTTAAAATTTTGAATTAGCGATCAGTTGTTACGTGTGGCATAAGAGCAGTGAGCACCTGAGCGTCTGCCAGGCTGGCTTGTAGTTGCAGCGCGTGGGCGTGGTGATGGTGGGCTCGGGTACGCAACGCGGCGCATTCTTCCTGCAGATCGCGCACACGGCGCGCGGCACTCGACAGCGCAGCCGCGGCCGCGGACCTCTCGCCTTCCAGTACCGCCGTACGCGCTTCCAATTCCGCAGCGTGCGCTTCGCGACTCTCCAAGCGCTCCTACAGTTAAATAATTATATGATCCTACAGTTGAATAAATTAGATTTTGAAAAAGAAAACTATTGTTTAAAACTGTAGTTGCTTATGACAAATATTAAGTAAACAAAAGCGTCTTTTGTTCTATACAAACGTGATAAATCGTGTTTATCTGATAATATTATTGACAATTTGTGTACGAAGATACTCATAATGCGTACTCGTAATAATTGAAGTTGTGCGTTGGCAGCGCGCGCCTCCTCTCGCGCCACATCTCCTCTTTGAGTCGCGACACCGGCTGCAGCGGCGCGTTCAGCGGCCGTGCGCTCTGCTTCGCCCAGCCGTGCCCTGCACGCCTCCAGCTCGGAACGCATACGCTGTGTTTCGCTCTGCCAATTTTATGTACTGATAAGCACAATAAACAGACTATTTGCCGACTACACTTATATTATTTTTATTATAGATAAAGTATTTAGAATGCTCAAACAAAAACTCCCAAAAGATTATATTAACGGGAAAAATTTAATTATACGTTAATCAATTGATTTATACATAGATTTAGTCAGTATGTGTGGACATAATAATTCACACATACATAGCCATTGAAATATTAAAATAAAATATGTAAATCCTTCCAAACTTACTTCAAGGTCCTTATTTTTAACTTCATGCAGATCTGTTAATTTTTCCAATTCTGTTAGCTGATCTTCTAATAAAGTACAAGCTTCTTGAAGAGCCTTGTTATTCTAAAATAAAACATGTGCAATAAGTATTAGCAAACAACATAGGCGATAATAAAGTTGTTTAGTGGCATACAGTTATCAAATGCATGTGTATTGCAGAGAGTGTTGTGTCGACAGCTCTGCAGCGACCTGACAACAGGTCTGCAGCTAACGCGAACCGTAAACGATGCAGCCACGCGTAAGGGCCTTTCACCATCTTCAGATATGCAGGTTTAGGGTTCACAATAGGCTTCTCATTCGACATGTTAAGTTTACAATGATTCTGAAGAGGCTTCATTGGGGACGCGATTGTATAATCATCGGTATACTTAAGAACTTTAGGTTTGGATTTCGTCTTAAAAAAATTTAAACACACAAAAAAGGATGACATTTGTTAATGTTTTATAGAACGTAAAATTATTAAAGATTTCTCGGGATTCTTTATAAATGATAATGAACATTTTTCAATTGATTTTTAACCAGTCAAATCATTTATACGATGATTTATAACAGCACATAGACGCGCTTGTGTTTCTGGTATTGCTGCAGGCGAACTGAAAGCGCGCGCGCAGAGTGCAACCGCGCTGTTTACAAAAGCGATGCGCGCATAAAACACAATGAAGAATTCAGGATGACTGCATCGCGTTTCAGTTAAATAATAAACAAACAGACGTCATTCTGTATTCAATGTTACAAGTCACATGGTTAAGTTTGTAAATTTGTGGTATGTCTGATACAAGACCAAGAAAATGTATTTAGTTGTTTTATTGGTGATATTGGTAGAAATGTGAAGATTCTGTTATTGGCAAATCGTCGTCCGAGTGCTAGATTATCCTACTCACCAAATTTTATACTAGGAACATTTTTATGTTTTACTACTTGTGATACATGCATGGCATGATTATGGTATCCTGTTCATTTTTTTTCTATACTATCACGCCTTTTTCCAATAGGAGTAGGCAGAGGCGAATTAACACCCATTTTTCGCCAGATGTGGTCAGATTAGGTTCCATGTAACAGGGGACGAGCCTGTTGCCACTTCATTGGGGCCACCGCGCACACGCGCAAAGATAATTTCAGTGTGCGGGTTTCCTCACGATGTTTTCCTTCACCGTCAAGTACGTGGTAAGTGTAACAATATGCACATTAGGCATTAAAAAACTACTTAAGAGGTGCATGCTCCGGTCGGGATTATAACCCTCGTCCTCTGATTGCGATGTCCGAGTTCAGAGTCATTGAGCCACTACGATCCTATTAATATGATTTTAATTGGTTTTTGAAATTAATAAAAAAAATCTTTCGGAACCGATAAGTAGTGTCATTTGGTATATTTTTCAGTATGAAAACAAAATTAAAAAAAAAAACAAAAGCTGGTTCGACAATCTAGCAGTAGGGGGCGAAATAGCATATATTATATGACTATTCTTGAAAATAATTGCCGATAGTCAATTCATAATGATTTAAAAGCGAAAACAAATTTTTAATTACACATTGTATTCTACATTGTAAATATTACTTTATTTATGTTTCAATGATATATAAACAATTACTTGGTTATATTTCTTAACAGAAAATTCCATATCATTACCATCATTAGGTCATTGTTCTGTGTTCTGAGCGCGGTGAGCTCGTCCCGGAGTTGTGCCCTTTCCCGACTTGACAATTCCTCCTGTTCTTCGGCGTGAAGGCGCCGCTTCTCGCTGTATTGCAGTTCACTCTTCAACTTGCGAATATCGTTACGTGATCTAAAAATAACAGTAAGCGGATCGAGTTTTATTATTTTAGTCTTCCCTAGAGTTCATCACCCCATCCATCTCTATTTAAATATGATATACTGGCAGAGAATTTTATTCACCACCACATTCCTGTCTATATATATATCTATTATATACTGACAGTTTCATCAAGTCATTTGGTATTAAATCCGCCAAAACAAAGATTGATAGATTGAACTTGATCAGCTTATACCATCGTCATATATCACGAGATCTTATGTTCCTGTAAAAAGTTTTAAAAGGTGAAGAATTTATGAAGAATACCTTATGGAAAAAATATTTTTAAATATCCCTTATTAACTGGTTCTTTCTATCTATGGTTTGCTGTCCGCATACTTACCAAGTAAATAAAGAGCATTGAAAAGAAATATTGTACGTAACACCTTTTAATAAAAATAGATTAATCTTTAATATTTCTTACCTGTCTACTTCTGTTTGGACAATTTGGTGATCCTTTTGCAACTTGGCGAGCTGTTCTTTAACACTACTGAGGTCCGCCGCAGCGAGTTGATGCTGCGGGCGTAATGTTGCGATCTCCGATTGGAGTTCGGACACCTTTTGCTCGGCGGTCTTTCGAGCCTCGAGCACTGCCGAAAGACGTTCCTCCGCGCGTTTTAAATCTCGAGCAGTTGATTTCGTTTCCATTGATAACTCATTATATTCGCGTTCCTGCGAGAATTTTAGTACATTTAATGGATTACCATGGTTCTCATAAATTGCTGCTTTTTTTCTCGTCTCTTTATAAAATATTAAAATTCTACACGATCTTAAAAATCGTTATCGATTACCTTTTTTCTGTTTTGATTATGGCTTAGTTATAGGCAAATTTAAAACACAAATGGAAATCACTGTAAGATTATATCATATATTAGGTGCAAAGAAAAATTAAAAGATGTAAAAAACACTTATAAACAATATTTATAAAGAAAATATGTTCAAAAGTTTTAAGACATAAAATCGTTATAATCAACTTGCTATGTACCTTTCTCCATTTTGCTAAATTTGCAGCTCTGGTCTCTTGACGCAATGTTGCAATTTCGTCAGCCCGTGCCTATGAAATAATAATTTGTAATGAAATTCTTTTTTTTTATTCTACGAAGTGACAAGACGAGCGAGAAGTTTAGTTGATGGTAAGTGATACACTTGCCCATAACAACGTGGCGCTGGTTAAGATGATATACACTGTGCTGATGGCCTTGACATAGATGTTGACACTGGCTACTCCTGTAATTTCACTAACTAAAACGGCTTTCAAACCTACAAACAATAATGTTTGCACATTACACATAAATAGACTATCTTCACCAACAGAGACCTACCACCAGTTGATGTTTGTGGTTTTGGTAAATCTAGATTCGTGAACTCAGGTATCTGTATGTGCCTGCTCATTTTCACTATCTAACAGCTGATTTTGAGGTTTTCCAATGACCCGAAGTGTTATTATTGTGTATATGATATAAAAAAATATATTTATTTAATTATCTGAATTTTAAGTTTCTTAAGCATTATTAAGCTTCTGTCAAGCCACTCTATTTAATTTCTCACATAGACATGGTTTTAGTATTGTTTAACCTGAAGTTGTGCTTCAGCGCGCTCCAATTGCTCTTTAAGCAGCGAAACTTGCGCTTGCGCATGCGTATTCGCGTGCGTATGCAGATCGGAGACGCTCTCGGTGTCGCTACGGTCGCCGCGAGGGTGATCGCCGTCCGCAGCGTCTGCATGCTCGTGGTGCACGTGTACGGCCACGGTGCGTGCAGCGCACTCAGCACATGTCCGCTTCTCCAAAGCGCTTACTTCGCGCTCCAACTGACGCACTAATTGTTCTAAGCTATTAACCTAATACATAATATCCATATTATTTTTTTGTTACCAAAACTCTTTAATAAAAAAATCTTTGAGTATATTAAAATTGCAACATCATTCAACGTAAGTAATAAATGGAAAATATGGATTGATTCAAGAGAAAAAAATTTTAGTCTTATATTCTAGATTATGACATTGCGTTACCTTCTCTCTTCTTCGCGAGTCATCGAGTAAAACGTTGGCTGCGCGTGCTTCCGCCTCCTCTAGTCTGTCCCGAAGTCTCGCCTCGGTGCGAGAGGACTGCTCTTCCAAAGCAGCCTCGCGACGGGCAGCTTCTTCTACGCCCCGCTGTAAAGCCTACATAAGAATTGCAATGTTAATTACTTTTAAGTTGAGGTCAAGTGTTAGCCCATTGAAGATAGAAAATAAATACATTTAAATACAATATAGACACCATGTTAGCATGTACAGTAATTTCTTATTGTTTTAAACAAGAACAATGCACAAAACTTTTTTAATAAATAATATATTCGTTTAACTAATTAATCAACTAAATGATAACAATTTTACTAGTTAAAAATTAAGTGCATTATAAAAACAAATTTCATTTATATAATCATGTTATATAAATACCTTCATTAATATAATTAAAAGTACTTGATCTGACCTGTACTTTAGCCTGTAAGGCTTTAGACTGCAGAAGTTCTTGTGCGAACTGTTGTTGTACTTCGTTCAGTTGCTGCGAGGTAGCTTCAGATGCACGCCGTATTTCGTTGGTTGATTCCTTGTTGAATAAAGAAAATATATTATTATTTCATTCTTTAATAATATTTAAATTATTGTTACCATTAATCTGGTAAAGAAAACATTGATAAGAAATTCTCATGTTTCATGACTATTGATAGACAAATATTTTGACTATCTCTTTATGAAAAAGGCCCAGAGTTTCAATAGCAAGTCTGTAATTGCACATAGAAACTTAAGTAATCAGCAGCAAATGTATTTTTAATGAAAATTACCTGTGCAGCGGCAAGCTGTGCTCTAACTGCTTCGAGCTCAGAGCGGAGAGAGTCCGCTTCGGCGTCGGCGGTTGCTAGTCGTCCTTCGATCTGCGCACGGAGACGCGACTCCTTGGCAGCGTTCGCTTCTGCGGTCGCCAATCTAGACGCGTCGGCCTCGCCACCGCTCAACGTTTGACGACGTAGTGCACGCTCTTTTGCTATTGTGTCCTGTTGGAAATTTATTAACAAATATATTTTTTTATGCGTTGAATCAAGCAGGATGTTCACCTCCTGCTTAAATAAGCACTTGCATATAAACACTGAGATACTATTTGAATCTATTCACATTATCACAATCAACTCATCTTCTTGCAATATTACAATAGGTTGAGCTCTCTTGCAAAATAGGGGGACCTGATCATTATTTGTTCCAGCTTAACTAAACATTATCACACAAGAGATCATCTTTTAGTGAGCATAGTAAATTAATTTCATTCATTAAAGTGCATTTAATAAATTAAACTACTGCATTTTAGTGGAAAAGCGTAGAATATGTTGTTGACTCATTTTAAGATATTTATCGTATTCTCAAATATTAGAAAAGTACAGTCTATGTACTACTTGTTGTATAATTATATGTACTGTTATAAGATACAATATTCTATCTACTGATTCTCAGCTACGCTAATTTTAATTAAGGAATATCTATCTATAATTACTTATAAACTAATTACAAAAAAAAAACAACTACAATTTCAGAATTATGTAAATATATATAATACTATCATGACTATTATTATATCTACCACTATTATGACGAAAATGTAGGATTATACCACTTATATTCAACAACCACAATTGCCTCATTTCTATTAACTACACATAATCACTTGACTTACAATGGCTCGAACATTTATTTCTGTAAGTCTTCTGTGCCTCAAGTCCTGAGCTTGCTTTATGATATCCTGTTAAATATGTTTAGTAGATGATATAGGCATTAATAAAGAAACTTGCAATAATGTGAAGGCTTCAAAGACATGTTTATTATACTTCTTGGGGCAATGGTTGCAACTTTCATTACTAATAAAATAATTAAAATGCTAAAAATATTTTGAGAAATGTGTACGTCCCTATTGTAATTATTTTAAATGACGTAATATATCTATACTATTATGCAACTTAAATGCCTATGTGGTCTGTAGCTAAGGGTTTGTATTGTTCGTGGGAAGTGTCCTATTCAGTGAGCTCAATTCCTTAGCAACATGTACTTTTTTCAAATCTTATTGACTAGCTACCATCAATATGTTATAAAGATGTCGGGATAATAGCGTCGATGTGTTTCAGCTATCAACATATGAGAACCAAAGTAATCTGAATATACACACCATTTCATCGTCATTCCTACCCCACCCACGATAAATTGAGGTTGTGTTAACTTATTAGAGATAAAAAACGTTTTAATCAAAAACAAAGTTTTATATGACTGATGTCATATAAATTTAATACCTTATAATGTTTCTGCTGAGCACGCGCTGCCTCTACCGTAGCGTTGGCCCGCTTGTTCTCAGTTTGTAGTTCAGCAAACTGTGCCTCCAATCGCTTCAATTCGTTTCTCAAAGAGTCGCGTTCTGTCTGCAGTTCCGCCACATGCGCTTGAGCAGCGCGAAGCTCAGCATTATTTCTCTCCGCGATGCCGCACGAAAGCTCCTGGTTAGTTCGTTGCAAGGCCATGCGTTCCTCTTTTTCAACTTCAACCTGACGCTCCAATCGTCTGGTATACCATTCTTTATCAGTTTTATATTTTATTTAAAATTGTTAACGCTTATTAATTTTTCTCTTTAACATTTACTGATGTTTTCTTTAAAAGTGTAAACATTAACTTTTTAAATCGCAGAGTCAATTTTATAGAAAATTAAAAAAGAAGACTGCTACAAGTCATAGGCCTGTTGCCAGAGACCGTTTAGATAGCTACCACTGCAGCTACTATATCAAAACTATAGTATGTGAACATTACTGTGTTCTCGTTTGAAGCGGCAGTAAAATTACTGGGATAATGAAACTTAACATCTAATGTCTCAACGCGACAAATACAGTGATTGTTATTTTAATTAGCGTTTGGTTTTTATAGGCAGACGACGTATCATCATCAGAATGTGCTGCTCCTCTCGTAAGTTTAAATAAAAAAATAGGCTTGGTTGTATAACTACAAACACATTTTTAAGAATATTAATTTCTATACAATGCATATTAGTTTCTTCTGCAAACATACTTATTCTGCAGGCTGAGTGCGGTGATTTCGGCTTGAAGACGCGCGCGCGTGCGCTCCGCTTCGGCGTCGGCTTCACGACGCGTTCGCTCAGCCGTCGCTCCAGCCGCCGCTTCCGCCTCCGCTAACTTGCTTTGAAGCGAAGCTATCTCGCGCCCACGCATTACTGCTAACTTTTCCGCAGATCTAGTATGGTAATGTTTTATAATAAATTTCATTTATTTCTTCTAGTAACATAAAAGAAGAAAACACCAAGTTAAATTTATTTATGAGCTATGACTTTATTAAATATTGTTTTAGGTGGTTTGTAACTTCTTATAATGATACTTGGAGATACAAAGGCATTTTAGTCTATTACGAGTATTTGTATCATAGCAACTTACTTGAAAGTGGCCAAATCAATAGCTGTACAATCATGTGAAGCATTAAAACCGCCTGTACTGTCTTCATTTTGTTCTTGCGCTACATATGAATAACCTGCGAGACAATGCAAAAATTATTAATACAAAGAATTTGAAAAGAGAGAACCTTTATTTTCAAGCAAAGCTGAAGTGTCTGTTGGTAATGTAAATACAGTTTTAATTTTTGGTTACTGTAACAATACCTTTTACTTTTAGTAATAGTTACTTAATTATATGAAAGTTTACATAATACTTACACAAAAAAATAATTAAATATTTTATCTGTTTTTTGAATAGTTACTGAAACAGTATCTGGTTTTTTTTATATGCATTTGATCTAGCGACAAGAGAGAGGTGTTTACCTGGTGGTCAGTTATACGCGTGTCCATAACAACGTGACACTAGTTAGGATTATAGACATTGTACCATATTATGCTCGGCGCCTTTAGACATAAAGATATTAAGTTAGTTGTTACTCCAATGATGGACACTGGCTACAACAATCTTTAAACAGAAACAATAATATTTGCACATTAGTATTTGACAGCAGAAACAGCTATGGTGGCTTATCTACCAATGGAAGATCTCTGGCAATAGCATAACTTAGCATATCCTTTTTTAAAAATATTATGTTTAAAAATAATTGGTAACAATTGCTTTAGATGCTATGCTGTATATATGCTCTAGATGCTTCGCAACAGGAAGTTGCTACAGCTTCTATATTGTTTAAGCAATATTTATGTTTTTTTATACATATATTGGTTTAACTCTCACCGACAAATGGCAACTGTCCAGCAAAGGGTGGTCGAGTCCGAAAAGGAAGAGCAGAAGGAGGAGGCGTATCGCGCGGGGGTGGGTTGAAATACGATGCGTCCTCCGGGCCGCGCAAGTGCGGCACCCAAGGTGGTGCCTGCAATGGTAATGTGAGATATACTTTTATTGTTTTTTAATAAGCAATTTAAAAACTTTAACTCCAACATATTAGTTGTTACTAAACCTTGTGATTAACATCGTGGAACCTAAAAAGTATGTTAGATGAGTATTAATCTGCTGGACATAGGCCATACATACAATCAGCATGGCTTCCGGTGCCGCCGGACACTAGGAACTATCGTATGTAGTGGTTCATAATGGGGATTTGAACCATTTCCCTCCACGCTGGTCCAATGAGGGTTGGCGGGAGCCAGAGCCTCCTTTGTTAATTAGCCAGGTACACCGTGAGCAGGTGACGTTGGTTTGGGTCCCGTGAGTTGTTATGTGGGACCCCTTACAGTATCAATCATTGTGATCATTAACAATATGAATATCATTTAACAACAATCGTATATAAACCGGCAATTATTATGTCTTACAAATGATGCTAGCAACTATTGAATTAAAGATGATATTACCATGTTGGTCTTTTATTGTGATGGATTGAAATAATCGACGGAATATTTCATTTTTCATCGCTTTTTTGTTAATACGCTAATTTACTACAAACCCACAAAGAAAAGTATACCTGGTCACGTAAAGAATGCAGCCGAAGGTGCGCCAGTGCTGGCTGCTGCAATGTGTCCAAGTAGCTGAAGCGCCGTGCCGGTGCGACTCGCAACAACCCGCCCACCAAAGACCTCCAGGCGGGCGACGGACCATGCGGGGCAAGTTCAAACGGCGGCGAAGCATCCTTTTCGCGCTCGTACCTGAAATGTCCAAAATTATAGTACTATAAATTTTTTGGTCTATAAGGTTAATGCGGTAACAAAACTAACTGATGTCTCAAGAAGATGAACACAATACACTATTACCATGACCAAGCCTCTCATTTTGTTACTTCTTCATAAAAACACCGGAATATTTTTACAAATTCTTTTATCAATTTACTGTGACAAGAATAGCAAAACGTTCACCTGATGGAATGTGAGAAATGTCCAACTGTAACAATATGGCATTAGTAATGATGATATACACACAACCACATACGTGTCGTCGCCTTGAGACAAGATGTTAAGTCTTCTCCAGTAATTTCACTAGCTCTACCATTTCCTTTAAATTGCTGCCCAATAATGTTTCCAGGTGTATTATTTGTCAGCAGGAAAAGATACTGTGGTAACACCAGCCTATGGTAACTACTACCACCTGTAACCACAGTAACGTAAAAATTTACTATAAAGAAAGAAATTTCAAACAATAAATATAAATAATTAAATACAAAACATTAAAAATACCTTTGTATGTTGGCTAAAATCTGTGCCAAGGTGTCGTCCTCCCCAGTAGAGAAAGGTTTTTTCAGAGTCACTAATTCGAAAGCCACCACGCCCAGCGACCAGTAGTCACATGCAGACTGTCCACAGAGAAATTACTACATTTTAAAATCTAAAACCTAGATTTATTTTCAAAAATCCAAAATATTTTTTGGTAATATAAAAAAATATTTATTTATTTTCGTTCTTGTATGTTACTCTTTCATTTACTGTAATCCAGGTTACAGGGGGTGACTTAATGTCCATGTGGTATACTCTTTGAGACAATCATGGGTATATTAAATTTAAAGCAAATATGTTATCTTTTATGACAATCAGTCACTATAATTTTAGTGTTTTTTAATTTTTCATATTCTGCAAAGTGATTTTAAAGGTTTAATATGTTATACATGAGTATTATTATTTGTGCTTACTAAAAGTAAAGAACATAGATTCAAACTACTACAAGCTTTTTATAATTTTTTAACATAAAACTAAAAAATTATAATTTCCTGCACCAAAAGTACCACATACCTTGTGAATATTAAATGTTAGTTTTGCACATCTAAAGTATATAATAAGTCACATGTCTACGAAAGCTGTTGGACTTAGAATATGTCGGTTAACTCATAATGATTTCCTTTACTGGAAAATCAGGTTTGGTGGGGATCGAACTCGCGCCCTCGAGACAGCCGGTTCGCCTAACAAACTGAACTATCACCGATAAATGGGCACACTGATATATTTAACTTTAAACTTTTATAAAAGCATATGCATATAAAGAATACAATGCACAATGCAGAGTCAATAATGCAGTTCTACAAAGTATTATTCTATGTTAAAATTGTTTCAATAACAGTTACTTCACCAGAAAAAATCCTTACTTACATGCTGTAAATTTAAATATTACATATGCACTCAAATCAGTCAACATTACTATTTTAATAGGTTTGTTATCAATAATATTACTATTAATTTTTTACACACTATCTTGCATCTGTGCATGCTCTATAAAAGTATAATTTACTTCACCTCTTCTCACTATTATCAAGTACTGTCCAGATTTGAAATAATCTTGTCCACTATAAAACAATGAGCTGGGTGTTAATATATAAAAAATCTCTGATATTAAAAGACGAAGAAGAAAAATATTGAACGAAAATACCATGTCTCAATCTGACCCTGATAAATTTTAAATATTAATAATGGATTTTCTAAAATATTTTCAAATATCATTTACAAGTTTAAAGTATTATATTAACACAAAACTCAACCTGTGTTGTGGGTTAAAAGTTAATCACTACAGAGTATACTACACTGTACTCTCCTCTATATATTTTCACAATTACTATAAATACCTAAACCGAAACTAACAAATATTCCAGATCACATACACTAGTGTATTTGCTGATGGCAAAGTTTGTCATAACTATTTAGATTAATTTAAAATACTGGTACATTTTATTGTAGAAATTAAGAAAAATAAACAGCTCACTTAATCAAGTCAAAGTCATTTATCCATACATAACTGCTGACCAAGTGCAGGTTAGCGAATATCACATGTCTATGAAAGCTATATCTCTTTGGACACAAGTTTCCTCAAGATGTTTGCACTCATTACAAGTTGAAACTCAAAGAGAAGCAAACTGGTGCTCCTTTGAGATATATAGTACTCACTATCATTTTACAAACAGAGCTATCGCTGTTGTCACATTTTCTAAATATGACTCTTTTTTGGTTATTTGAAATTATTCACCATGCTGACCATGTGTAGATCGAAGGAATAAAGAAACCCATTTAATTATCATACATTGGTTCAAAAAAAGTCAATTACATTAGTCCAACAAAAAAACTGCCTTATGAGCAGAAAATTGCATGAGAAAAATTAATATTCTTTATATTTGAAACATCATGCAAACACACATACACCAAAATAGCTTCAGTTGTCACCTTTACAATTTGTAATATAAAGTTTAGAATGCCCAAAAACATTTATATGCAATTTAAGAATCAGAGCTATTTGAATTGGTTAAAATGCAAAAAAGTGTACAAAAAAGTGAGTAGTTTTGGTTTAAGTTAATATTCACTAGTAGTAAAATTACCGAGATAGTGCGAATTAACATCTTGTGTCTCAAAGCGACTATCACTGTGGCATGCTGTATATATTATTCTAACTAGCGCAACGATATTACGACTGGGCGTATCACTTAACATCAGGAGCCATCTCGCCCATCTTATCGCTTTATAAAATAAATAAAAAACTGGCTCTGCATTATTGTGGGCGGGCGTACCACTCAAGCAGTCCCGTCGCTTAGTGGAATAAAATAAGATTTTTTTGCATATTAAATGATACTTTTTTCTCATTTTTGTTTGTAACTCAAGGAATAACCCACAATACAGTGAGAGTGATAGGGGTTTAGAATGAAACTGCGTGTGCGAAGCGTGTGCACGTGCGAGCGAACCCACAACAGCGGTGTGTATGGTGCGGCAGTAGTCGAGACAGACAGTGTGCGCGCAGTCGGCAGCGGCGAGCAGCTCGGGCGCTACGTAGTCTGGAGTGCCAACCGCAATGCCTGAAGTACCGCCCACGGACAAGCGCGCGCACGAACCGAAGTCCCCCAGTTTTACATGCCCACACCTGTATAATAATTATTCTTTTAATCTAGAACAGGTTAATACTTGACTGCAGTTTCACAATGTGTTAAATTACAATAGGATCGTAGATAGTAAATCGTAGTCGCTCAGAATATTCTGTCCCTCAAATGTTGACAGCCAAAACAGTTAAGGAGTTTAAATCATTGTACTAGGAAGATGTCAATCTTCACAATTTTAATACTTACAAAATACAGGTGTGAGTTTTTATCATGAAGAGAAGTCAGTTTATATTAGCTCCTGTTTTGCAGAGTCCTTGAAATGAATCTACTCTCTTCCAACTACAGTAGGTTGAAATATGGGGAACCTCAACCATGGGAAGTTCTTACCAAGGTTTCACACCAATGCAACTTTGAACTTTACTACTAACTTTGCTTCAGCCATATTTTACTACATAGCAACAACAATATATATAACATACATACATAACAGTACTCTGTTACCATATATGGGTAGACACTGTAAAAACTCATCTAGCTTATTTATACATTTGATGCTGAATGAAACCAAAATTAAATTAATCGTAATTGTTCAAATCTGCACTCATAACAGCATTGCTTTGTTTTGATTGCCTACATATGGGTACTATAATATACTAAGTATGCTTCGCTGTCTAAGGCCTCTAAATATCATGTAAAATTATAGTCAAGTCAAGCCCAGTGTCAATAACAAAGTTGAATACATTTGCAAAAAAAACCTGTGTTTTTAATTATAAGATCTAACCTATCCAATAAAATGTTCTGGGGTTTTATATCGCGATGCACGTAACCCATGGTGTGCAGAGTTTTCAATGCATGAGCCACTTCAGCAACATAGAATGCTGCATCCCGTTCTGATAATGGGTGGTTACATCGCGCCAACAATCCTGAGAGATCACCACCATTGCACAACTCCATTACTAAGTAAAGATTACCACTGTCCTGTAATTCAATGTAACTCATTACTAACACAATATTTTATTTAAAGGCTTTGAGAATTAAGTTTTATATTGTCTTGTAGATTTAACTACTTCAAATTTATTTCAAACTAAAAATATGTTCAGTTTTAGATTAAGTAAAGCTACAACCCACAAGCGTGGTGAACCTACATGGTTCAATCCCACTCTGTATGCTCTGTACTGCACAGGTAATAACATACCTGAAAGGCATATTGCAATTTCGGTATCCAGGGTACATTAGCATTTGCTAAAACATCTCTTTCATCTTCTGCTCCACTTGACACACGTTTGCGAGCTTGTTCCTTTCGCAAAGTTTTTAATGCATAGACATCTCCCGTTTCTTTTTCACGCACCATCTGTAATTTGTAAATACATAAAAAAAACCAATTCACTTATGTAGACTTTCAGAAATAAACAATAAATGCTACTCACATGTACTTCACCAAAATGACCCCTTCCAATAACTTGTAATGATTCAAAATCTGAATAGCAAACTCTAGCTCGTCGCAGCTCAGCCAAACCACTCCTATCTGAATGATAAAATGTAGATTTTAATATATTTTATTTATTTTTACAACTTATTGAGATCAACATTATTTTTGAAGCCGGTATCAAGATAATTTTTAAACTAGTCATATGTTTCTATTAACATACTGTATCAGTGCTACTCTGCCTTAATGTAGTATCTTGTATCTCAAGAAAGTAACAATGTAACGGCAACTATCTTATTTTTAAAAACAGCTATTCCTTTTTTCACCTTATCATTACTTCTTTCCTTATATTATGGTAACAATGAAAATTAGACTTATTGACTAGAACATAGTTAAAAAGTCATCAAGAACATAGTAACATAGCTACAGTTATTTTTCATTCTTTGGACTAAATCAATCACGTGACGAGTTAAAAACTTATATAAATAGAACTAAAATACAGAAATATATTTGACGGCGCCTTTTACTTTTCATTGGATTTGGATTGGATAACAGTTGGCCAAAGTAATATTTCTCTGTAACTTTTGATTACAAAAGAATAATAAGGCTCGCCATAGAAGGCTCGCTGAGGAACATTAATTTTCAATTCCGTATGAACTCCAATAGTCTAGGAGTACTAACGAAATCATAATTAAAAATACGTACACTTATCCACAAACGCGCGCACAAGTTCATCACATTTCTTGATGGGGTCATCATTACACTCATCATATAAAACAGTAATAGCATCCAATAATGTTTCACGATCAATCTTTTTGCTCAGTTTATTAGCTCCACTCGTAACTTTCCCTGTTATTTGTCGGTTCATCCGCGTGATGCGAACTGCAATTGCTTCTTTCGATGGCTCCATGTTGTTGCTTTAGTTATCTGTAATTACTTTACAATATTTTCATGGTAATTTTTGTTTATTTTTGATGTCCACTCAGATATTTTGTACTCTCAACAGACCGGTATTTCCACCGTTATTTTTTGAAATCTGAACACGACTATACTGACAACTTATTACAATGTGGCCAGAAATTAAAATACTCGGGGCAGTATAAATACAGACGGTTATAGCGGTACAAAAATAATAATCTTTTTGTCTAGTTGTTGTGTTCGTTCAAAGTTTTAGTTTAATTTTGTTTTCTTTTATTTTATTTTCTATGTCTTTATTATTTTAGCTCGCTCAGCACATATTTCATCATAAAAAAGAGCTACAAAAATATATAGTTAAACGAAAAAACTACCTATTCTATTATTTTATTTTTATATAAATGTTTCTGAAATTAAATGTTTACTCAGCCATTATATTTGCGGTTTATATTAATGTAAAACGTTCTGCAGCTACATTAAATGTTACGAAATATTTCGCCAGCACCTTTTTTTTTCAACGGCGACTTTACGTCCCCACTGTTGGGGCACAGGCGTGCCCTTAGGTGATGGGCCATAGTAACTGCACGGGCCCAATGCGTATTGGTGACTTTACACACACCTTAGAATAAATTCTAATTGCAGGCAATTCATGTGCAGGTTTCCTTCACTGTATGTATTTCGCTGTTGTTTACTGAAGTTCACTAATGTAAATAACTTAAATATTAAAAGTCATTGGTTCATGCCGTGATTCGAACCCGCAACCTTCGGAATGAAAGCCGCACGCTCTAACCATTAGGTCAGCGAACCATGATCTTAATAGTATCTAAATAAACTTTGTACATTAAGATGAAGATAAAATCTGTAAATAATGAGAAAATAAAAAAATTACGTAATACGTTAAATTACAACTACACGAAGAGACGGCTGTAAATGAAATTTTTTTGTAGGATATCGGTAATGGTAAAGATATAAATACTTGAATCATGATTTTACATTAGACCACTGAGGATAGATATCTATTCTCTTGTATATAACTTATTTCTTTACTGTAACAAATAATTTATTTAGATAACTATGTGATTATATTCAACCAAATACCTACCTCGCACTTTTTTCTATTATTATTATTCTTCTTATAGCCTTTGTAAACTGTAATATTATTTATGCGTCCCAATTTTATAACTACGTACGAGTTCTATTGGTTATTAATGTTGTTAAATTCTTTCAACCTTCGTAAGTATGATCATGTATCTACGTTCCGTTCACAGTGGTTACCCATCCGTCAGCGGCGAAGCCTGTGTGCTTTCAACACCCTATTTTCTATTTTGGCTTCTAAACCACCTCCTTATGTTATTTCCTGTTTTAAGTATTTAAGTACCAACCACGACAAAGATCTTCGCTCCTCTAACAACCCGCTTTTTTTGTGCTCTTCTCACATTTTTAATACTGTCCAGTCTATTCTTCTCTAATGTGTATAATGCACTCCCTCTAAATATCAGAACAGTAACTAATCGGTGTATTTTTAAGCAGAAAGTAAAGGAAATTCTTTTCTATGAAATTAGGACTGTCTTTCTTGAAATAATTTTGAATACTTAGTTAATATCATGTATATAGCTCGCTGGCCTAAAGGTTGGAGCGTGCGACTTTTATTCCGAAGGTCGCGGGTTCGAATCTCGGCATTTACCAATGACTTTAATATTTAAGTTATATACATTTATGAAATTTAGTTACAACAGCGAAATACAAACGGTAAAGGAAAAACATCGTGGGGAAACCTGCACATGAATTAGAATTTATTCTAAGGTGTGTGTGAAGTCACCAATTCGCATTGGGCCCGCGTGGTAACTATGACTTATCGTCCTCATATTGAAGGTAGGCCTGGGCCCCAACAGTGCGGACGTAAATAGGCTGTAAAGTAGCAAAAATGCTTATACACATATTTATATGTGTTTTTGTATGTGTATATTTGTGTATTATACTTGTATTTCTTTGATGCATCTACCTCATCATATCTACCTTACCCAAGGTAGACTGAAAGACAACGCCAATGGTATTAATCCACCTTTACACGATGTGTACAAAGTTTAAAAAATAATAAAATAAAATACATGTACTATGTTAATAATTTACAGTTCACCAATAATTCATGTAACAAATTGACACATCCTTTATAAAAATAAAAACGTTGTTGTATTGATAACATATAATAAGTAATGGAAGAAAAAAATTCTGAATGCATTAACCGATCAACTGAATACACCATTTATTATAATTATTTGCAGCAGATTATGTATTTTTAATATTGAGAAAATATAAGGCTTTTAATTATGTTTGTTTATTAACTAAATAACTTATGAGTACTTCATCAATAAAAAAAAATATGTATTATATACATTCAACTTATGCATTACAATTATGTATTATACAATCTAAAATAACTTGATCTTATTGTATGGAACAGTAAGTAAATGTAAGTTAATTGAGATAAAGAAAGTAGATCAAGAAAATTAATAAAAGTAAAACTTTTAAAATAATTTGAAATATATTCTAAAATAATACAATAGAGTTTGATGGTTTTTATCGAATCGCATGGATAAAACTTATATATTATGTTTCAATAAACTTTGGTAGTACAGTAGTGTGTTTATATGAAATCCGAAAGACGCAAAATTATATTTATTTCTAAAAAAAATTAATAGAAACTAAAAAATCCACCAGATTTATAAAATTCTTTAAAATGAAACGTTTTTTATTATCAATCGATTTCGAGTTTCCGAAAGGCACCGACGGTACCATAAATATCGGTGTCAAATTGCGGCTCCTGTGTAACATTAGAAAGTTCGCCGAGGTCCCTTAGAAAGTCTCTTAATTCATCCACGCGACGCTTCCATTTCTTTGTAATGATCTCAATAGATTCTTCTTCTCCACCCCACTCCACCGGTAGCACTCGCAACGGGAAGTGTTCTAGTAGCTCTTCTACTTTTTGATGTAGAAAATACTATAAAAAGATTTGTATTATTAGTATTCTTAGGGTTCCTTCTTACTTCAGATGTAATAATAGGCAGATGCCTATAATATTATAAATTAAAAACTTTATGTAGGCATTATCTTATTGAATTTTATGTAAAGACAAAGGTATAACTTATGAGACATAAAATAAGTAACGTAAATAGTGTTAAATAAATATCGTAAAACTAGCTGACGTATTTATCTTTATAAATTCTTCATATATGTTTGACTTACATCTTGAAACAATAAATAAACTGTATTTTATATTTCTTTTAAACCTATTTCAAACTCTTTTATTCTCTCATATGTGTTTCTATTGGTTATCAAACGAAGACCTTGTAAAAAAGCTTTGGAAATTCAAAATGTATGTAATAAAAAAGAGTTAACACTCATAATTTTTGGGGTTGGTCTTTAAAAATAAAAGAATCCTAAATCAATTTACAGCATCTATGTTATGTGGTATTAAATATGTTAAAAAAAGTACCCTATACAAAGCAGAATAAAAGTCATAAATCTCTAGTCCTTCAGTATTCTTAATGTCGTCTTGGTTTTAATCCATCAGTACGGATTTGAGACTAAAATGGACTATCAATGACTAGAACTAAATTTATTAAGTTGTAGTACCTATATTATTCACGGTTTTGTTTCAATCTTTTTTCAGTTTAAGCTTGTAATGCGCTAAAGCTCGAAATGGGTTTAATCCACACCAAGGTGTATCGTTTATTTATAGATTTTGATAAATTAGTAACATACACACACACGAAGAAACATTACAGAAATCACGTAAATACATTGCTTACGTAATACTTTGTTAACATGTATTTTCAATGTAATTATTTACAATAATAAAACAAACGTCACATGTGCATGTTTACCTGCAACGAACACAATACGTTTGACATGTAATTTGAACTAAGTGTAAGGCCAAACAGATACATTAATATTTTTTTTAAAAAAATTAATTAATATATAAAAAGAAAATCAAGTGATCTTGTCTGAAATAAAAAAAATATTATACATGGTAAAATTATGCTGCAGCCGGCGCTGGGTGGGTCACGGATGTGAGCGAAAGTGATCTCGTGGCCTCATCGTAAAGCGACGGGGAATATCATGGATGTTTTATTTGAGACATTGTCTTTGCCCCTATGAAGACAGGTATGCAAAAGTAAAATAATAAAAGTGTAAAAATGTGCCGCCAAACTTAAGGTGTAATATATATTATGCTGCCATGCGATCTGGATGTTTATTACATGCAAAAATGGAATCATTGTAATTTAATTCTATTGATTGTATTAAAAAAGCGCGTTATTTAAATAATGGTCTAGTAGTCGCTTATTTATTGTAAAATACATTTTGTGATGCGATGACAGTAACTCTTTTACTAAATTAGATATATAACAGAGACATTCACATCATCATCATCAGCTGATAGACGTCCACAGCTGGACATTCACATACTAATTTGTAAACCTGCCGATGTAAATTTTATATATTTTTTTGTGTTGAAGTTTGTATTATAATATTAAAATCATCTAATGTTTAATTGAAACCAGGACGAATCTTAATAAATTGCTGTTAAGATGACTATCATCTCGTACATTGTTGTTTTCATAAGAAAGTAACATCTGTAGAGGGCTACTTACCCGGTTTCTTATTTTCTCATTTACACAAGAACGTATAAAATTGAGTGAGGTTGCGATTAGTGGTGGTGCACCAACTACGTGGATACGACGCATACGCTGTGGGTATGCAGCGTGCGCGAGGTGGATCGCTCGACGTACCGAATTTGCAGCTGTAGCCATGCGAGCAGCGAGCGAGGCGCGAACATTTGATGCCTACAATGTAGCAAATATATCCAGTACAATTTTCTAAAATATTTTAAATGCGAATACAGAATACATATACTTATGTTTCATTAACTAGTTACAAACAAACAAAATCAACGTCATTCTGCACAGTAACTTATATATACATATGTATAACATATTGCACAGATGAAAAGAGACATAAAAAGTTCTATTTTATTTTTCTCCTTAACTTTAATAACTTATTTCTTACCTCCCAAATAAAAACATCACCAGCCAGAAGTGTTTCGTCGTGCATACGCGCATCGCTGACCAGTAAGATCGCACGAACTGCGGCCGCTATGTCTGTACAACTTTCTGGATAGTCGGGCCGGACCCGAAATATTGTCACCCGAAGACCTTCATCCGTCAATTTCGGGAGAGGCGCTATATCTCTGAAGATATTTACCAAAATTTTTGTTTTTATAAATAGAATATGCTTTATTTCTAAGTTTAGTCTAGTCTAGTCGAGTTTTAAATAACTTACAAAAAATTTAGTACATCGTTTAATGGTGGCTCGCTAAGAGAGCGAAACTCATATAGATCTCGGCATCGACCACGAGCAATGCAAAATGCTTCGAACTTTGTACGGGCACGCTCTTGTTCCATACGACAACCGCGTACGAATAATTGCAGGACGTTCTTATCTAAAAAAAATAATATTGATATGAAATATTTTAAATAAATTTAAAAGATTTTATGTATTGCTAAACATTTATCTGTAATTATTACAAATGATCAGATATTTGATTTTATTTTTGTATTTGTTATAATGTCTATATTTCGTTTGATAGTGTACACATGTTCTACCCTGATATAAGCGTTCATCATCCTCTCCATGCTAAGTTTTGTTGAAAGAAATTCTATTAGAGTTAGCTCGCCTTTGTATGTATATTCTAAGATTATCATGTGTTTACACTGTGTGTATAAAAAGAAAAATATGTATAAAAATATTCACATGAGATAAATAATAATTATTTGATAATTATAGTCAAAAACTGTATAATTTTTAATTTCCGCACGATGCACCTTAAAAATTATAAGATCTATTTTATTTAAATTTATTTTACGTATATATTATACTCATTAAATGTAATTCCGTACAATGGAAGATCTAAATGAATTACTTCTATCAATAGAATGCACAAAGGATATGAAGCATGTATCAATATTTGATTTAATATAATTTTCAAGATTTCTTAATTCTTAATTAAACATACAAAATTAAACAGACGCAAAAATATCGACACACTCATTTAGAAACTATAAACTTTTAAAATATTTATCATAAGCAAGTAAATTTTTTTTCGTGTGACTTAATTTCTTGTTACAAACTAATAATTTATATTTACACATATATTATTTTCTACATCAAAAAAGAAAAAAAGCTTATAAGTTAGCTGACTGAGTTTCTTGCGCTCATTTTTCTTAGGCACAAGTATATCCTATTTGAAAGGATGGTAGATTTTGAAGTTCAATAAGTAAACGATTGTTCCCATGTCAAATGAAAAACGAATGTTTAATGTTATTCTTACACTATGATCTAGGGGAAAGAAATTAGAAATATATTTAATCATAAAGTGCATAAAAAATATTTATCAATCTAGGTTCATTAATTAATAATATTTAATAATACTTCGCTGATGGATCATGACCTCAAAAGTATTATAACATTTGGTAATTTTCCATTCGTAACGATTATTCAGTTTCTCGCCTAAATCAACTATAGTAAATAAACATGGAACTTTTTGATTTCGAAAACTATTTATCGTTTCTAACTAAATTCTTTCGAGTAAATTATAAATTGTAATGTATTTAATCGTAAAACAAGCATTATTCGAGTAGTAACCACTCTATTCTCAGTTGCTAAAAAAATTAAAGTCTTGTAATATGGCAATGAATGTATAATTATTATTTATTAATAATAAATAAAATTTGGAATATTAAGATTAAAAATAGCACTAAATTATTCTTTATATTGATGATTACTTATTTCAAATATCTATTAAATTTATTTATTAATTCAGTTTTACGCTACATCAATAAAGAAAACGTAAAAAAGTTTAAACATTAATAAGTAGCTAATTTGGAACAAATTATTAAAGGCATAACTTAACTTTTTTTTAACAGCCAAAAATAAGAAATGCCGCAATTAATTTTATACATATTATTATTATAAAATGAAACAAAGTTATAATAGAATGAGGAGGTGTAAAATGCATTTGTAGTGTACAAGGCCAGTGTCTGGCCTGGAGCGATGCTGTAGAACTGGATTTTACATAATTACTACTAGCAACAAACCAACGACCTGTTCAAGATTGTGGTGAACGGTTGAAGCATTGACTTCTCGCTGTTAGTTTTCGCATACCTTTGTGAACTGCTTAGTTTAAAAAAAAAGATTTTATAATTCTGTATGAAGAAGAGTAGAATAACACGCAATCGTGTTGTTGTAAAGTTGCATTTGTTAATTTATTGCAAAGTGTATTTACGAAAGTAATTTTCCATCAGAATACAAATTTGAATGGGAAAAAGTGTTTACGACAAACGTTACGATGCTGAACGCGTGTGGAATTAAAATTACGACACACATGCAGATGGTTTACAAATGATGATTGTCGTGATCGTATAAAAACTAAGTTGACTTAATATTACCAAAGGTGAGAATAATATGAATGCTCACAATACATATATGTCATCGACATAAAGTTAAAAATCGATAATAAAGCCGTTATAAATATTCATATAATTCTTTTAAAAAAATACGGACGAGGAAGACATTCATATAGTGTTTCGAATTATGCGTAAATGTTCTGCTGGTTGTGGTCGGTCTGTCTCATTGATAAATAACGCTCGCTTGTTTGCACAATACCATATAAACCACGGTAATGCGAAAAATAGTATGGTACGTCCCGTTATATTAATAATTCTACCAGGTACCTACCACACTACAACAAAGTAAAATTTGCAAACGACTGTTAACTTAAATTAAATTCCAAATATCCAGAATTACCTGAAAAAACGGTTCCGACAATGACAGCTAACCTATTAGCAAAAAAATTTTTCATAAATAACTTGGAACTGCAACATTATCAATAGATGGTTTAATTCTGGGTTCGAACATTTGTAGTTTTGGCGTACCGTAACTTGCAGCACTATACAGGGGAAAAATTAGAGACTAAAAATTAAATCCTACTTCTATAATTACCTTAAGTAACTTCTAGATTTCAAAAATAGATAGCCAAAAGCTCCTACATCTAGCATATATTATACTTACGCCAAGTCATTTTACATAATCGTAATTTGAATCATTTACTGTTCCTTTCCGTTACTTGTTATTATATAAGCGTACATTTTATTCTTGACAGGTTATTATTAAATTACTCAATGGCAGCATTTTAATTACGATAAAGGTAAATAATAATAAAACTAACTTTTCATGATAGCATGATGAATTGAGTTTATAAGTAAACAGGTCAATGATAGGATGAGTCAAAGTCGATGCGTATCGATGGTAGTTAACGACAAGGCCTCTCTGTAAAAAGAACAATCAATTGTATTAAAATTTAAAACAATGTTCTGTCTATTGGACAAGCCAAACGAAATATTGAATACAAAATATGCTTGTGTTTTTTTGGATTCGATTGTTTTCTAAGCTCTATCATTGCGCTCCATCGTGGTGATGAGGTCTGCGATGGGGAAAAGCACTAACCTAGTTACAAAACGCAATAACTTAGAAAAAAACACAAAAGTTACTTAAAAGTGCGGTCATCTTTTATATTATTTGATAGAATATGTTTATACAAGCTATTGATTGCAGGAAGACAATCGTTCGTCATAAATAAACGTCTGAATTAGCCGTAGCCAATATTGCAAATTCGAATAATAGTTATTTTTTTTTAATAAGTATAGGCTACTAGTAATTGCCTATTCAAACTTATTTTGAAGGAACCCACGTGGCATTCGAACGGGAATACTCTCGCCGGAAAGTACACAAGTTTATTAAAAAATAATCGTTATTTAAATTTACAATATTTGGTGTTTGCTTTTGTTCTGACGTTTATTTATACCTAGCAATCGTCTTCCTGCAATCAGTAATTTCTACAAAGTTGTTTAACATGTTATGTTAAATGAGACAAAGATGACCACCCTTTTAAGTAACTTTTATATATTTTTTCTAGTAAACTTAACGCACGATTCTTTTACGGGAAACGGCTCACGATGAATAATGGATATTTTATTTAACATATATTCGCTAAAAGGTATTATTAATTAACTTGTCACAAAAAAAATTTTTGTTATTTTAAATACATATTATCTAACCCACTGGTAGCACAACCCGCACGGTATACTATTTATTTATTAGGAGGAAGCCTATATTCAGCTGTGGGCGTCTATCGGTTGATGTTGAAGTGGTGTATTAAAATTGACAAAATATTTCTTAAAGTTTGAATTACGGCGGCTTGCTTTAAACAGAATAAATTTTATGTATTTATGATAACATAATCATATAATAAATGATGCATGACTTCAGAAATTTCTTGCTCTTTCAT
Organism: Ornithoptera priamus; assembly: GCA_029034505.1. Taxonomy (NCBI): domain Eukaryota; kingdom Metazoa; phylum Arthropoda; class Insecta; order Lepidoptera; family Papilionidae; genus Ornithoptera; species Ornithoptera priamus. The sequence continues at coordinate 3,904,058 of JARDWD010000296.1, read as the reverse complement.
AACGAGATTACATTCTTTAGTATCACGTTGAACAGAATCATCTGTAATATAAATAATCACCTAATTAATTAAATGAATTGTAAGTCGGGCGATAGAATTTTTTTTCGCGAAAATTTTTATTGAAAGTCAATGCCGTTTCTTGTATTATCCATCTAAACGGATATGTATATCCGCTTTTAAACATTTTTTTATAATAATAAAACTTGTTCATTCATGACATTTTTCTATATTTTTATTTCGAACTTTCTTCATTAAAAATATATTTAATTACTGTTTACAATAAAAAAAAGCCTATAATTATTCAAGGCCTATTTTCTTTTTGTCTTTTACATACCTTCATTCTTTACCTTATATATGGCATATCTGAGGTGTCGGAATTGTTCCGCCGAATCAGAGACAGAAGGAGAGGCACTTTAAGATGAAGAAGAAGTTTATTTACCTTATGAATCATTATAAAATGTAAACAGATCAGTATAACATATCGCAATTAAATCGACAAATGAAAACGAATATTATGCATAAATAATAGCATCAAAGTACTTGATCCTGTTTATAAATATAAATATGACTTACGATTTAATATTGCCAGTTGTCGCTGTTTAGACATTTGTAATTTATTTATATTTTAATCTACTAGACAGAATAAATTCAACTTTAACGCCTTGTCATAAAACATACCTGCGTGAACGAATAACAATGTAAACCTGTGTCAGTTGCACGGCTCGTTATGATCGATTTTATTCAACAACCTTGGTATTCTTCGCAGTCGTTAAGCCGAATGCCCCCATTTGTTTAATTAAAGGCACTTTATTACTATTACAATAAAAATAAAACTTTCAATGCCATATTATTCGACAGAGGACATTTATTAGACTGTAAAGTTCATAGCCAATTTTACGTCTATAAAATGTACAGTTAAGCAATAATTGATAGGACTATTATAAACGTGAAAGAATTGTAACATAAGATAATTAAATTGAAGATAATTGACTTTTTTATCACTAACAGGCTAGCACTGGATATTAAAAAGTCAAGACAGTAAGGTTACGGATGACGAAGCGTGCTCGCCCCGAATGTTGGCTATGGCATCAAACCAGGGATATCCTTGTTACAAGGCAAACAACCTCTGCGCAATGGAAGTGCTTCAATGATTGTTTTTATTCCAATAGTTTATCTCCATAAACTGTAATTATAACACTTGAAAAGATACGACTGAACAATTCTTTTTATTTTTGACGCCAGAAATTTATTCATTGGGTGATATATGTACTACTAAATACATTGTTTTACATGCTAAAATTGGAAAATATATCAATTAAGTAAAAGACAAAATTTTCATTTTTAAGTGTTATAACAACAGATCTTAAAATTTACGACAATTAAATGACTTACAACCGGGACAAAATGCATTTTGACGGAATATGTTATAACATACTGAGTGGAACATGCGTAATATTTACCAACATGTTTTAAATATTCTATTTTCAATGTATATTGCAAAAACGACATATTTTATGAAATTGATAATTTTGAATAATTTTATACTGAAGTAACTATTTACTATGCTTTTAGTCAACAGTCAGCAATAGTTATTTAAAAATGTTACAAAACACCAGAATGATGAATAATCTAACAGTCAGTTTATAGAACATCAGAAGTTTTTATCAAATGCCACGGACAATGCATGCGAAGATTCAAAGTTAAATGAACAACCTTGAAAATTAATTATTTAAATTCCAATTTTAATTTCATATTCAACGTGATATTAAATTAGAAAACTATTTGTGAAAATTATCACGACTACATAATAAGGTGAATAAAGTGCCTGAATTCTAGCCGAGTATCAATTGATCTATTTCCAACGCATACAAATTGCCTATACATCGCAAAGTAGTTTGAAGCCCATTGCATAGTTTTCCTAACATTGTTTTTTTAATAAATTCACACGTTAATATTATAGCCAGTTGTAGTGGATATCCATTGGTTGAAATGATGCTGATAATGACAATGCATGTTTGTACTACCAAAATATCGGCTTTTAATGATTAGGTATAAGAATATATTTTTATGTTTAATAAATTATTATAATGCATGAATGAGTCTTCTCCTTCTCTGTTTATTATTTTCGTGTCTTAAAAGGCGGAATAGCTGAGCGACAGCAGCACCTATGAATTTTTCCAAGGTACTTATAAGAAAACCAGTTTTAAATAATATGTCCGTTTGTTCCGGGCAATCTCGATATTGCTACACTGATATTGACAGGACTACTTTTTTAGCCGAAGATATGAGGCGTAATACATGCTTCTTTTAATTACAAATTAAAGGAGTAAAAATTGCTCTTGACAGAATTAAATCTGTTAAAATAGTAAATAAATTTCGGTTCAGTTTGATCAATTATATTGGCAAGTGTTTGTATTTGTAAGTAACATTTTAAAACTCCTTGATGACAATAATAACAATTAGAAAACAATTACACGTGAGCAGTATGACGTCTCTCCGGTTCAGGTAATATAAAATACACTTATTAATGAATCATGTATTTGTATTGATCGATGCAAAATTTATTGAGATCTTTTGCTCTTTTTTAAGAATGAAAATACTTTCATACCAATGACCTCAGGTTGCGGCAAATATGGCGATGCTGCACACATACTCTGGAGATCTCGAACACCTCTCTCCAAATCGCCAGTTCCTTCACCCAATTCCTGTTTAATTATTTCAGCCTGTTTAGGCGAAGGACCTTCAAGGAACGACATTTTAATTCACTAAACTATGAAGTTAGTTCGAGATTTTACAATTTCTGCACGTAATCAAATCACCCGTATTGCTAACACCGAGCTGTGCCAGGATGAAACTGCGAGCAAACACTATAAAACTCTTTTTATAAACAAGCCACGGTTAAAACGCATAAAGCGAATAGATCCTTAACACACCAAGAGCAACACGACACGTCAAGTTTTGTCTATAAAAATTCTTAAACATACTATTCATAATCCTTAACCAAACATATAAGAATAATAAATGATTATTAATTGTTTAGCTACATAACAGTAGTGCAGTAATTAAAACTGAGAAATAGTTTCGTCTCTCATGTTACGTTGAAATAAATTTCTGGCCTACATTGAGGGGCAAAATTTTTGCTGAAGTAAACTAATTTTGTTGACGATGTAAATTACACTACGTCAATACAAAACAAGTGGGTTTTCGGAATATTGCTAATTAATATATATGTTTCATGGTTTAAAAATTTGTCACTTCATGCTTAAATATTTTTTTTAAATTCCAATGCCATTCATTGTTTAATACGAGTATATCTTTTGCTTTGCCATTACATATGTATGTTCTATATACATCTTTCGTTTATTAAAAAAATTTTTTTTCGTAATGCACGTGTATATAAATTATAAGTAATATTTAAAATCGTAATAATTCTCAGTTCTAATAACTTAAAATTGTTTCTCTTTATTTATTTATTATTTAAAAAGAATGCACTACCACAAGTATAATATGAATTATTAATTTAGTTTTTCTTTAGTAAAAAGTATCAATGTTTTAATAAATGTAGTGAACTGTCTTCTGCTATATTACTAGAATTATCCATGGGTTGGAAGTGCTTTTTGCAGGTAAGTCCCATTACATTAAGCACACTAAACAGGATCTGGCCTTGTCATAACGGTGAATTTCTTTTTTTTTGTTTAATACATCTCTTCACTCTAATAACTAATACAACTATAACTAATACAACTCTAGGCCCTCATTGCTCTAATTATTTGTTTTATATTCTATTTTAGTTTTGTAGTATTATTTACTAATTTTTCTGCTACCAATGTACACAATTTCCTTTACTCCTTATTTTCCTATATTGTTTATATTCTTTAATAGATCTGATTTAACATTGAGTATTTACACTAATAATTTGCTTGCATTACGGTGACGGTGAATTTCAGTAGCCGTGGGCTTGTCACTTAGGATGAAGCTAAGGGAAATCTACATAACCAGCCCTTATCGAAGCGCTGACCGAGGTTGTCGTACAAGGTAGCTTCAATGAGGCCTAGTAGTAATGAGGGTACAGAAAATGCCATTCGTAGTTCTCCACGTAAACCAAAAAAAAAGGAAAGAAAATTAAGCTATGATTAAACAAACATTTTATTTTGCTGTCTATGATAAACAATATAAAATAGGTCAGGAAATAATGAAATAATAAAAGCAATGTGACATTTTATTTTATATTATACATACACATTTCATTTCATCCCCTCCGACAAGGACTAATAAATAATGTTTTGAATCAATTATATAATTGTCTCTCCTCTCACTCCACTCCATTATCCTCCCATATTTGATTTTTCACCAATCCATATTAGGCCGGCGTGGTGGTAAATGGTCTAATTCCCCATATGAACCTCTACAAAAGACGACCCCTAGTACCTGGCGGTTCCACAGGCCATTCTGATTGTAAGGTTGCAGGAAACCGCTGGATGCGGGCGGCGCAGGACTGATCGATATGGAGATCTTTGCAAGAGGCCTACGTCCAGTTGTGGACGTCTATCGGCTGATGATAGAAAGATATAATTGTCACATTGACATTGAAAATGTATTACTTTGATGATCCTACATATAAAGTATAATAGGCATTTCAATATTGTATGGGTATAATAAAAAAAAGATTTTTGATTTTATTTCTTTACAAAATCTGTAATACTTAATAACTGAATATCACTGACGTAAAATCAAAATTTTTATTTTTCATTCATTGGAAAACCTGTCGTGGTTCAAAAGATTCTTTTGTCAGTTTAATAATCAACTGAATTGAATACTCTTAGTAAAAAATTCTGACCGATATTAAGTACGATAACTATTATTTAAAAATACTAATAAACGAAAATGTAGGAATAACCATTTTGAATGGATTGCTTTCAATTAATCTTAAATTGCGCACCGCGTTCAATTACATATTAAATATACATCGAATATTAAAACTATTTATAAGCAGACAAAAACCGAAATATAACCACTATAATATAAATTTTTCTTTACCATGAATTTTGTTTCCTGACAATAAATTTGATATTCCTACAAATTACATTATTAATAGGTTTTGATACTTAGATACATACACTGGTCAATGAACATATAGTGTAATTGCATAAATTATAACCATTAAAAGAAAACCTTGCATTGTGATATATTATTTTTATGCAAGAGTTGAGTCGAAAATTCACCTGGTAATGTCTATAGGCATAAAAAGTAAAAATTAAGTCAAATTGTATTTTAATTTGATGTTCTAAACTTTAATTCATGCCAATATAGGACCTTCATTAGAAAATACACAATAAAAATTGTAAAATTAATTAAATCGAAGCTGTTTCATGTACATATGTTATATTTTACATTTTCTTTATAATTTATTCATGTTCACAATAAGAAAAAAACTGGAAATATGTTGATGTCCACATGCCTAATTTTAATTTTTGTTGTTAAGACTGACTTTGACCTTTCAATTGATAAACAGCACTATGGGATAAACGATTATTTCGCGAAAATTCTTCATATTAAGTACATTGTTTTTTATAGCATTAATTGTTATGAGTGTCTTCCATATTATGTATTATCATGACTAGTGTAAATTATCTTTATCATATCAACCAATCTATATCCACTACCAAACATAGGTCTCCTTAATTTTGAACACAATACGTTAGTAAACGTCACAACAACACCTGTTGCCTTATCCGGAAGTATTTCCATCTTTATCGAATTTTATGACTCACTGTAAGTCAATAACAAACTACAGGTAGTTAAGAAAAAAAGTGAAGATGTTATGTCTCGTGTTTAAGTAAATTTTTAAAACATAACTTTGTAAACTACGGAGCTAGTATGAATCTGTAAATTGTATAAATAATAGGACTGAACGGAAATGAAATAAAAACCTTAAAAACATTTTAGAATATTTTTTTTTTTGGAATTTTGTCTTCAAGAAGCATATCAATTGCATCACACCTTTTAAATATAAATAACATACAAAAAATATAGTATCCAAAATTATATGTACATAAATAAATCAAATTCTATTATCATCCAAATCCTTCAAAAATAACAAAGAAATCGAATGTTGCGTCAGCTAGTGCATTTTTGATTTAGACGAACATGGATAATATTTTATGTTATTTTCAATTTCTTTTTTCTTTTTACTGTAAAAATCTGAACAACGAAGTATACACAAGGCGGGCTTAATGCCATTGACATTCTCTCTAACAGCCGGTGAGGTGGTAGGTCTCTTGCTACAGACCGTCTAGGGAGGCACCACCGCATCTTCTATTTCTCCCACAAAACAATAGTGTGCAAACATTACTGTGTTCCCGTTTGAAGGGCGCTGTAGCCAGTGAAATCACTGGGATAAAGAGACTGAACATCCTATCACAAGGCGACGAGCATAATGTGGTGGTGTTTATAACATCCGAACCAGCGCCACGTTGTTTTGGATGTGCGTATCACTCAACATGAGGTGAACGTCCCGCTCGTCTCGTCGCTTCGTAGAATAAAAATAAAATGTTGTAGTAGGTGGTGACTTAATCCCCCGAATAGGTTCCCGACTTATCTTGACGGTGGGGTTCAGTAGCCGTGGCTTGGTCACTCACGGTGAAGCTAAGAGGAACCTACCCGGCCGTCCCGAGGTGGTCACACCAGGTGAGTTCCATAAGCTGACCTCGGATGTCTGCTCGTGGGCTTCAAGGGCAGGCTTTCAGTGCTCTTCGCAGCCATGGTGGATTCGTAGAGGGAGAAGAGTGCGATATTGCGATGCACCGCTCTCTCTAACTTTCGCGACTAATCGGTGCCACACTGATGATGTGGTGGTGGTAGGACCTAGGTGGCAGGGGAGAGTTAGTATTGCGGTTCGCCGCTCTCTATATCCTCCACAACCGTTGACAACGGATCCAAAGACCAGGTGCGCAGGAAAGAGATGAGAAAGTTTTCTCCCTTGGCTCCAATAGCCTCAGGGTGACAGATTCGAGAAGCTCCATTGCCCTGGTGACGATAAGAGGCCGAATGGAAGACGTGCTGTATTTTCCGGTGCGCCCTTACTGAGGTGAAAAGGAGGGAGGTTTCTTCCCCCAGAGATGGAGCGGCGCAGCGGACCTAGCGCTGGCGGTGTCGTGGAGGCATGCGAAAGCGTTTCTCTGGCCCCAGCATAAAGGGACGCAGGTGGAACATCGTGGGAGTTTTAGTCGGTGCAAAGTCCGACATTACCTGTCTTTACTCCTGCAAGAGCACGAATGCGAAGACATTTCCCCTCCCCTGTAAACAAAAAAAAAATAAAGGTGGTTAGGTAATAATTGATTTAAACTATGTTAATAATAATAATAACAACATATGTACATAGATACAACAAATATACTTATAAATATATACATACAATTCGGTCAATAAGAAACCCCCTTTTTTCATTCTTTTTGTTGTGAGTCTTTCGTTTTAATATGTTCTGGCTACATTCAGCAAATGAATTTAACCATTGTGCTTCTTTTTTGTAGACTGTATTATAACCATAGACAATTTCGTAATTAAAAAAATATATAAATTCAGTTCTTGATCCCACGGTATATTTTTAACAAGAATTATATAATATTTTCAAATATAATAACACCTATCATTAAAGTATTGTAAAATATATAAAAAACTTAAGTATTTTGTTACAGTTTTTTATCAATACACGCGTACGATAGAAATAATATTCTAATAAACACATTTTTTTTGTAAAAAAATGTACCAATACAAATATTTTTGTTTTCTTTATATCATGAACGCGTTTTGCTAATTGTCATGTTACAGTTGTCATTTTAGTATTTCACGTCATTCATTTGTCATTACGTGGCTCAAGTCATCACAGAAATAGTATAGCGAACAAAACAAGCTGCCGAGACTTAAATAACTAAATAAAGTATTTTTATCATATTTATAGCAAATACAATGGACTGCTTATATAGATCTTTATTAACGTACTTCCTTGTAATTATTACTTTATTAAATAATGCCTATGGATACACTATCACAGTTGACGCTCACGCCGAAGAATGCTTTTACGAAACCGTTGAAGCCGATACAAAAATGGGTAAGCTTTTAAAACGATATTTATATAAATAAATTTTATCCTTAAATGTTATCTATATGGATATATATTTATATTTACGTACATTGATAAAAATTCAATTTAATTTGTCAAATTATTATTGTATTGTATAATTTTGTCTACATCAATTAAAATTATTTCAAAACATGGACTTATAACATTTTAAAGAAAAGTAAGTAGTGAATTTATAATAGTTACTAAATTATATCTGTGTCATGTTTTTGTTTAAAGTGATTCTGTACAAAGCCGTTTATAATTATTTTTCTATAGTTCATTTATCATAAAAAAAACAGAATGGTAAAAGAGTTGTTATATATTGATTACAGGATTAACATTTGAGATAGCGGAAGGTGGTTTCTTAGACATAGACATCACTATCACTGGACCTGATGGAGCAGTGATACACAAAGGCGAAAGAGAGTCTTCTGGAATCTACACTTTCTCTGCACCTACCACAGGCAGATATACATACTGTTTTAGCAATAAAATGTCAACTATGACACCAAAAGTAAGGAAAATTTTTGAGAAAATATTAGTGTTTATAAACTGTGAGGTTCAAAACTTTTAAAATACTAAACATTTATTATAAAAATACTACAACATATCTAAGTTTCCAATAATTTATTTAAGTATAATATAAATAGCATATTCCTATATATTTATAAATGCTAAATGGTATTGACTTTTTAGTTACTAAGATATGCAAAGTAGTACACTGTTTATGCAACCTTACATGTCACTGGATGCTTTGGAACAAGATTTTTCACTGCCCTTTAACTGTTAGAGGACTGAACACACTAATGTGTGTATCGACCTAGAAGGGGCAACTGTCATGTTAGAGTGGAGCATTTTGTGGGTCACCACTATGTCCATGAAGGATTGTTTTCAATAATGATATAGTTCATACTATATAAACAAATAGTTGCTAAATCATGAACAACATTTCCATTACATATTTTATTGATAATTCCTATTTTATTTTTTTAAATTGTCAATAAATGTTTTTTTGTCCAAAAGACTGTGATAGATGTCCATCTATCCCAGTAGAAATGTGTTTGTTTCTATTAGTGTCATGATTATGATGTGTAGGTGATTATTTAATCTTTCTGACTGGTGACAGACAGTTCCATATTCTTTTGAGATCTGTCACAAAAATTTCCAACAAGCTGACTGACAAGGTGTCATGTGTGATAGCATTTCTTCTATATGAATTAGTCAATAATATATGCAATACACTTTAAGAGACCCCAAAATAATTTTTTTTTCCTGATTTATTTGATTTTGTCATAAAATAGGAAGTGTGAAGCCAAAACAACAAAATATAGATATATAATTAACTATATTTGGAGATTTGGATTATAAGACAAGAGATGTGCTCATATGAAAAATTTTAAAAACTGATGACCTTATGCATAACTTCTTTTTAATTCTTTATATAATGTATATCAAACATGCTGGGGTTGCTGTCCATAGTAGACACCCACCCCTATAGTAAAAATGCATGGGTTATTGTCCTGAGACAGCTATCATCAAAGGATAAAACCAAAAAACAGACTGTTTTGTTAAATGGCAGAAATTTACATTGCTGTGGTTTAGATGATGTCTGATGATTGGGAACTACCACCAGTAAAATTCTATTAGTATCAAACATGTGTTAAAGAGTTACACAAAATTATTTATATTAAATAACATTTTTGAACTATCCATCAGTTTCCTACCTGTTTTTTTTACCTAGATATCAATATAAGATATACTAATAGAAGTAGCATTTTTATTCTTTTATTATCCTCCATATTATTTTTAGGTGGTCATGTTCAACTTAGAAATTGGAGATACTCCTAGTAAAAATACTGGTGAAAAAGATGAGGAAGTAAACCATAATAACTTGGAAAATATGATAAAAGAGCTTGCTGCCACTCTGAAAACAGTAAAACATGAACAGGAGTACATGCAGGTAATATCAAATACTTAAGAATGGAATATTTTTGATTTTATGTTTTTTTTTTTCTCCAATGTGAAGATAAACCAAGCTTGCTTATAGCAAAAGTAGCTGTCTCTCATAACATTGAGCTCTAAGCTGTATATTGCACATTGGCCTTAATAATATATTTTATTTACCTAATCATTTCTTCCGCTACAGCTAGCTTCTTTGCTACACAACTGTTACTGGATCAAGTAAACATCACTAGTTCTGCACCACACTGTTTGTGGGCCAATAGACAGATCAGAAATTATATATTAGAAACCAAAACACATTTAAAAATAGAAAAGACCAAATTTATTATTGAACACATTCTTCAGTTAAAAATCAATTTAGAAAACATTCAGTTACCTGTACTTTATTACAAAATGCTCTTAATGGAATTAATCATTCACAAAATCATAAAAAGGCTTCACCATTATTTGAACTGATGGATGGCTACTGCTGGACATTGGTTCCTCATATATTCCAAAAAATACTTGTGTTGTATGGGTCCAGTAGCAACCAGCTATTTTTTTCTGTCTACCTAGAGGGAGTAGGCAATTCTCCGCTTTTTTGAGTGAGGGCATCAATGCAGCATATTATTAGTGCCTATGCTTTTTAGCATAATTAATCTTTAATATTTCTATAATGTCTCTGACTGTCCATAAATGGACAGCAGTAGGCAGAAATTATGTTAATTTCTGTGGTTAATGTAACATAAGTGGCCTGATTTGAATTCTTTGACATGTCACTAAAGACTTGGATATAGTAAAGTATATGTTATCTATTAGTATATGTTTATCTGTTATACAGTATGGAAAACAACTATAATTAAAAATTTTGGTATAACATGTTTTTCTGTAGTTCTGAATGACATACATATTTAATATGAAACAAAAATCCAAATAATAACATTTTAATAATTTTCGTTAAAGGTTCGTGACCGCATTCATCGCTCAATTAACGAGAGCACAAACTCTAGAGTTGTGATGTGGTCAATCTTTGAGGCTTCAGTTCTTCTAGTCATGACTCTTGGTCAAGTCTACTATCTCAAGAGGTTCTTCGAAGTGCAACGTGTTGTGTAACAGTGCTATTGTGTTGTTTTATATTTAAGTTATAAAAAAAATATTAAAATAAAAAAAAGATAGTGAAAAAATTGAATGCGAGTCATTTATCAAAACTATCAGTTTAACCCATAGAAAAACTTTGTGAATGTGATTATAATAATTTATTTTTGCTGTGCCTATTTTATTATTTCAAAATCATTTGGATATTGATTCATGTTCTGAAATTTTAAGAATGAGTGGATGGAACAGCTGGTAATGATATTGTCACAGGTGTTCAAATATTCATAATATACAGTACCAACAATGATAAATTCACAACCTCTTTAGAACATTCATTCTAATTTAAGGTTTCACTAATTACTGACTATAAGAATATGCATTTAATAGTTTATACATCTAAATTACAGTAGTCACGTTTTTCTCCTAATTCACCTCTTATAGTTACAGCTTTCATTACTTTGGTAAATTCTATTGTTAAAAATTATTAAACTGAATGGAATTATAAAAAAAATTTTATGATGTCTATTTTTGTGCCTTATAAATTGGTTAAGGTCAACAAACTGTAACCTTTTTATTAAACTGAGATTGGAAGTTTCATGTGCAAAAATATGCGGTATATAAATTTCAAATGGGTAATAATAACATTTATTCACATTATCATAATTCCATAAATATAGTTCTTGGAATAGTCCCTATATGTGCAGAGTATGAATTGAGATATGATGGCTGATACAGGTATATGGAAGAGAAGTACATATTGTCCAGACCCCACATAACGGGGAATAGGGCAAGAGGAAAAAGTCTCTACATGTGCTATTCATGAAAAACTTAAAACATGATAGAAAACATTGCAAAAATATTTATTTAACAAAAAAACACAACACGTTATTCTTAACAGTTTTTGAAATTATCAGATCTTACATAATTGTTTCTAATAAATATTTTTCTTAACCTTATGTAACTTTTGAGATAATGTTTTTAATATGTGTATATTATAAAAACATGATGCAAATTCATTCATTAATCATCTGAAATAATATTTCATCTTCTAATCCACACTTGGTCTTTGCGAAGACTTCATGTATTAATTGGATATATCTAATTGACATTCTTTCAATGAAATCATTAACAGTATTGGAGTTAAAATATTAAAGCATTTTTTGTTTTAACAATCTTTTGAAGGAACATTTTGTATGGTACTCCTAATGAAACAGATCTAAATTAAGAAAATTTGCAAATTTAAAAACTTAAAGCAAAAATAAAATATATGAAACATTGGTACAAGAACTTTTTGTAGCTTGATCAGCAACAGTAAAACTACACATCCATGCGTCCAGTGATGATAGCAGTCACCGCGCTTCCAGCCGGCAGCGAAGACCGCTCAACACTAGAGGGTGGTAACTCCAAGAGGACGCTTGCACCGCAGGCGCTGAGCAACCGGCTGCTGCACTGTTTACAGAATATTTACATCAGTACCAAATAGGTTATATAAAAATTTGGTTGTCTTATTGGTTTTACAAACAAATCTACTTTTATTTAGTTACAATGTGGCATAGTTATTTAGAGAGTTACAAAGGCAGCGTTGATTTTTGCCGCCATAATGTATTACTTTGGGTGAAGCAGTGATCCCTCAATCAGATTCCGCCTTGTCATGGCAGTGGGGTTCAGTAGCTCGGTCACCCACGATGAACCTAACAGAAACCTACCCGGCCAGTGTGACGCTTACGGACTGCCGGAGAATTCCACGTGCCAAACCTCGGATGTGTGCTGGTGGACTGGGGCAGGTTGTTTCTGCCCTTCATAGTCGCGGTGGAGTTGCAAAGGAAGATGAGTGTCGATATTGCGGTTCGCCGCTCTCTCTACCCTTTGCGACTAAGTGGTGCCGCACCGCTTATGCAGCGAGGGTATGAGAAAGCATTTACACGGCCCCGCCTTAAAGCGACAACGGTGGAACATCATGGGGGTTTTAGTCGGTGCTAGTACGACATAACCTGTCTTTGCATCCGGGAGAGCAGGTATGCAAAGGCTAGTCCCCCACGTATAAATAAAAGGTGAAACCGTAATAATGTTCCAAGGCGTTCGTGCGCATTGTGTCAAAGCCGTTAAAAATAAATACTAAGCTATATAATCAATCATTTTATCGATCTTAAAACAATTTTAAATAAAAAACCACACATTTTACTGTACCTGATTGCCTAAGATCACAGCGTTAGGTAAATCTTCATCGGTGAATTTTAGTACAGCTCTAACGTACTCCGGCCTGGGGTCCAAATGGACCGGCGTTTCGAGGCGCACGCGCATGCGCGGGAACTCGCTTTTGCGTCCATCACACACGCGTAGTGCACGTATTACGAACAACAAGCAACACACGTAAGCTGATACTGGGTTACCTGTAGTATCGAACGTTTTTAACCATAATAAAGTATTAAATGTACTTAATTAAATTAATTAGATGCTTCAAAGTTTTGTTAATATTACCGGGTAAAGCAAAAATGTATTTAGTATGTCCCTCAAACTGGCAAGTCGCGAAAGTACTGGGTTTACCGGGCTTCATGCGCACTCGCCCGAAATGAAGTGTCGCACCAAAGTCCTGAATATAACAATACACATACAACCACATAACAATACAAACAATTTTGATTAAATAGCTAAACTATCTATTTAAGATTTATTATAATCATAAACATTTCAAACAAAAGGCATTTTTAAATATGTAAATGAGAAGAGATGCTCCTCCGATATATTTAAACTATTGATTATTTTGCTATGAAATCTAAGTCAGAAATATCTTTCTATTAAAATAGAAAGATATTTCTGACTACTACTCTACTTACAAGTACTGACAGAAACAAATTAACGCTGCTTAATTTTTAAATTAATAGAAGTTTATTGGAACACTCAAAACTGAGATTACAAACAAAGGACTTAATACCGATATGCTTTCTCATCCATTAAACATGTGACATGAGGAGGCGTAGATAACTATCACTTGTTGCATTATACCTGCAGTAGGACAGGTTTGAGCAAGTCCCTTTCGCCCATAGACACGCCGCCAGTGCAAATAAGCACATCCGCCTGGCGCAGCGCAGCGACCATGCTCGCGGCCAGCACGTCCGGTTCGTCGCGCGCCACGCCCACACACTCGCACGAGTACCCATACTCCCTGCGTACATATACGCAACAAATAACTTTTTATCCTTCATTAACACTGTTTCACCTACAATGATTTGATCACACAAAGGAGTTAGTGGACCGGGTCTAAATACCATCAGTTAAAAAGAATAGCCGAGGAACAATTGGTTTTCTCATTCTGATCACCAAACTTCAGTTTGAAGAGGGCACCTAATTATAATGACTTACAATAGGCAAACTTCTACTTCTTTTTAAAGTGCCTCTCCAACTAGTGGAGGTTGGCGATCAGCGTGGTACAATCCTTTCTGTCTCTGGTTCGGTGGAACAATTCTGACGTCTCAGATATGACAGTCCATAATGCAAACACTTGACCTTAATTTCATATGGTGTTAAAGGACAATGCGAACGTGAGTTGTAGTGTTTTAGCCCAAAACAATATGGTTCTTATATGTGGATAACTGGAAGAGCAATCCTGGTATGGCGGCAGATTTTTAATAAGGGGTAGCTGCCAGCCAGATGGAGTTGAATTGAAAAAAACATTACAACTCTTTTCTTTACACAATCTTGATGAAATGAGATAAAAAAAAATTCTAATTAAAACTCTCTAAACAATTCTTTTTCAACAGTCCACTATTTGTGTGTCACATTGGCATACACAACAGCATAACGGCAAATATTTTTTTTTTATTTAAATTTTTTGTAACACGTTAAGCACACTACTGTACTGTACTCTTACGTTAACATTAAATATTAACTGTGCTAAATTTCAAACCCTATGAACTACAATATGTTCTGATGACTAACCCTATCAGGTAAGAGAATAAGGCAGTCCGAATAGAAGTGTTACAGAAAAATAAATTATTAAAGGTAAAATAGAACAGAACACAGATATTAAGCACCCACAATTTCATTTCCAACACATGAAAGCGGGAGTAGTGTTGGTGAGAACTCTTCGCTGTCCACGGCCTTATGAAATTACACTTACCACTACCACCATATGAAATTAAGATCAAGTGTATCGATTACTATTCGAAATTTACAAATTTTGTACGTTACGTGAGGAGAGCTTTGAGCATAGTCTGATTAGAGTCACGAATGTGCGCTGGCTTCAACACGGCCTCCGACGGATCTTGAAGTTCATTTCCTGTCGATAGTACAGCCACCTGAAATTAAGTAAATTGTCAATGGAATTGGCACCTTGTAGTAGTTATAACATGCGAATTCGGGTGTTTACATTATCATAGCCCGGTTGAGCAGACAGCCTTGAGCATTTAAGCTCGTTACCACAGTATTACAATGTGATCTCTCAAAAATGTATACATATTATTTAAACACATCTGCTCAACGACAGAGCTTGGCCACAACAACCAACTAAACCCTGGGTTCCGATACGGCTGTTTTGAAATTCTTAACCCTGTAATGATATATTTTTTAAAGAAGATTACTGTAAATGGTAGACGAATTTACAATGCGTCACGCGTACTAAGCGAGTGTATTGAAAATTAACTAAACCCCACATGAACATAAAGGTAATAATAAAAACTTCATTCAAAGTTATAGTATCGCATTAAAGACAACCCGAGTCTTAAGTTTATCCTAGTTTTCATCATTTCTACAAATCGCTTCAATACTAACTGCCGCAAAATATTTTTTCATCGATAAAGGTGCCGCGGCGTAAGTTTGAGAATCGATGAACCAGACAATTTCCAGTATTCGAAGGTTACCTTCAGTACTTTTCATTTTTATTTTATTTTATCATACTCACAATGGAATCTATATAAAAAAAAGAAAATAACTCATTTACTGAGAGTAGATCTCTGTTTCCAGATATTATCTAGCGGTACCATAGTGTCTGTTTCCGACTCCAAAAAATTTAAAATTACTTAGTTTAATTTTTGAGGATATTGTAGTTAGTGAAATTACTGAGATAACATGTGTATCATCCCCAGTGATTAATAAACATAACATTTGTTGCGATATTTTCGAGAAAAGTGAATAATAATTTTAACAGATAAGCGATATATTAATGCGGTTTCATACAAACAAAGAAAACTGAAGTGAAAATAGAATATTAAAATTTTACTTAATAACATTGCATGTTTAACAAAAGCTTAACTTGTTATCGCGTCTGTTGTGTAAATATTAATTACGATTACACAACTGTGTTCTTATAACCAAGACGTCCTATCTTAACCAGACTTGCAATAAAGACAAATTTGTAGTATATATTGGTGGTAGGTCTCTGTTGCCGGAGACCGTCTAGGTAGGTACCACCGCAGCGCCTATTTCTACCACCAAACAGTGGTATGCAAACATTACTGAGTCCCGGTTTGAAGGGTTTGTAGCTAATGAAGTTATCGGGATAAGGAGACTCAAGATTTTGTGTCAGGCGACGAGCACAATGTGGTGCTGAAAATATCACCTCGGCTAGCGTCATATAAATATATATATTTAGCTCATATTACATATATGAATATATTTCCCTATAATTTTCAACTTGTTTTGCCTATTATCAACTGTCACCATTTCAGTCTGTAGTCGTCAAACAGTACCAATATTTTTTTTATCACATCGCTTATAAAACGTTTGATAATCTGTTTGTTGTTTTTCGTAGCGCATGCTTATTTTAAATATCTACCTTTGGCCGTGTTCTAACATTTACTTGCTGATATCCTGCGCCTGCTAATAAACCAACTACTGCGGCGTCTATCACAGCTCCTGTAGAAATACATAACTATAAGTAAATATATAAAAAAATTTAAATAACTAGAACAAATTTGACTTTATAATAACAAAATATAAAAATCCGGAGTCAAAATACACGGACTCGACTTTGAATAAAATGGCTATCCGACTAAAAAGCTACATAGTGGCACAGCGGAAAAGCTATCTGACTTATAAAACTTCCTTGATTTAATTTCGTCTATGATCACTGTTTATGACATAATTACAGTTTGAATAGTTTCAGGGTTTTTTATTACTGCATGGCCAACTTGTTCGGTCGTCATAATATTCTGACACTGAATTGTACTTCACCTCATTATCACTGAGCGTGTTGAATAGAGGTGAATTGACCTCAGTTTTATGTTACAAATGACACTTTAGCATTCCATTTTAGATAAAAAAATGTAAATATTATATTGTTGTCACTTTCACCTTCATTGATAAGAGGGTCGCCTAAAGCTATGTCGAATCCGACCGGACGTACGTCTTGTTGTGCGTTAGGCGCAACAACAATTTCCACTTCGAGCTCCACTTTATTATCCGGCGTCGCCTTAATGAGTTTCGTATCCTCCACCTGTAATTAAGTTTCGGCGAAATATAATAAAACACAGTTTTTTTTAACTTTAGATGAATGAACGGCTTAATGTTTTTGATCGACAATGCGAAGAAACGAGCAGAACATTCATCTGAAGCTATACGTCTACTCTTAACAAGGGGCTTTGTAGAATAGTATACTCTCCACCCCATCCTTTGCCGATGTTATATTTTTTTCCCAGTATTTTCACTGGCGTACCCTTCAAACTGGATGATATGTTTACACACTACTTCTTATCTGCAGAAATATGGGCTGGTGGTACTTACCCAGACGGTATCCCACAACAAAGACCTTTCCACCGGTAATCTTTAAACATATTTAGAGATTAACTAATAAAATTTAAAAACAATAAGCTACGTAAAATAAGTTTTATTCCTTTTTAAGTCGTAACAAAAAGTTAATCAAATTGGTGTTATGCATATTGTTTAGAATAACACACATTTTTTTCTTTGTATTAACACAAGATATCTTCTAACGCAGTGCGCTAAGTGATAAAATAGGCGTAGTTAATAAATGAGTTGTGGTAATATTTTGACCATTAGTATTAGGTAAATAACCTGGACAACACAATCGGCGCCGGCGGGTAGCGGAGCACCGGTATTAATTCGAGCACATTCACCAGAATGTAATGGCGCATCGCAAGCTTCGCCCGCCGTCACCGCAGCGCGCACGCGCCGTACACCCGCACCGTCAGCACTGATGCAAGCATAACCTGATAAATAAACAAGTTTACTAAAATTTTCTAACCGATTACTTTAAAACCAACCCTTGGAATATACTTATGGAATAGTACCATATTTCTTTAAAGGAATATAGCACTGGCCAACTTCATTCATGAGCAACAATATATTACATAATTAGTACTACGCAAATAATATATAATGCAAGTAAAACTACAAAGGTACATAATACAATATATCAAAAACATATAATTAAAACTAAGTAATATAACAGATATTCAATTTTTTTTAAATATAATCTAAAATTCAGTCAAAAACAATATTTACACAATGCATCTATTCATGTAACTCCCCCCTTATTTAAAAAGATGAACCAAAAATTTAATTGTGATAAATAACATATACTATTTGAATTGTAGTTTATTTATTTTAGGTTTTTTTTTTCACTTTAAATTTCTTATCCTGTATGAAGGCATTCATGAAGTCCTCGTGCAAATGCAATCTACCAATAGCAAGCATACATTAATTTCAATAATGTAACAAGGGTAATATGTATGTAAATCATAATCGTCGTTACATTTGAGCTAAGTAGCACATTGAAAAACAATGACCTTGCTTTACATTTATTATCATTTGTAAATTAAGTAAACTTCGCGACGTGGTTAGAATATAAAACCCATTTCATAATTATAAAATATAATTGGCTGTTTAACTTTCTTTTATAATTTTTAGAAACACGGTATAAATGAAAAGAAAGTAATTGCAGTTTTATTATATGCATAACTTTAAATTTTTATAAAATTGCCTTATACTGTGTATAAGGAAACCGCTTCCGAAAACGAAGACACGATAGTACTAATGACTCCTTTGATGATGGGACAGAAAAAATATCGATCCTGATTAAAAAAAAAACATTTTTTTAAAACATTTTATTAGCATTTTTTACGCTAATAGATGTATTGGGTTGCAATTTGAACCTTATTTCATAGGGCCACGGAGCATTTACATCGGTTTCATACCAAATTTTTAATAATAAAATTTTTAAATTATGTATTTTTTGTGAAATTATCGTTTCATTTAGCTGTACTAACATGATGGAGCCATTGTGACTGAGGACTATAAAATAGTCCGCAATAGCTCATCATAGTATTACGTAAGGCAACGTCTTGTACGAAGAAACGACACCACAACCAGCGTAAGAATCAACCAAGCATGCAACATGACCTCGTTGCAGTGAAGAAGACTTGTCCAGATTACATAAACGTGTAGGTACAATTCCCGTCAGCACTTCGATTCACTGTGAACACGGTGGGAACTCGGCTGGAAGAAAGCGAATTTACATCTCGCCACCGCTTCCAGCCTCTTCGACTCGTTTTAATAACTGTCTTATAAAAATATTCACAATTCACTTATAGGTAGGTCTCTATTTCCAGATAATGTTTTGGTTGTACTGCCCAAGTTATTTTTTCTAATTGTACTCAACTTAAGTATGATTCTGTAGAAAAAAAAATCTGTTGTAGATTTACAGTTACAAAGAAATTACGAATAATTAATTATTCTATAAAACGATTACACTATATTTGTCATGTTCAATAAAGCATAAAGAGAAAGCTGTTACAACTTTTTAGTTCCGCAATTAACATGCTACAAATTATAAGGAATGTTCATTGGTTTGAAAAATGTGAAGTGTGCACTATTTTTTTTTAATGTACTTAAAGTTTGGACAGTACCTTAGTTTTCCAATAAATTATTCAAAAATTTGCAAGACAGTGAAGATCATTAAGTTTAAAAGTATTTTGTCTAGATAGTTATAAAAAAATCACAATTGTTAGTCATTAGTGAATATAGAGTGTGAATACAAGTTGTTACAAACACAGTTAAATTATAAAACATTCATTCTATTATCATTCTAATATCAAACGAGCCATTTTAGTAGATAAATAACAAGATTCCTGACAAATATAAATATGCCTCTATTTGATAATTTCTATAGATATTATTTGTACAAAAAGATTTTAGGAAACATGACTTGCAAATTATCTTATTTTATTAAAGCAGAGAAGCATTGTCACACTATTGCTTCAATGTCAATTCCATTCCAATAATAAATTAATATTTAAGAACATAGTACATACTTTAGTGAAAATATTCTTTCATCATACTCTCCAACAATCATTTAAAATTGTTGTCATTCTTTACCTGAGGTCTGCAGAGACCTCTTATTTGGAATAGGATAAAAATATCATTTTAAAATTTTTAAAATACTTCAGTAAAATTTACCTAACATTGTTCTTTAACATTTCTGGGAAAGAAGTTTTATTTTTTCAAAATTCACAAGATTACACAACACAGAATTTTGCAATCATTGAATTTATAAAATAATATTTAATTACAAAGATATCATAAGTTTTATCTGTTACATGTGATATGTTTTAAGATAAACCACTAGTTTTGATGTCAGGAACTCTATTCACAGTTTTTTTTATACATGGTATAAATTAAAATTTTGTACCTACAACAAACATTTCTTCATCTTTCATATATTTCAAATGAATAAAGTTACAACTTACCATCTTTAATCGATGCTGGAAAAGGTGGCATTGGTTCTTTAGCAAATAAAGATTCACTGACCACTCTACTTAGACCTTCTTCAATTTTAATTTTTTCTGAACTACCTTTCCATTGGCTCATTACCAAGTCTACAATTTTAAATGCCTCAGACATTTCTAACATAGGAAATGGAGATTCTCTAGGTCTTAAAGCTACTCTAGATAAATCTACAGAGCTAGAAATATGTTTATGGGGACACACATGTGTAGATTCCATAAAAGAGTGAATATTCTTAACTTTTATTGTATCATTTTTAATAATCTCTATTGCATGATTTAATATAGGTTTAACTATTTCAAAGCATTCTGTCACTGCTTTCTTACTACCTGGAAAATTTATTATCAGTGTTTTATTTCTTATACCACACACTGAACGAGAAATCATTGCCATAGGAGTTTTTTTTAAGCTTTCAACAGTTAAAGCAACAGCAATCGACGGAACCTCTTTTTCAATAACTGTTCTTGTTGCTTCTGGTGTCACATCTCTACTACTTAGGCCTGTTCCTCCAGTAGTAATTATTAAATTAACATTCACATCACAGTATTCTTTTAACTTTTCTTCAATAATTTTCTTTTCATCAGGAATAATAACAGTATAAATTAATGACTGGGGAAATAATTCTCTGACATGCTGAACAAGGGCCGGACCTGATGTATCTCCAGATGCATTTTTAGAACATGTATCGCTAACGGTTATTATTGCAACTGCTTCTATCGACATTTTGTAGTTTTCTTTTTAACAAGTATATATTTACTGACTGTACGAGTTTCTTTAAATATTTTCTTAAACTGTTTTAAAAAATATATTTCGAATAAAGTATAAAATCAAAACATTATTTTTCTAAAAATATATTTGTCTGTATTATTTTGTAAATTAATTTCTGTATAATAATAATAATCTACCGCCAAATTACAATTAAATAAAAAAAATTGTTAGTGACTTTCAACACAACAACAGCGAACACCAACTACAATCAACTAAAAATTACTGTTGAATGGATACGGCTGTCAACCGGATTTTTTTTTAAATTTTATGGCCTGGTAATGAGACTTTTAAGCCAAGCTGAGCACTGAAACTTGTCAAACGTACACAATTAACAATTTCTACTATTTATAAACAAGCTTTAATCGATTATACAAAATATGTACTTAAAAATATTCAATTGTTGAAATAGTAAGATAATTAAAGTATTGACTCTGGTGACTTTCTGAACCGCGCTGCCAACAGATATTTTCTCATAGGACATACACATTCGACTTCTCTGTTATTCGAATATTCTTAGTTTTTTTATTATATAGACTGGCACTTGGTGTAGTGAATAGTCAATCTCTCCTGATAGTAAGCAGCGATATAGTCTTTGGTGGTAAAGTGCACTAGTCTGGAAGTAGTTTATTCGCTCTTCTCTTAACGATTCCCACGTCATACCTAGACGGAAACACTAACGCCAGTTGGCTATTTCAATGCCGCGCTGTTGGGATCATGAAGGTCGAAGCGAAACACTTCGTCCTAATGCGGGGGATCTCGACAAATGTAGGCATGAATACCTGCGGTATCAAATCATATACTTTTTGGGCAGACTCCCCGAAATACATTCGGTAAAACACTGAGAGACTCGCTACTCTACGTCGGTGACTCAGGCTATTTAATTTAGTGCTTGTTTAATACATACAGCCGCACATCCGCGGAAACAGTTTGGCTTCTCGGAATATACAAAGTACTTTGTGATCGCCGGCACAGTCCGCTACGGCACGGCCTACGAAATTTAGATGCCTTTTAACGTAAATAATTGAATCTCTTATTCATCATCATCATCATTTCAACCGATGGACGCGTACCGATGGACATAGGTCTCTTGTAATGTATTCCACCGTGCACGGTCTTGTGCTCTTTGAACCTCTTATAATAATATTAATAACATATAATTAATATCAATATTAGAGTTATATGTTTTTATGGGTCTTATAGTAACGTTCAATATATGTACATCAATCGAGCGATATAAAATAAGAAAAACTTAAACAAGGTCAATTCCTAAATATTACTTAATAAAATATAACTCTATGTAAAAAATCCTTATTTATTTTAAAAAAATCTTGTTAATTAACAACACAATTCAATAAAAAAAGGCAGGCGTTAAGTTTAATAAATGCAATCTATACAAAA
The DNA here is from genome assembly GCA_029034505.1 of Ornithoptera priamus. Taxonomy (NCBI): domain Eukaryota; kingdom Metazoa; phylum Arthropoda; class Insecta; order Lepidoptera; family Papilionidae; genus Ornithoptera; species Ornithoptera priamus. The sequence continues at coordinate 3,880,999 of JARDWD010000296.1, read as the reverse complement.
ATAAAGTGCAGTCTTTGATATTTTTAAACATGATATTTATTCAATTATTCGACGCATGACGTTTCGTACTTGTTTACTAAACTGTTTATCGCATCTTCTCCTAACGAAATCTGATAGCAGGCGTCTATCAATCTTTGAAGTGGTTTATAGCGACGCAAGGCCTTCGAGTTGCCGATAACAATTAACTTGTGTTTGGCGCGAGTAACGCTAACCGCTAGGCGACGCTGGTCATTTAATATCTCCTCCTCCTTAAAGTAAAAAAAAAAACACGATTAGATGTCTCTACGATTTAGTTACAGGCAATATAAATATAAGTCAGGTAGTCATCATCCCATTTCATAAAGTACAATGCTCTGCGTTTTATAGTAATGTTTGTTCAATACTGCCTTTGTAGTAGAAACAGAAATTGTGGTGAAATTTACATAGATGGTTTCTAGTAACAGTGAACCACCAGTAAATACTAAGTCTCTTTGGAGATTATATAATATACTTTAAAAAACAATGAGCTGCAATAAATAATTTTTATTTTTTCATCCATTGGCAAAAATAGCAAAGATAAATTGTAATAAAAAATATAAAATTTGGATATAATCTACACCAAGATTATTTAAAATAAAATAGAATTCATAGCATAATCACCTTTACTATTTTTTCCTTCTGACTATCTTCTTTCTTGGTGCACGAATATATGATAGCAGATTTATCCCGGCCTTGAAATTGGTCAACTGTACTGGCCTGTATGTGCACATGGGCCAGTGTGCGACTCAGTAATGACACCTGATCTTTATATGGTGCTATGATACCTATGTCCGAGTTCCGCACCCCTCCCTGTAATTATTTACTGAAATAAGCTGCATATCGAAGTTTAGGTTACTAGTTTTTAGTATTAGTTTATGTTCGACTGTAGTGCTTGTTCCGGCACTATTTCTGCAAATGTTACTAAGTTCAGATTTAAAGGCTGTTCAACTAATGAAATTATTCGGGTAACGAGAGAAAAATGCGCATGTTGAGGCGACGAGCATAGTGTAGTGTATATCACATCTTCATATTTTTTTTTTAATTATTAAATGAAAATGTAATAAGGGTGATGGAACTGCTATTTTATGTAACGGGACCCAGAATTTGATTCTGGCAACTGTTCCACCACACTGGATTTTTTATGATTTATATTTAAACTGCTAAATTAGTATAATATTCTATGATAACAGACTGGAAATAACATGTAACTGTGTCCATGAAAATTTTTTAAATAATAATTTATAATTCAATAAAAAAATACCTTACCTTAATCATTGCATCGACAATCGCCGAAACTACACAAGCTTCCTCCAAATTGCAAATTGTTTTCTTATTCTCCACTTTCAAAGTAAGAGTTTCTAAATTAATAAAAATGGAAGCATACTTATGTTCCGGGCTACAAGTAGTTAGTATCCAAGATGCATAAGATTGCAAATTTGATAGTTTCTGCAATAAATTTCAACTATTTTAAATTAATTTACAGTATATCCAAATAATAGAAATAAAATAAATTTAGAGACAATTCTAGTAAAACAGTGTTTGTTTTAATATTAAAATAAAAGCTAAATAGGTCATATGTATTAGCCCCAATTGAGAACAAAAACCGAAAGAGCAGAATGTACAATTATAGAATTTTTTGTTGGTAAATCTGTTGCCGGAGATCGTTCATGTTGGTACTAAAGCACCTCCCATTTCTGCCGCCAAACTGAAGTGTGTAATCATTACTGTGGTCCGGTTTGAAAAGCGTTATAGTTAATTCAATTACCTAGAATACGGAGACTTAACAACACTATGTCTCAACACAACGAGCACAATATACTACCGTTTGTATCATCATCCCTTCTACCACCACATTGCTATGGATAGGCGTATCACTTATCATCATGTAAATCTCGCTTGTTTCGTTGTTATGGGGAATAAAAAAAATTATAGCTCCACTATTATACACAGTATATTGTGAGTTCGTCGCATACTTGTACATCAATGTTAAGAGAAGCGTCAGCAACCGCCTGGTTTGCACACTTCAGGCGGTCACTGTAAGCAATCCGGTTAGCCAGATCAGCAAGTGGTTGGTTCATACGATACTGCAATCTAAGAGTAGATGTAGCTTCTTCGCTCGTTAGTCTATGAAATAAACTCTCCTCCATTCCTAATTGCCTGAAAAGTGTACAGTCTATTACATACATTATTATTAGGTCCTTACATATGAAAGTAGTGTTTTGTCGTACTGGTCGCTTTGATCTCAGATCACAGAGAAACAGCTCGAAGGATTAATGATGTGTACGGCGCTGGTGTCGAAAAAGAAAGCACGGTACGTTTTTTACGGTACAGTTTCAACGTTTTCGTTCTGGAAATTTCGACCTTCAGAACCAACCCTGTGGACGGCCGGAGACCAAAGTGAAAAATGAAGAATTAATGGCTATTGTGGAAGCGGATCCATCACAAAGCACTTTAGAGATACCTATAAGCTTCAAAGTAAGTGACAAAACTGTATTAATTTACGTGAGGCAAATCCGGAAAGTACAAAAACTTGAACGATGGGAAACCTCATGAACTGAGTGAATCGAACTTGAAACAAACACGCGTCAACTGCTGCTGCTGTGTTACTTTGCTCAACCGACGCAATAATGAAGGGATTTAAAATCGAATCATTACTTGTAGTGAAAAGTGGATACTGTACGATAATCGGAAGCACTCGTCGCAATGGCTCAACCTTGGAGACCCAGCCAAATCCTGCCCTAAACGAAAATTGACTCAGAAAAAGTTATTTGTGAGTGTTTGGTAGACTAGCGCCGGTGTCGTTCACTACAGCTTTCTAAAATCTGGCCAAACGTTTACGGCAGATATCTTTTGTCAGCAACTGCAAACCATGAAGGAAGAACTAGCTGCTAAACAACCGAGATTGGTCAATCGTTCTAGGCCAGTGATTCTCAACCTTTTTTTTGTTGCGGCACATATTTAACGATTTCAAAATTTGGCGGCACACAAAGAGTTCGATAAAAATTATTTACTTACTACAACACACTGCATAAATAGTTTATGACAAAAATTTTAAATATACGAAATAAACTAATATATACTACAACAATAACTAAACGATTATTAAGGGATTAATTACAAGCTAATAATAAAAAAAAAAATTTTTTTAATGCGAAATTTGAGCTTGATGTTTTTTTGATAATTTCATTTATATTTGGTCGTAAAAATGACAACGCTACTCTCATATCGTCTTCTACATTTAACAATCTTGATCTTTTTTAGTTTTAATGTTGGCTAATGCTGAAAATCCGAATTCACACAAATAAGATGTGGAAAATTGTAATAATATGTTTAAAGCTTTTTTGACTATCATTGGATAATCGCATCTGATGTTAATCCAAAATGAATTAATTGATTCTTCTGAATGTTTTAAAATTAAATCTCGATTATTGGAAAGCAAAATGAGTTCTTCCTCTTCATTCAAAGTTAAGTCAAATACAGAAGTATCCATTATGAGAAATGGATTACGAACCTAACCAAATTTCTTAATAAGGAAATAATGAATAATTCTCTCCTCTAATGTTGTCAAATGATCAACAACAATTAATTTAATAGTTTTATAACTGTCTTTAGGGACTGACTCAAACTTTTCTAAATTCCCTTCCTGAGCTTTATTTTTCCATAAAGTTATTTGTTTTTTGAATCCCACCAGCTTATCGGTTGAGTTTAAGATATTTTCATTAGGCCCTTGCAAACTTGAATTGATGTTGTTAAAAATAACAAAAATGTCTGATAAGTAAGCCAGTTTAGTACACCATATTTTATCTTCCAACGAATGAACAAATTCATAATTTTTATTTTGTTCAAAAAATATTTTCATTTCGTCTTTTAATTTCAGCACACGAGATATAACTTGTCCTCTGGACAACCATCTTACTTCTGTATGGAGTAACAAGGACTCGTACTTATGCGTGTCAGAGACACCGCTCCTGGGTCCGACGGTATACCCGGCCGCGCGTGGGCTCTAGCTTTGGGTCCCCTGGAGCCCTGGACGCGGGCGCTGTTCACGGCGTCCTTGAAGCAGGGTCGGTTTCCGCGCCTATGGAAGACGGGGAAACTGGTCCTGTTCAAGAAGGGGGGGAAACCGGTCGACTCGCCGTCGTCGTATCGGCCCATAGTGTTGTTGGACGAGGTGAGCAAGCTCTTCGAGCGCGTTATCGCAGCTCGCCTCGTTCGACACATGGAGGAGACTGGACCGGACCTGAGCGATACACAGTTCGGGTTCCGCAGGAGCAGGTCGACCGTCGACGCTATAGCGCGGGTGCGCGCCATAGCGGACGACGCGGTGTCTCGCGGAGAGGTGGTGTTGTCGGTGTTGCTCGATGTCGCCAACGCGTTTAACACCCTTCCGTGGGAAACTATCACCGCTGCGCTGGTCCAGTTCGGGGTCCCGGTCTACCTGAGACGGACGATCGGGACGTACCTCTCGAACCGGTTCGTGAGGTACCCGACGCGACACGAGTGGTATCGGCACAGCGTGTCGTGCGGCGAGTGTGGACACCCGGTGGACATATCGTCCCACACCTTGGCCGATTGCGCGATGGGAAGAGGATAGGGCCGCGCTCGTAGCGCCGATAAGGAGTGACCTTTCGCTATCGGCAGTGGTCCGGACCATGGTCAGAAGCGCGGCGTCATGGGACGATAACGATGTCGCAGAAGCGAGAGACCGAGCGTCGCAGAGAGCGGGCGCCGAGGGGGCAGGAGGCGGTCGCAGTGTTAAGACAGCTCGTCGCCAACGGGCGGAGCCGAGCGCACGACCGCCACTTGCCTCCTTAGGCAGAGGAACCCGGCGCCGCGATCGGCAAGAGCCGTCACTCCGGCGCCCCCCTTGGAAAGGGTTCCTGGAGCGTATCTGGCGACGTGTCTCGTATTCCGACGCGTCGCCGCTTAGTGTAGGGATTTTGTCAGTTGGGAGGGATGTTTCACATCCCTCCCAGAGGCGGGACCGTTCGATCCAGGCACCGAACGGGGGTTGCGGATGGACTATGTTGCGTTATCCCGCGACCCTCGTGCATTCTATGCGGAAGTGATGGAATACCGTGTGAAGCTTTTAAGTCGGTTGGAGTCCGACACTACCCCACTACCGGCCCAGTATTGGTACGGGGTGTGCGTTTCGCATTTTTTTACACACGTTAATAAAAAAAAAAAAAAAACAAGGATTCGTACTTGACTTCCATAGCTTGGCGCATAATTTACTAAATAATCTACTTTTTAATGGTCTTGATTTGATATAATTAACCATTTTAACACATTGTTGTAGAACTATTTTTAAATCTGATGGCAAAAATTTTGTAACAAGTGCTTCTCGATGCAAAAAACAATGGGTAACTAATATATCCTCATTCGGTTCTTTAACATGTGCTACAAATCCTTTTAGATGTCCAGTCATAGCTGGAGCACCATCTGTGCAAATTCCAATACATGACTTCCAAGAAACTTTAATTTCTTCTAAATATGAACTAATTACTTGAGAAATATGTTTACCAGTTGTAAAATCAGGTAACTCTCGACAACATAAAAATTGATTAATTATATCATTTTCGTGAATAAATCTAACGAATGCAATTAATTGAGCATTTCCTGTAATATCTGTTGTTTCGTCGACTTGTAAAGCAAAATTCTAATTTGCAAGAGTATTTGCAGTATTTTGCTCAATATTTTCTGACATATCCTTAATTCTGCGATGGATTGTATCATTTGAAAGCGGTATTTTGCAAATATCAATATCAGCTGATCCACCAATCATTGTTTTTACAATTTTGCGACAAGCAGGTAATATAATTTCTTCAGCCAAATTGTGAGGTTTTAAGTTAACAGCAATCAATTCAGCTATTTCGTAAAAAACTACTTGAGCCTTTTCAGACACACATACTTGATTTTCAAAAACTTTTACTTGCTTAATTTTTGATGATAAAGACCTTTCAAAGTAGCTGTTATCTTTTGTTGAAAGCGAAGGATGATTAGTCACCAAGTGACGTTGGATATTGCTAGGAACCATAGCACTATTTGATAATTTAAAACCACATATCACACACTCTGGAACAACTATGTCATTTTCCATTGTAGAGGTAAATCCAAATTTCAAAAAATCATTATATATCCGATGGACAACGTATTTTTTCGAGCAAGAAGTATTTTTACTTGTGCCGGGGGTTAGCTCATTAACTTGGTCGCCTAACGTTATCATTATCACTATTATCATCATTAAATTTTCTTCTTTTTAACCATTTATTCCTTTTTAGAAGGATCTAATAAAATAAAAATAATATTGTCGAAACATTTAAAAAAAATAGTTCAAATATTACCTTTGAATTTATAATAATCTAAATTATGCACTCACTTGTAATTTATGAATATGGAAAATTAAACCTTACCTAATTAAAACTTTCCCTCAAATACAATTTTCCGTAGATAAAACTTAAATTTTATGCGAAGAAATACAGACACAGTGTGCGTGTGCAGCAAGTCAGCACATAAGCTCGGGATTCCCCGTGAGATATGTGCACAACGCACGTGTTCAATCACAGTAGCATTTAGTAAAGTGCGATAAAAACAAAAAAAAAACCTGTTTGGAAAACCGTATAAAAGCGAAAATGTGTAAAACAAGTACCGTGTAAATCATTGGATATGTGTACTGCAAAGTTAATAAGTTTACAAATTTATAAATTGACACTACATGTAAATAAATTAATATTAAACCGCCATATACATTACGCCACATACATTTGCCAATTTTAACGAAATAAAAGGTGCAGTAACTACTATGCAACACCTTGTGAATCCCAACTATCATTAAAACAACACGTTTTGTACGCAGAAGTGGCAAGTGTGCGCCGACTTGAGACATATTCCTATTGCTATGCACGCCGCTTCATCATAATTTGGCACTAAGAAAAACCGCGTTGCAAAGCAAATAATAAAATAATTTATTTTTTTGTGGATTTAAATATATATTCATGATAAAAATATTTTTCTTTTTAAATGATATAATTTAATAATATTAACATTATTATATATTTGCAAAATTTGGCAGCACACTTTTGAAATTTGGCGGCACACAAAAGTGCCGCGGCACAGCGGTTGAGAATCACTGGACTAGGCCACTGCTACTTCACGACAACGCAAGATCCCACACTGCATAATAAACAACCACTAAGTTAGATGAGCTACTATTGGAATGTCTGCGACATCTACCGTCCGCCCCGGACCTTGCCCAACAGATTATCATTTTTTCCGGAATTTGGATCACTTCTATCAAGGAAAAATTCAACTCCGATGCGGCAGTCCAAACCGCCTTCAAAGAGTTTATTGATTCTCGCCCCCATGGTTTTTTTAGTAAAGGGATCAATGATGATATATATATTCCTTCCGTACAAAACGCTAATTTCATATTTAAGGATTATTATCATATTAAGGATTATAAGGAAATTAGCCATATATATTTTGAAAATAGACTATATTTTGTTTTTCTTGTTTTTAGCTTTCAAAACTATATTTCAATGATTACGCGTTAAACTAGTTAATTGTATTATATTTATTAACAACAGTGAATAAATTGTCTTTTAATAAAAAAAATCAAAAGCAGGTATAAAAAAAATAATTATAAATTTGTTTACCTTTCACGAAAACACAGCCTTGTTCAGCGTAACAAGAAAATAACATTACTTAGAAACTATTATTACTAGTACTATTAGTTTCATATAAAATATACAATTTTAAATAAAGATTTATCACATCAATATACAGTCTTAGATTGAAATAACAAATAAATTAAATGTAGCGCAATTTTTTTATAGTAACTAGCGACACATTGTTATTGGCTAGCAAATATCATTTAACGTAAACGATTAACGTCTTGTTCCCCTTTGAAAATCTTATATCGCCGAAATAAAAAAAAATCTAAATATAAATATGCCGCAATGTAATCGAAGAATAGCATTGTCTTTACCTGGCAGCATTTCTCCTGACAACGGGCGGTAGTTGCTCGGGATCGCCAACGAGAACGAATCGTTTCGCTGCAAACAGCGGACGCAGTACAGTGCATTGTAACACCTATAAAAAAAAATTATATCCAAATCAACACCAAATTATTTGGATAATCATGACAGGCAACGACGTTTTTGCAACCCGGTTAGTATTTACACGCTACAACATTGTGCCCGTCGCATGGTGACTAAAGTATCATCAGCTTAATAATTTTTTCCTAACAGAGTAATTTTTGTTTGCAGACAGAAAACGAACGTTCTGATCTTCATGAGCTTGCTCTCAAAAACAGAACCATCATGCTAAATATAAATACTATATAATAAAAAGATGTACCTAACAGTATATAAATTTTAAGTCACCTGCGTCGCTTCATCAACAATACACACGTCGAAGGTGGTCCGTGCCAGCATAGCGTGCGCAGCCCCAAGGCAAGTGACACCTATCACTTCCTACAAAACAATGTTGATAATGTTTAAATGTGTGTTAAATAATGAGAACAAATGTCTTACTATTATATTTATAAAGTAACGAGACGAGCAACACGATGGTAAGTGGCCCATTACAATATAGCGGTAATTAGGATGTAATATATTGTATTAAGTCTTGAAAGTATATTAAGTCTTGTTTCTCTAGTAATTTCGCTAGCTACAACGTCTTCTTCTTCTTCTTGCTAAACCTTGTCCGATCTTTACTTGGGATCGACCCTCCTGGTCATTCTTCTAAATCACTATTTTCTCTCGAGGCCTCTCTTTTTAGTTTCGAGATCCAGCGCTACCCTAACCGTATGTGTTGTTGGCCTTCGCACAACATGGCCGTACCGGCGCGGGCGTTTCTCTACCATTTTTTCTTGAACCGGTTTTACTTTAGCTACAACTTGCTATGATATTCATCTATTTTTATTTACTAGAAACAACCATTGGTGTTTGCTATACCAGCATAGAACTTATATTATTCCCTAAAAAATGTTAGTAATCAATAAATAAACATGTAAATAATCCGCCTGGTTAGCCATAAAGTAAGAGCGTAATCAGTGTAAATGGTAATTGGTTTAAAATTACCATAGAATCGTAAAGCTTCGCCAATTGTTCTGAATTATCGCAGGCTGCTGTCAAGTTCTCTTCAGAGCGATGCAGCAAGCTCGCTGCGACTCGAGCCGAGGAACCGAGACGCATTAGTTTTAATGAATCTGGAAGTCTGAATAAATTTTATTGAAAAAAATAACCATTTTAATGTACCCAGTGCTGAAAGTAAAGGTAATCTCTTCACGAGAGACTAAAGCATTTATCCGCCATGTGGACTAAGTACGGGTTGGTCAATGTCATGTCCACACGATGTTTTCCTTAACCTGTTAGCCGAGGAATTCCGAGATTTTTTTTTTTATTTATGCTTATAATAAATCAAAAATATATTTTAAGGGTGTATTTATATGTACTACCTGTACTCGCTATGATATATTTATAAATCCCGCTCGGTTAACAGGTTAACTGGAAACTTGGTCTCAATGAAGACTGAATCCGCGGCGTTGAGAGGTAACGCGCATAAAACTGCCAAGCAAACTGATCTACGTTGATTATGGCCTCGACCCTGTTCTTCTAAGCATATGCCTATAACACTAACAGTAAACAAGTAATGTAAGCTATTAATATAACAAGAAAGAAGGAAGTAAAATCGTAAGATATTTTAATTTATAATTTTAACATGTGTTAATTTCATGATCATCATCAAACGATAGATGTCTACTTTATTTTTGAACAGCCAATTCACTTCTCCACTGTTGGGGCACAGGCCTACTCTCAATATGAGGGCGATATACGTCTACTGCTGGACGCAAACCTCCTCCAAAAATCTCGACTGGTCATGTTAATTGTATCATTTATATCATAACTAAAGTTACAACAAGACTAATACAAATTTTGCAAAATGTCATTATTGTCGTAAAGTTAATGAAGCAATTTATACCTGCATAATACAGTATCGACGGCCGAATGGGTGTGCGCTGTAACAAGCACGCGCTGTTTTAAGGCGACCAGCATTTGTATGAGGATGCTTATAGTCTGAGTTTTTCCTAGAAGAAAATATTTACACAATTGCAGAATAGAGATGTGTCTGGCCCAACAATGGACGTCCAGCTAATGACGACGCATTTCACATTAATATTTTGCATAACAAAATATTGTAATGGGTAAGACATATTTGTATATTGAAAATACATACCAGTACCAGGAAGGCCCTGCAACAACATATAGTCCTTTGAAGAGAGGGCCTTGAAAACAGCTCTCTGTTGTTCTATGTTCAGAGAGCGCATCAGTTTTGCCCCGAGGCGATGTATTTCACGAGGCATCTTTTCGACGAAGGAGGGCAACTCTTTATCTATTACTATCCTGAAAAACACAAAATGATAAAAAAACATTCTTTCAAAAAAGTTATTTATCAGTCTTGCGAGTCTTAATAATAATAAGCATAAGTAAAACTGTATAAGTGGAGTGGAAAATAATCCTAGTAAATAACCCTCATATGTACTCACTACTGCGACTCGGGAGTCTTTTCACACTAGGAGATTCAAGAAATTAAGACCTTTTTATCCACTAGGCTGATCGAAGTAGTTTTCGTCAGGCTTTATTATTTTTTTTATTATTTTATAGGCTACCGCTTGACTACGATCTCACCTGATGTTAAGCGGCGGCGGCTGAAGTCATTGGTGGTAAAGGTAAAGTACACTAGTTTAGAAGTAGTCTAATTTTCGCTATTCCTCCTAATTCGCTTCCTTTACTCGTACTTTATGCGGGGATGGAATTTATGCCCAATCGAACTGTACATTATGAACGACCGCCTTGCATGGCTTCGAGAATTATTACTAATCATTTAACTAATTAAATATGTTACATATAAGTCTAGGTAAGTAGAATAGAAGTGCCTATTTCCACCGCCAAACGAGTAGAGTACAAACACAATGTATGTCATCTTATTAACATTGTTCATCTATTCGTCGCTCTCTTTCCCTTCGCCAAATAAAATATGCATTTTCTATGTACGTATAATAAATATTTAATAATTTGATATTGTATTACCTCCTTAACCTGTGGGCTCGTTCACTATCTTCTATAAGTACTCCCAGATTGGTGAGGTTCTGCACCGTGCTCGCGTACGATTCGTACACGTCTATGTGGTATAAGATATCCTTACTCTGACGAACACTTAAATTTCTGAAATATGAAATAATTAAAAACACAGTCTACATTTATTACTATTGACAAAAAATCCACAAATTATTATTAATTCAGGCACAATGTAGTTTGGTGGTATGCTTGATTAAGCTGTAACTTAGTATTAATTCAATATACATTTGCTTAGCTGCATAAATATTATAGAGACTTTTGATGTTTAATCATTAAAAAATTGATTAAATTATAAATATTATTGTAATTGATGAGGCATTGTATTTGATGCGGCGATTGCGGCGCTTTTGAGTGCGTCAATTCGAGAATGAGTGGATTCAAGCCCGACTAAGCAACAGTTTCCTTTGAAGGACGACATGTTCTAAGATCAGCAGCCATTTTTATTTCATTTAATTTTGTAATTAATATACACATAGAACTTCCTGATATTATAATAATGTCTTCATAATTTAAAACAAGAGCCATTTAAAAGTTTTCATAAGTTGATTAGATTAGTTAACGTGTACACGGTAGATAAATGATCTTGACTCTCTATGAGAGAAGGCCCCCAGACTCAAGAGCCTACTCTTGCGTTAAGTACACTCTCTATTATTATTTTTATATTTACTAAAATAACAATGTCTATATGATTTTATATATTATGTTATACTATAACTAATATTTGCCTACTATGCTTACCTTTCTAATAATATTTGGATGTTCTTATCATTAGCCAATGTGATGACACCAGCCGCAAGCCATGGACGATTGTTTATGCTGACTATCGAAAAATCACCTTCGTGGGGTCCACTAGCTTTTTCTACAATAACGTCATAGTTCGCTAAAAAAAATACATAGAAGCATTAATTAATTGAATCAAAAATGGCTAAAGCGCCAGAGTGGAAAACGGAAAAGGTTAAATGATAATGGATTGATTACAAATAAAACTCACCGAGAGCTTGTCTTTTAAATATGTGTAAATATCTATGTGCAGATACTTGAACTGTCTCCAAAGTTAGATTACCGGCACACGTGCCTCGTTTCACCCTGTTTACAAATTTATTCATGATAATTGTATATAATATCAAGATACTAATAATTTGTATTCACTTACAGAAAGGATTTCTATACTTATTCCGCGAGCTGATTATTCCTTTTCGTTTTGAACTTGGGGGCGATACTACAGTTAATATATATTTAGCGATATGTATAATATACGACTTGGCTAGTGATTTTGAACTTATGAAAGACTTATATTTTACTGGACTATTGATTTCAGTTAAAATAAACGTTTTCATCACAGAGTACCATTTAATGGCTACCAAATCCAAACCAGTCTGTTAGGATATTTAATATTATAATAAAATTATCATCAATTTATCACACCGTTTTTCAACGCTATCTGTCCATAGCGTGTGTAGTGGGGAGGTCATCAACTGCACCTTCTCCTCCAGCTTTAACAGATGAGCCCAGTGTAGAAAATACTCGATATGTTTAATGGTTAGGTGGCCGAGTGCTTCTTCACGAAGTTTTGAAAGGGGATGGGAGACTGACACTTTTGGCCCATCTGTGTGCCTGTAAAACCACATTAAAGGAACATCAATCTTTAATTTTTCATAAATGAGTTAATTTTATTCACAATGCGTTAAACTAAACTTGTCTTAATATTATTAATCCCAAGCAATGGCAAATGACCAATGGCTCAATTACCATGCTCATGGTCCAACAACATAAAATCTGTCCTCAAGATTCCTATAACAAAATGTGGTGCCAAAAATCCACAATAGTAAAAACCGGTCGACGTTCCATGACCACGACCACTCTGATAAGACTGAACAATTGAGAAAGAAACGCACGAATAAACGCTGGTGACGCTGCGAGACGAGTATCTGACGATTCCAATCCTTAGTTCTACTAAGGAAGATATACGAAAGTATTTTTCCCCAATAATAAAGGCTTATTTTAAAGTTACATTGGTTTTTACTTAAATTAACTTACCATAGATGCAAAGAGCATATTGTGAGATATGGACACTTAGCACATACATTTTCACGATTAATTGGTTCTGGTAAAGTTTGGAATTTGTCATCTACATCGGAATCATTGCCTGAAACAGCAACAAAATTTACTATGAAATTTATTTTAACATTGTTGAACTGCATATGTGATGATAAAAATTATTACACAAATTGTGTGGTATATCATAAATGGGACAATGTACAATATATACTGAGTGAGTATGTTAAGAACTGGGTGGAGTGAGAGGTCCAGATAGATATATACTGCTGGATACATGCCTGCCATCCCTATCCAATAAGTCCATGTTTAACTTGTTTTGAATTGACTAGTGTTACCACTTCTATAATATTCATAATATTTTTTTTTATAAGTATATAAATAAATAAAAATAAAAAAATTATCAATATTATAGAAGTAGTTGTAACATATATATACATATATAACATAGACTGTAACTATCAGTAGATCACTGTCATGTTTATATGAAGTTTTGAAGTAAATTAAGATTTTTCATTATTTATTCTGTAATACATTCTTTCATTTTTTATATACAATTAATAAAAATAATGTTGACTATACATCTCGTTTACGTTGTTATAGAAAATATAATGTAGTTAGTGTTGTTTTCCTGGTTCAAAACCCAAAGTTAAATAAAGGAAAACAGTATTTTCATTTAATATTTTTTTTAGGAATGATGAAACAATTAAAGGTACTTACCAGTTTGAATACTTGTAGAGCTTAAATATTGCACAAGTTGATTTCTTAGCATAATAAGATCCCGACGCTCTGGATATCCACAACTTACTTCACGAAGCTCAACATGCTCCCTGTGAAATAAGATTTTACCATTACTTATTAATAATTATTAGCACCTTCTTTTGTTCTACAGTTCTTCTCTAATAAGGAGAGAGTTAAGACTATATGTATTCACCAAACCTGCCAAATGCAATTTGGTAAAAGTCACATGTCCATGAAAACTATTGTTTTTGGAACATGTCAGTTGTTTTCTTTAACGGAAGCTCAGCGAGAATTGAACTCGCGCCTCTTGAGGTACTTCCTCCATATGAACTTAGACATCATGGCCACATCGGAAAATTTTGATATATTTACTTTAAATACAGGAGCAATCCACGCTGCAGTGATGTGGTAGGATCTTCTTCCCTTAACAAACTTAACATCATCCCATACAATACAAGTTGACCGCGATGCTCCACCGATACGGAAGCTTTACCACTTTTAAGTTCTAATGGCACTGTAGCACAGTGTTTACCTGCAATAAAAAAGCTATATTAAAAAAGTTGTCACAACTTGGATAACAAACTCTGTTTATGAATAAGTAGTTATATTATCAAATAAGTATTTTTTTACAATCAGAAATATTGGCTTGCTAATAAATTACAACTGCTGGCTTTATAATAATCTTCCTAGTTTAATCTCGGACTTAAAAGTACTCCCATCGACTCGCAATGGGTCAGCTTGGTGAGAAATAGTCCAAATCCCCTCATATGAATCCTAATCCGATCGATGGAGGAATCTTTAGAGAGGCCTATGGCCAGCAGTGGATATCTATTGGCTGAGGATGATGATAAAAGTAGTGAAGTTTCAATAGTAGAAAAGTTTTTCAAAATAGCGGCACTACCGTTATTGTCAGCCTGCCGGTATAACAGCAATATTGCGTTCTGGTACACAAACATGGTTAGGTGCAACATTTTTTTTTTTTCAACATAATGTTTGTTTTATTAGAGTTTGGCAACAGAAGTTGGAGTTGCCCGTCACACTTACTCAGATGGTTCCAACAACAAAGACCTACTATAAGTAAATAATATTACATCTTCCTCAGCCTAGGGGTCACAAATTGATTTTAAATGTTAATAACAGTTATTACTGTACAATAGTAAGGTTTTTCAGAAATAAATTGTTTAGATAAATAATCGCTATGGCAGAAAACATAATTTATATAAATGTATTTCACCTTCACGTTCGTGAATAGTAACTTCTAATGTTGCATCAATTTTTCCTTTAAGACCTAATTTGGGACAGCACAAGTTTTCTTCAATATCTAATACATTATCTATATGCCCTGACCAATCTTTGTTCTGCATTTGCTTAAAAGAAAAACAATAAAATAAAGTTAATAATTCGAGACAGATACTCAGTCTTTCTTTGTAATGATATTACCATATCTTTATGAGGCATATTGACTATATACTTGCACATAAATTGACTCAATGGTACTATATATATTTTCATATTTGATCGTGCTTCATCTTCACATAAGCCTGCATTATACAGCATTTGTGTAGACTCTTTAATAATTTTGTCCATTTCAAAGTTTAGGTCATCAGAATTTATAATACGCTCAGTGAGTGCCTTTTGCACTAATTCATGTATTAAAATACCAATTGTCATCTGAAATAAAATTATAATAACTAAAGATATAAAATAAGGCCTGGAATAATTGTAATAGTATAATTGTACATGTGTTAAGTAATGAAAGTGCTATACAAAGTAGTTAAGTTTTTAAAAAAAAATACTGAGATTTTTTTATCACAAGTAAATTATATAATTAAAGAAAAGTCAAAATTTTATTTATTTATAATAATAGTCAAACATAACATTGTACTTACAGCTATGTTAGCAGAATCTATTCCCCTCCAACATTCTTGTAAGACAGCTTTCCGTTGACAAAACACCCCAGCCACCACACTTGTGGATGACAATAAGTAATCAGGTCTAAACACAATAAGACCGGACGTGTTATTTATCTGATACTGTCCAGAAGAATCGCGTATAGCTAACACACTGACAATATCACCTTTTTGTAGACTTAAACATGTCCTAAATACAAAAATAAATATTAGTTTAGAATGATTGACACACTATTAGAATTTTTTTTGCCTAAACTTACACAGATATACATACCAAATTCCTTCAATGAAACAAGTACACCTTAAATTATCTTTCCTTAATCTTAGTTCTAGTCTTTGTTGTAGGGATACAACAGATATTACCTCGCAACGTTGAATTTTAGTTATATCCAAATCGTCTTCCAAACCCTTGATAAAATAATAAATATTTAAAAAAATCTTTAAATTGATATTTAATATTTAAAATACTTTGATTTTTATTATTTCTTTTACCATAAGAACATTATTTAAATTGTCAATTTCCCAGTCTTCTTTAAATATAAGATTCATTTCATTTTCACATGATTGCAATGATTTTAAAGTTGAACTAAATTTTGTTGGAGAATCTTCAATATTATTTAAGTTTTGATTATTTTTTTGGTGGTGATTAGTAGCTGAACCTGAGGAATGATCAAAATTTTTAATTGTGATGTATAAAAAAATCTATTAATGAATAAACAAATACATAATGTATTATTAAAAAATAGCATTTATATTAAATTTAATATAAAGAACACATTGTAAAAAACTCCAGTTCTAAAAACAGCTTTTGTGGAAATGTGACTCACTAATCCACTCAGCAAAATATCTATTAATTAGTTGTTTTTAAGTTAAATATTTTTTTTTTAGAAACTAGTAATACTATAAACCTACTTTATATAGAACAAAACCAATAGATTTAACATAAATTTCAAAGCTGAGCAACTTACTATTACAAAATTTGTCAGGTATTACAGTAATAGATTTTTTGTGTGAACAAATATTAACACCTAATTCAAAACTTTTCTCCGGTGATTTCAAGTGTTTATTTTTTTCATTATTATTATTACATTTGTTTCTATTGGACCTAATTTTCGTGTATGTATCTTTGTCATTAAAATTTTTTCCTCTCTCTAATTGTTGCTGACTATTTATGGCTTTACAGTTATTTTGTCCTAATTTATTATCACCGTAAAAATCATTTTTATTGAGAACATCTGGCTTTATAATAGTTTTGTTTTCATTATTCATACCTTTAAGTTTTTTTTCTTGAGAAGTATTTTCTTTATAATGAACAATTGAATCTCCATTATTAGAAATGGTCTTTAATGGCGAAATCGCCTTGCGTTTAGAAATATTTGGTTCCAAAGTAATTTTAACTGAGCTTTGATCTTTAGTTGGTGAAGCAGGTTTTTGTGCTCCATTAACATTTGAATTTTTAAAAAATTGCATTATAATTTTCTGTTTATTTACAGTTTCTTGAGCATTCTGTAAAAACAATGCTTATAATTGTAATAACTTACATATTAATATTTTTAACCAACAAACAGATAAAAATTAAAATCGATTAAATAATACATAGAAAAACCTTTTTCAAACTTAATCCCCTAGACATTATTTTAGATTTTCTATGCAATATCGATAACTTCTCTAACGGAACCTCTGTTAACTTATATAACACTACATGTAATAATTAATATTCTATTCATAATAACTGTTTTGTGTTGTACAAAAAATTAATAAGCTAAGAATCTTCCCGCCATAAATTGTCATTTGTCTGGTAAAAGTAGTGTCATTTGTCAATTAAAAACCATAAAGACACCTAATTTAAAATAACCATGTGACATAGAACATAATACAATAGTATTTAGAATATTGTTGTTGTTATGAACTTTTTTAATCAAATAATTTAATTATCGTTCATTCATCAATTTTAGAAAAAGTAATTACATAATTTTCATTCAATAGAATGTTTCGAAATTAAATATATGTATGTCATGGCAAAGCCCTAGTTATTTTAGTTATGATTTCTAGAGGTACAAAATATTGCAAGGATTTGATGGAAGGATGGTAAGAATTATAATGTATGTAGGATGCATAAGCGATGAATGCTTGGAAAGAAACGTAAGAACGAGATAATATGAGTGAGGGCGAGCGAGAGAGATATACTAAGAAGTAGACGTGGTTATACTAGGACAAATATAATCTCTGTTATTGTTGTTACTGTTACGCAATAATAACAGGTACCCATTTCTGTTATTAAATAACGACAATGAATAAATAAATAAACAAGTATAATTTTTTACAATTTGTATTTTTCGACTTATAATACTAGGTGCATTTCGTTTTAGCAACAGTATATACAGTGGGTGTGAGCGAGAAAGATTAATCAACTAAATAAAAGATAACACGATCTAATTAAGAATTCGCTTTCCAAAGAGGATTTCTTCTTATGAAACGAATTACTATAAATTTGGTTTATTTCAAATAAATATTAGGTGTATCTTGTTTTAGCTTATGACAATATTATACAAAAGACAAAAACGAGAATAGTTGTTTCATTTTTATTGGTTTTTCTGTTGTTTCAAACTATATTAGTGACCGGCTGTTATCGAATACTGAAAATGTTGTTTGTTGATAGTGGTTGAATAACTTGAGTATGGTGAATTATAAATCATATTTTTTAACAAATATCATGACATCGCAAAAACAACTGTCATCTGTTATCTTCGTATACATATGATTTATATATATTATAATAAATACGCCTCACTTCTACTAGGAAGTTAGAGGAATACGTGCAGCGATGGTGAATCTGCTTATGGCTGTTATAAAATAAAATTTAGTGTTTTTAGAAAACGATCCCTGTTATTTCCACACCCTTAGTCACACGTGTATTTATAATTATATAACTTTATAAAAATATCAAAAAAACAATATATTGAATGTAAACTTTTTTAAACAATAAAATTGAATTCGATATTATTATTTATTTGTTTTTGGTTAAAAATAATAATCTTCAGCACATTTCCATCGAGAAATAAGTAAAAAGCGTAATATTTATAGTTTTCACGCAAAGATCATGTCCTTTAATACTTGCTCGCCGGAGGGAAAGAGCTGATTATGCCTGACTTTCACCGACTAAAACCCTGTCAATCATAACATTTTAAGAAAAGTACGAAAAATAATTTTTAGCCGCAATTAAAATAACAAAAATAAATTTTAAAAAAATTCTATAATTTTTTTTATATTCTACGAAGACGGCATGAGTGGGACGCTCATCTGATGGGACGTAATACGCTTTACCATAACATGGCGCTAGTTAAAATGGTATACACAACACCACACTGTGCTCGTCGCTTGGGGATAAGATGTTAAGTCTTGTTTCCCCCGTAATTTCACTAGCTACAAGGCCTTTCAAGCCGTAACCCAGTAATAAGCCCCGCTTTAGCACTACCACAGCTTATTTTCGCCCCAAAACTACTGCAGTGGTAACTATCTAAACAGTCTTTGTTATTAGAGATCTATCGCAAGTAAATACTGTGTTTTTAAATACTATCATGGTTCTGTCAAATTGATACCTGTCAATGAATTATGTATACAAAAAATCAAAAAAAGTCTAAGTGCTATAGAATCTACAGTCACCCCCGTGCAGAGCAGAAGCGACCACAATGTTCTTACCACATCCCTAGAGCCGCCTACGTGCAAATCTCAGACAGAGCATAGTTAACATCAAACTACGCCTCTCTCCTTCAACCCATCGCAATAGGACTTTTTGTCAAATCGGAGTCAAGTAACTGACACAGTCCAATGCGCAGGATATATTAAGGTGCACAAACGTACGCGCAAATGCTTGTGCACACACTCGTCCTTACTTTTCTGAACCCAGCGGAACGGAAAACCGATACAACCAGAGAGGAGTTCGAATATTGTATCTAAGCGACGATAACTATACGCCTTCTATCGTCGCCCTAAGCCATCAACGTTGGTTTGCTACCCGCCAGGCTCGCCATTTCCGCTGTATACTGCCATGGATTGCCGATACTATCGGTTTAGACTTGTGTGCATTTAGCGGGAAGGAACCGCTTTTAGACTTGATCGCCGAAGCGGCCATACTCGATTTTAATACCTGGTCGCATAAATACGTCATATCTCTGATTGTTTGAAAGTTCTTTAGTTTGTTGCTGACATTGACAGACCATTCATTGATTTATTTTATTTTTATGATAGAGTAGCGATTTTGGGGTTATGTGAATGCTTTTCTTTGTATGTTATTAAGAAGGTGTAAAGAATTATATTAAAAAAGTGTGAAAATGTCTAAAAGACCCGAACATCAGGCACCTCCTGAACTTGTAAATTTTTTCACATTTTCTATACTATATTAGACAATAATAACAAACTTAATAATTTTTCTTACTTACAGTTTTACAATGAAGTTGAAGCAAGAAAATATACGCAAAAGTAAGGTTACTACAGGCCCCCAAGTGTGATACTATTTACATGTATACTTTTTATTCAAAGTTATTTATACAACTTATTTTTTTAGCACGCGGATTATTGATATTCAAGCACAAATGACAGAGCGCTGTATCGAATTATTGGTTTTACCTGAGGATACCCCATGTCTTCTTTTAGATATAGGATGTGGTTCTGGTCTATCAGGGACTGTATTAGAAGAAAATGGACATTTGTGGATTGGACTTGATATATCATCTGCTATGCTGGGTGAGAATTCATTAGATCAAATATCAATTGATATATTTTTCTTTCTTAAACTGAGAATTCACAAGTTTTTAAAGTTAACTAAGAT
Organism: Ornithoptera priamus; assembly: GCA_029034505.1. Taxonomy (NCBI): domain Eukaryota; kingdom Metazoa; phylum Arthropoda; class Insecta; order Lepidoptera; family Papilionidae; genus Ornithoptera; species Ornithoptera priamus. The sequence continues at coordinate 3,860,306 of JARDWD010000296.1, read as the reverse complement.
TAGCTTGACTTATGACTATAGACTAATAATTTGTCTATTGCTTATCTTACTTTTTAGGTTTGCAAAATTGAATAAAGAATAGTTTATAATGTACTTTAACAACATTTTTTTTAAATAAAATTTTCTCAATTGTATTCCACAAGGGATCAATGATTTATCAAAGGTAGAAAGAAAACCTGGTATAGATATGATTTTCTAAAATATTGTGTTGGTCTTACTCAAGAATATATTTTGATTTTTAGAAGTGGCTTTGGAACGTGAAACTGAAGGTGATTTAATAATGGCTGATATGGGAGATGGTGTCCCTTTTCGACCTGGAAGCTTCGATGGTGCTGTGTCTGTTTCAGCTTTGCAGTGGCTATTCAATGCTGACAAAAAATCACATCATCCTATTAAGAGACTATACAAATTCTTCAGCTCATTGTATGCTTCCTTAGTATGTAGTTATATTTCCTTCATAACCTGCATTGTTTAATAAAAAGTATTTTTTTTCTTAAATAACACCATTGTATTACATAAAATCTTATTTTTAGTCAAGATCAGCACGAGCTGTTTTTCAATTTTACCCTGAAAATGAAAGTCAGTTAGATCTACTAACAGCTCAGGCAATGAAAGCTGGTTTCTATGGAGGTGTGGTTGTAGATTATCCAAATTCCGCAAAGGCAAAGAAATTTTTTTTGGTGCTTATGACAGGAGGCACTGCACCATTGCCAAAAGCACTAGGTAAATTTTTAATAATTCTCTTTAGATATACTTTTACAATACAAGTTTTGTAACTAAATAAAAATACTTTTTGATGTAAACTCATACCAGAGATATCTAAAATTTATTAGATTTATAAATATTGATTCTTAAACAAACAAATATTTTTGAAGGTGTTGATGAAGAAGATAGTCTTCAAATAAAATATGAAAAACGTGAAGCAGCCAAACATGCCAGAGGTAAACCACTTAAGAATACAAGAAGTTGGCTTTTGGAGAAAAAAGAAAGGAGACGAAAACAAGGCAAAGAAACAAAACCTGATACAAAGTATACAGGAAGAAAAAGGAGCGGGCGATTTTAAAACTATAATATTTTGTACAAATTATTATTTAAGCAATTATATAATAAAAATATGCCTATTTTTTAATGATGTACTTCCATACTGTATCAACCCCATTTCCAATTGTTTCTATTGGTATCATATTTGGTAGTGGAAATCTGCATGCGACTACAACAGTTCCATCACTTGCTTCACATAATAATTTATTTTCAAACTCTTGCATCATTTGTTCTACTCCAAAAATAACAACATTATTATATGGCTTTAGATTAAAAGTCCATAGATTTTTCCTATAGAATTTTGTATTCCTATGCTGATTAATCAAAGCCGATAATCTTGAATAATATACAAGAACGGGATTAAGTTCCACTCCATCTGCTTGAAAGCCTAGTTTTGCAGCTGTGAAAACTATTCTGCCATCACCAGATCCTACATCTAGTAAATGTCCACTTCGACCGATTAAAGCTTTTGTAACTCCTGCCAACTGTTCGGTTGTCGCTGGCACGTATGGCAAACATACTTTTCTTAGTGCCGGTGATACAAACGGTATACATATTACGCTTACACCGATTGCAAGCCCACCAGTCGCATAAATAAAATACTTTCCTTTAGAAGCAGATTTAGACGAGTTTATCGCCTCAAATTTTGATACACTTAAGTCCATTATATAGTAGCTATTGAATACATGTTTATTTTCAGAAACAGTTTATTTATGTAACTCTTATTAGTCTATTAAATGGTTTTACAGATAATAACGCCATGACAAAATGACGGCTGAAATAGATAGTTTTTTTGTCTCTCTCAATACAACAAATGTTAAAGAGGCAATGCAGCTTTCTTCCAAGCTTATTTCTTCTGTGGTACATGTACAATTTGTCTTTTACATTTTTTTTAATTTCTTAATCAAAAACGTAATAAATGAAAATTGGAAGAGTCAATTTAAAAAATAAATCACAATATTGTAGTACTATATAATAAGATGAAAAAGATTATTTAATATTTATTGTTTCAATAGTCAATAGCTTTAAATACACTTACAACTAAGATTTGTATTAATTCTCACCAGATAATAGATCTAGAGTTAATAAAGTTATAACAGGCTGTATGAGAAAATCTTACACCATTTATTAAAAAAATATATCTTATTTGACAGTGGTAAAACGTTTAAGTCTTGATTTCTGCAAGTGTATTGCACTATACCTTATAGTAAAATGACTGCATTTGAAGAATTCGGCGTACTCCCTGAATTAGGAAAAGCAATCGAGGAAATGGATTGGAATTTACCTACAGATGTTCAAGCTGAAGCAATACCGTTGATATTGGGTGGTGGAGATGTCCTTATGGCTGCAGAAACCGGCAGCGGAAAGACCGGTGCTTTTTGTTTACCTATCTTACAAATTGTTTGGGAAACGTTAAAAGATATTCAAGAAGGAAAAACTAATAAGGTTATACAACCAGCATCAATAGAATGGACTTTATCTTTTTTTGATCGAACGGAAGCATTAGCTGTAACGCCCGATGGTTTACGCTGTCAATCGCGTGATTCCAAGGATTGGCATGGTTGCAGGGCCACAAAAGGTGTTCATACTAAAGGTGCATACTACTATGAAGCTACAGTTACTGATGAGGGTCTTTGTCGGATTGGTTGGTCAACACAAGCCGTAAGTTTTAAATTTTCTTATAAAATATCTCATTCAATAACCGTTAATTGGCGTATAAAGTTTATAATGTGTTAAGTAGGAATCCATACTAAGTTTAATAATAATCTTGTAACTGCTTATCATACATACATATGTATATCACACCTCTTTCCCAATGGGGTAGGCAGTTCCAGGTGTGCGAGGATCATAGCAAGGGGAGAGAGGTGGTCTCTGCCTACCCCATTGGGAACAACTTAACAATTGATAAAATCTTGAACAAGAGGTTATTTTATTACAATTTTAAATATTTATCAAACTAAATTAAAATTTGTTAATAATTTTATTAGTTTTTATTTTTATATAGTATTTTAATTCTTATTTTTATATTATTGTTATATATCTTTATTTATCTTGGTACTAACATGAAGGAGACTAGGTAGTGATAGACCCCTCAAAATTGATTCTGTAGAGAGACAAAGATTTAAAATCAAGGTTTTATGGTATAAGTATCAGATAAACATTTATTGAAATTTAGTAAAAAAAACTTATTTTGACATTATTGTTATTTAGAATTTTATTTACTGAAACAGATCTCATATTATATAACATCATTAATATTCATCGCACCTGTAAAGTATTGCATAATTTATATAAATATTCCATCACTATCTTATATTGTACTGGGAATCTGAAATAAATAGAAGTAAATTTAACTTGTGTGTATTTTAATTGCCATTTTTAAATAAGCAATTTATTTTGTAGGCAAGACTAGATCTTGGAACAGACAGACTGGGCTTTGGATATGGAGGAACTGGTAAAAAATCTAATGCTAAACAATTTGATGATTACGGAGGAGCCTATGGAAAAAATGATGTAATAGGTAATTAGATCAAACCTACTTAAAAACAGATTTTGTTTTAATTCATTCAAATTTAAATCATTAGTAATGAATTGGATTAAAAAATTAGATCATTATTAAAAAATTTCTTATTACAGGTTGTTTATTAAATCTTAATAATGGAGAAATTCGGTATACTAGGAATGGTGAGGAATTGGGTGTTGCATTTAAACTGAAAGAATCTCAAAAAGCAGACTGCTATTTTCCTGCTGTAGTCTTAAAAAATGCAGAAATGAGCTTTAATTTTGGTGCAACATCATTTAAGGTAGTATTCTGTTTTCATTAAAAATTTAATTTTTTGGTCAGATTATGAATTCACATAATATTGTGGTGTCTTAATTTTTTTTTGCATGTGTAATATTTATTAGATTTATAATATATTTGGGTAATTTTTTATTTTGTAGTACACACCACCTAAGGATTATGTGGCGATCTCTAAAGCACCTAAAGAGTGTGTAAAACACAATGTGATGTCAGCCAGTGCTGCTGTTGACAGTAAGCCAGTCAATAATGCACCCCAAGCTATCATTATTGAGGTATACATATAAAAAATTTTGTTTTTATGTTTATTTTATCTTCTTATGTCCATCTCCTGTTGAATTCCTTGGTAGATGTGTAAAGTTTGTCACAAGATTTTTTCCATTGCACAATATCTTTAGCCAAATAAATATCAATCTGCCAAAACATGATGCTACTTTGAAAACTCAACCATTTATATTGAATGTATATATACATATAATATTATTATTATTGTCGGCATTTTTTGTACAACAATTACTGCGATAATTTTATTTACTAAATTTAATTATCTTCTAGCCATCACGTGAATTAGCTGAACAAACATGTAACCAAATTACAAAATTTAAAAAGCATTTGGATAATCCAAAAGTAAGAGAACTACTGGTGGTTGGAGGCATCAATGTAAAGGATCAAATAAATGAGCTTAATGCAGGAATTGATATTGTTGTGGGCACACCAGGAAGGCTAGAAGATCTTATTCAAGGAGGTAATTTTTGCATTAAGAAATTAAAATACATTACACACTACAAATAAGTTTTAATTATGTACCAAAATCATTTTCACTTGTAAGTAAAAAAGTTATACTAAATCTTCTTATTCCAACCAGGATACCTTGCTCTTACACACTGCCGGTTCTTCGTTCTTGATGAAGCTGATGGTTTACTTAAGGCAGGTTATACAGAGCTGATCGATCGGCTCCATCGTCAAATACCAAAAATCACAACCGACGGCCGTCGCCTTCAAATGGTCGTTTGTTCGGCCACTTTGCACGCTTTTGAAGTAAAAAAGATGGCGGTATGTATTTATTGAATTAGTTGACGCTTAACTGAATATATCACAGTAGCAAGAAAAGCAAAAATTCAGTACTATTATAACAGTAAAAATTCTTGTAATAATAGAACAAAAAGAAAGAATTAGGATTTATTGATGATAGATCTCTGTTGCCACAACCGTCTAGATAGATACCACTACAGTCTATTTTTACTGTGAAACAGTAGCAGGCAAACATTACTGTTCCACTTTGAAAGGCGCTATAACTAGTGAAATAACTGGGGTAAAGAGAGTGCAACGTAAGATCCTAAGTAGCACCACATTATTATAAGCAGGTGTAGAACTTACATGGGGTAAATGTCTTGCTTGTCTCCACTGATAGTATATAAAAAAAAGAAATTTGGTGTTAGGTTTAAGGAGGGAGGCCATCAAGGTAGTTATGACCTACGGACTTTCTGTCGATTATGTGGTGTTTATTACCCTTATTAGCGCTATTTTGTTTATTATTTTTATGTGTAGGTATCTGAGGTGAAAGTTGTTTTTGTCTTTTCACTTCAATTCAGATGTAATAATAAATAGGTCGTATTGGTACAGAATGCCTGCAGGTATTAAGCCTGCCTTTTGTAAACTATATTAAATGGTCTTACGATAAAATTAAAAAAAAAAAAACGAGTCTCTGGGTCTCACCAACCTGCATTAGACCAGGGTTGTGGAAAATGGCCCAAATTCCACCACATGAATCTCTACTCGATAATTAGGGAATATTTGGGTGAGGCTTATGTCCAGCAGTGGACATCTATTGGCTGATGATGATGATGATGATGACTTCTCATTATGTAAACAACCAATTATAGTATGTATACAGTTTTAGGTTGTATATAGTCGATAAAAAACTGTAATGTATGTAAAATTGTCTTAATCCTAGGAAAAGTTAATGCATTTCCCTACATGGGTGGACCTGAAAGGAGAGGATGCGGTACCAGAGACGGTGCATCATGTTGTGGTGAATGTTGATCCACAGAAGGACCGCTCTTGGGAAACATTGCGCAAGTAAGAGAAACATTTAGAATAATTCATTTAAGAACTATTCAACAGTGATTATATACAGATATACTTAATTTGAAGGTATTTCTTTGTCATCATCAGCCGATTGTCGTTCACTACTGGACTGCTAACTGCCAGTTAGCATGGCCTCTGGTACCGCTGGGCACTAGAGACGGTTGTATCTAGGGGTTCATTTTAGGGGATTTGGGCCATTTCCCACCACACTGGCCCAATAGGGTGGGGGGATCTTTGTTTGTGCTCATTATTAATCGAATAAAAAGAGAAAGCATATCGGGTACAGAGAAATGTATTAAATAATATCATTATTTACATTTAGAACAATACCAACTGATGGTGTCCACGCAAGGGACAATGTGCGTGGTGGTAACACCACGCCAGAAACATTGTCTGAGGCTGTTAAAATGCTTAAAGGAGAATACTGCGTCCGTGCTATAAGAGAACACAAGATGGATAGGTAACTTATGTTTTTGTAAGAATTTTATTGTTTATGTAACTTTATGTTTTGCCGAAGACTACGTGGGTAACATGACAGCTCTTATTTCTGTACTTTTAGGGCAATTATAATAATGAGAGTTACTAACATTTAACATAACAAGTCCCCTTATTATTAGCTCCAGTATACTTTTTGGTGAAAAGAAATGTCCCAGTCAATTAAAAACACAGACTATTGGCACATCTATTGACAAGGATAAAACATATGATTAAATGTACAATTTACATTCAATAATTTACAAATGTTTTCCTTTAGTTTACTAACTTTTAGTAGTAGTTTTAGTTTTTTTTAGTAAACTAGTGTTTACTATAAATTATGGAGCAACCTTCTGACACGGGATTTATATGTGGGGCGAGAGTATGAGAGCATATCTACACTGTTGAGCATTTTATTAAAGATGGTGCACATTCTATAAAGGGGAGAATGTTAACCGCTGTTAGATGTGGTGGTAGGTACATGAAATAAGTTTTTTTTGTCTTAGAGACAGAGAAAAGTTTGTGGGACAATAGTGCCTTGCACTTTACGTCTTTCGTACAGATATTTCTAAGAGGAAGTGGATCTATTAATGAATGTTGTTGTTTTAACATTAAAATATTGTATCTTGTTTAAGAGATTGCCTTAGGAATCCCAGGGACAGCACATACAATAATTAAGAATTCGCACTTATCTTTAACTGAAGGATTTATTGGGAAACAGTTTCATAATTATACAATCCGCAGAGCAATTATCTTTTGTCGCACGAAACTGGACTGCGACAACCTGGAGCGTCACTTGCGCTCGTTCGGCAACGAGTTCACGTGCGTATGCCTGCACGGGGACAGGAAGCCGGCAGAAAGGAAAGGCAATCTGGAGAAATTCAAGCAAGGGCAGGTTAAGTTCCTGATATGCACTGACGTGGCGGCAAGAGGCATCGATATATCCGGACTGCCTTTCAGTTAGTATTATTATTATATTTTATATATAAAGAGATTAAGGTAAAACATAATGGCTTATACCTTCTGTGGGGTGTACGAGGTCCCACTCAACATCTCACGGGACCTAAGCCTGCTTCACCTGTTAATCAACAAACGAGGCTCTGACCTCAACTCACAGTTTACGCCAATATGAACGGTAGTGGTGGCCATGATGACAGTAAGGTCGCGGGAAGCTCTTGAATGCGGGCGGCGCAGGACCGATCGAGATGGAGATCTTTAGGAGATGCCTATGTTCAACAGTGGATCGGCGGATGATAACGAGGATCAACAATACCATCTTTGTAGTTTAATATATATAAATTCATAATTTGTCAAGATTCTTTTTATCAGTACATAACAAATAACTTGATTATTAATCGTATTGAGTGGCCGATCTTGGTTATTTCCAGTGATCAATGTGACCTTGCCTGACGAGAAGTCCAACTACGTACATCGCATCGGGCGGGTTGGGCGTGCCGACCGCATGGGCCTCGCTATCAGCCTCGTTTCTACTGTGCCAGAGAAGGTTCTACTTTCACATTAATATAATATAATTTTAAACATCACTGTTCAAAATAATATTAAAGTTATAAGACACTGCATATATCGTTTATAGCCCACATATTTTTCTACTTCTGGGATTTGGGGCCTTTCCTCAGGGGTGCGCGCTGAGATTCCGATTAGGGTGTGCATGCCATACCCGAAATCCCGAATCTGTGCTTGTCTAAAGTTAGAAAACATTTACTAATTTTAATTCGCATACCTTTTGAGTGAATTCAGAGATTATTTACATAGGCTTGATACCTACATGATGAGATGTCTATAAGAAGCGCAGTCCTCTGCCTGCCTGATGGCATATGACTATTTTTGCAACCAATAAGTAAGCAAACATGACTGTATTCCAGTTAGAAAGACGCTATAGTTAGTGAAATTTCGAAATAAGGAGACAATATCTTGTGTTTGAAAACGACGAGCACTTTCTGGTTAAAAACACAAGTGGATCTAATTTAGTGCTATCTACATCCACAAGATGTTTTAGATACTGATAATTAATGTATTTTTTAAATTTATAGGTGTGGTATCACGGTGAATGGTGCTCCTCGCGGGGCCGTAACTGCTCCAACACTAACCTCATCGACGACAGGCCGAAGGGGTGCTGCATGTGGTACAATGAGCCACAGGTAAAAAAATACTTTTGTTGTATTGTTGTTTAAAACAAACTACAAACGGATTTCTATTAACGACAAATATGTGTTAGTTTTTTTTTATTTATACAGTTGCTTCTTTCTTGACTTAGTGTAATTTTTTTTAATTTTTACAATTTTTCTAAAGCTTGCTTGCAATAATTTGTATTAGAGACATTAATTGTATTATAAAACAATGTATTAAATGTCTTACCGAAATTATATATTATATTTTTATATAGAATAAGCTTTATAACACACGAAACCGCGGTCTCAACGTTTCCACTGCTCAGACTTAAGGCTTTTGCTCATAAGAGAGTTAAAACTATTTACCCATGGTATTATCCAAGATTGGGTTAACAGATGTCACGTTGCCATGGAGGAAGTTGAAAGGAAGAAAGAAACCTATTGTCTTCTTCATAAAATCTTCATCCACTGGAAGCTCAAGATCAGTGGGTACCGACTCCGCGCTTTATTTAGATCTTTAGCATATACAATCACATTACAAAATTGAGCCATCACAGCTTGACTTTATAAATATGTAATGTAAAAATGTATATACACAAAATATAAATAATCAAAATATTTCTGTTTCAGTACTTAGCCGATATAGAAGATCACTTGAATGTAACCATTCAACAGATTGAACGCGATTTGAAGGTCCCATGTAACGAGTTTGACGGGAAAGTTGTCTATGGACAAAAGAGAAAGCAAGTTGGCACTGGTTATCAGGTACACATTACCCACCTCTTTATAATTATTAAACTAATCTGTAGAAAAGGACTCTAAGGAAAAAGAGAGAAAAGAAAAAAAAGTCTGACTTATTGCCATCTTTATTATGTAAATTTGCCGCCATTACGGCATTGCTCTGTTCTGACTTTAAACATTTAAGAGCCAGATTTTTATCATCCTGCAATTTTGGTAAGTGTTATCCTCCTATATATATAAAGACAACCATAATTTTTTCATTGGATTTTAGGACCATGTATCCCAGATGGCGCCTGTGGTTCGTTCACTCCAAGAGCTAGAATCTCAGGCGCAGCTTTACTACCTGAAGTTGCACCATACTGTTGCTCTTTAAAAGTATCTTAACTAAAGAGCTGCCGCCCTGAACTTATAAAATTAACAAACTGCTAAAATGTCTGCGCTATACGAACATTTATTAATAAAAAAAACATAAATAATGATAATACAGAATCTTTATTCAATACTAACATCAGCCTTGAAACTGCAATTGAAATAAGTGGTTATTGTTTATTTTTAAACATGTATCGAAAAAACGTTCAAAAACGCTACGAAATATTTTAAATCAGTTCAGTATATCTGTGTGTTGTAAGTTCTGTCTAGGAGTTTACAACTAAAAAACTTAGCTCGGTACCATCCACTTTAAGCGAATCCTAGAGTAGTTCCAGAGAGACGAGGAAGTTACTGGCAATGTGGGAGTAAAGCTGTGGGGGCGTACCGCGACACGATGCTTTGACTTCATCCGAAACGCGATTCCTCCGTAAAAAAAAAACATTTGCAAGATCAGTCCACCTTAGTCATGTTTGTGTGCTACATTGTAACTAGCTAACTTATGTATCTTTATTATGTATGTTATTAATAAGTATATTTTTTTATTTAACAAAGTGACGAGACGAGCTGAACATCAAATAACAACGTGACATTAGTTAGGATGTATACACTGCAACATATTGCGCTCGTCAGCTTGCGACATATGGTGCCTCATTACCCAAGTGATTGCACTAACAGTAGCACCCTTCAAACCGGAACACAGTAATGTTTGTAAACTACTATATGGCAGATTACCTACCGAGACGATCTCCGGCAACAGAGATGTACCGCCAATTATGATATTAGTTAATATCACTGGTAGGACATCCGGGCACTATGATCTTCGCAAATTCTGGCTGCCTATTATTATTAATTGCATGGGTTTATTAGGATATACATTAATATTTGTGTCAATGAATATGTTCATTCTCTCTTTAACGTATAAATAAAAACAAAAGTTAAAATAATTAAGTTTTATTTTGCTTAATTCTCATCACTACAACTTGTTTAGGGCAGTGCGTGGCAGCCCTCGATTGAAAAATAAATTATTAAGTCTCGTTACTACTTAGGAAGTTAGCTCTTACAATACTGTAGCCACCGTTTAAAAAGTAATATGGCTAAGTTAATTCACATTTCATCATCCAAGATATTATTAACTACTCATATTTGATTCATTGCAAAATCCTGATCAAAAACAAAACTAAAACGTTGCTTTGGTTACAAAAATAGATACCATCTTGTAAACCTTGAGTAGAATATAAAATACATACAAACGTTAATGGTGCCTCTCGCCTACTTCAGTTCAAAGTAAACCGACTCCTTTTCCCTTGAAGTAATGTACATATACACACTATACATACATATACAGCAATTATATAAATAATAAGCAACAAAACGAGATACACAACCTTTTCTGTATATATACGCATATATATATATTGCTATGGTGATGCATTTAACCTAATATTATATCTAGTTACAAGGTTGTCACACACTTTAACCTTTTTTTGTATTCGTCTATCACTGCTGCCCATAGGACAATGTATTTTAGTAATGCATAAGCATTTTTAAGGCACTATATTTGTTCATATTAAAACGGGTGTTAAGCGTTAATAAATATAATTACTATGTCGCGTCCGAAATATACTTGAACGGATAATGCTGTTTTACCGTTAAAGTTGAAAATGCAATTTGAAGTGTCACCAATTCATAACTGATATGATGCACGTGTGCGACAACCTTTGCTTCTCCAAAGGCGAACATCGAAATGTGTGCAAACGCTATCCCCAAACATTACGCGGACGATAAAAACTTGAATTATTAAAACATTATCAACATCTTTTCTACATCATTTAACAAAATGCAAAACTTACAATGCTTCATATAAACTACATTTTATCTAACTAAAGTTAATTGTATTATGTTTAATTTAGTTTACACCATATTTATAAGAACGTTGAACATATGGATTGTGATCCGATTAAAAACTGTTAGAAACTCACAGGAGGTGTTAGTAATATTACAGGTAGGAACTACAAAAGCAATACTAATTTAAATATTCCTCTACACGTAAACACACATATATGAGAAATACTGTGCTTATTAAAAAGAGATATTATAGTAATTGTTCTAAAATTATAATGTTATAATCATAAATCTCTTAAATTATAAACTTATGTTTCATCATCATTACCTCAAATATATCAACAAATATTAGATAAAAGGGTTTAATTTTTTTTAATAATACAGGAAGAATTCTCAGTCGTTACAATATAAACTATACTTCGATTGATATTACGAATTAACCAAGAAGACCCCCCTTCCTGCCCTCCCCTCTGTTTCTCACCCTTGTAATTTGAACTAAACATTAATCCATATCATGAGCTTTAACAATGGACAAACACACATCTTGTGTCATATTGTTAACAATTGTCTACTAATTAATTATTCTTAATTTATTTGGTGATCTCACTGCAATCCCATAAGCGGTTTATAATAAAATTATTTCTAACGTATAAATATGTTTCAACATTAAAAACATTTCTATAATATCCTATTAGCATTCACTGTATAATATACTTTACCATGAAAGTTATTTTTGGTGGACAGGTCAGTCGTCTTAAAAATTTGAAAACTTTTTCATTTCTTTCATTATTATGTGAAAAAATTATACTATGCCACTATAATAAACAAAAACAGCCCACCAGTATGCATGCAGTAGCCCTTTTTTTGATTATTTGGTCAAAGAATGTTTCTCCAAAAGATAATCTCCAAGTATGTTTGAGGAGTCAGGTTTATACGGGATTTCATATCCACTTAAAACTCCTATTGGTGGTCATTTTCAGTGTCACTATACAACAGAGGATCTATGACTTAACAAACCATAAACATACGTTTGTTGAAATATCTGAAAATTTATATTAAAAATGTAAATGGGTTTGTTACTGTATTCCAAACTTCATTACACAAGATGCAGCCTCTATCACACGTACGCTTATAAACGTTCAAGTCTTAAAAGGACTCTAAAAGAAATGCATTCCGCTTTAGTATATTAGGGCTCCACCGTAAAGTGTTTTTCCACAAATATTTTTGGACCTTGATTATAAAACCAATAACAAGCTCATCTTCAATATTAAACATTCAAACATAGGGACATAATAGTGTACACCCAAAGAAAATAATGTGTATGTATTTGATCTCATGTCGGTGGGCAAATAAATAGATAATTTATAATTTAACGAAAATTGTGTATATGTTTTTTTTTCTATTTTCCGTTAGCATATTATGTAAAAAAAAACAATAATCAACTGTTACCATCTTTTACAAACATTCCAAATATATATATATATATATATATATATATATATATATATATATATATATATATATATATAAACTAATGACAAACATTACCTATTCGAGTTATATTTTCAAAGTTAATATTAAATATTATTATCAATTAAATATATTATTACACGTCTCTAATTTCTATATAAAATAAATTAAAATCTCGTACAAGTAGGTTTTTTTTAAGAAATTATTAATTGTACAATAAATAATTGATTTTATATATATACCCAATGAATTTACTGGAACAGAATATTTTGTGCGCAAATATCATTTATGGATTCCATTGCTCCAGGCCCTAAGGCTAATTCTAAAAATATACCAGAATTCATTTTAGACTACGTATGACGTTTGTTGCTTGTCTGTTGAAATAATTAATAAACATTGATATCTATTGAATCGTCTTATTCATTATTAGCAGAGACATTCACTACTGGACATATAACAAATGATTATAACTAAATAAAATATTTGGTTATAATCATTTGTTCGACAAGCTAATTAATTCCATTGCTTTTGAATTAGACTTATAAACTTCATAATGGATCAAATATATTAAGCAAATCTTTTATGCCTCCACCTAACACTACATTCATATTATAAATTATAATAAAAGTTCAAGATCCTTACGAATATTATTTGACTTCAGTATCTCGATAATATTTAGGTTATGACAATATCTTTTCACACACCGTCTCTATTAGTGATTCAAAATATCTTTATTATCATTACCAATAGATGTATACCGTTGGACAATAACTAACCTGAAAGATCCTCCACACAAAATATTTTCAACCGTGTGTATTTGTTATACGTCGGCCACATAAAAAATATGCCAAGAATTAGTGAAGATTTTATAAACTTTTTTTATTTAGTCACATCTAGAAGCACTCATTGGATCATAACATTTATATATTTATCATGATTAACATTGTACATTTTTCTCTTAACATGCAAATAGATTGACACCACAAAGATGCGATGCCATGTTGCTAGTGTATAATGAAGAAAGCGTATTGCTGTTTGCCTGGACTTTTGAGACTACAAATAACTGCATCTGTCTTCTTATATGCATCATAAAATAACTATGTCATATTGTATTACAGAATGCGGTTTACAATTTGATGATTCTAATCAGGTTAAATTCCATCATTAGGCCGCTTTTCTCACTATTCCAAAATGTTAAATGTGTAGTTGAAATTCATAAACATATCTGAGATAACAGATTTCATAAAAAAATCCCTTAATTTCATAAATAATCCCTAGAAGTCCAGTTGAGATTTCGCGAGGTACCCCTGTAAAATAATACTGAAAATATTATAGATTGAAAATAAACTGGTATATTAATGATTTTTTATCATTATACTTGTATAGGCCAAGCTTTTGATAATCTTTTAACTATTTTTTTTTCAATTTCTGTTATCCATTTTGGTCTTCCTACATTCATTCATTCCATAAACATTTTGAATTACTCTATGTTCTTCTATGCATCGTCTCTCAATGTTGACCACATTTTATTACATTTCATAACTATCTTAATGTTCCCACTATCGGGACTTAATGCCTTATATTTAAAGAAAAAGTGGATCTTTAAAACTAATGCGTTTTATCACTTTACTACTACTTTACGACTACATCTTCATTCACCATCAGTTTGAAATGTGATCAAGCACTAGTGGATATAACGTCATGAAGGTATATTTCTCCTGAACTATTACTTAGCAAGTTACTTACACATGTCAGAGCGCGAGCCATGGATGATGTCGTAGGGATTCGCGAGAGCGATCCCCATAGTCATAGGTGAGCTCGTCCCCTGGCGCTATATCGTGAGCAGCGAGTAGCACCAGCCGGGGCCCGTCCACCCACACCGCTTTAGTCGATAGATTGCCGTTACGTGAATGGTTCACTAGACGTCCTAGCCGGCCGCTCTCCGCTGTCGCGTCGATACTAAAATGAAACTCGCATTAGGAGTAATCCAAAGATTCATTGACTCATCACGAGATCTCCGAAACTATTACACGTAAACATTATAAATTTGGTAGAGATATTGCTACTGCGATTTAGAGATCAGTTAAGAATAGATTTTATAAAGTTCTTTTTCTAAAGGTAGTTGCGGGGATGTTAATAACGAGAAGGGGCCCCGAGGAGCGGCGGGTTGCCGCTGGGCGGAAATATTTCCGACGAATTTTAAATCTAATACCATATTACGGCCAGCAAAGCGGGCTGAGAATAGTTAGTCAACTATAATCACGTTGTTAAATAACTGTAAACAGAACAAAAAAAATATTTTCTCTTAAAGAGAATAGATTTGTTAATATAATGAAATAATCACAATGGACAACTGCGCGAAATTTTGTGTGTCCAATATTCAGACACGCTATTGTTACCGGTGCACAGGTTTTTAATTAACTACTTTTTTATTTACCATTACACAGGAATATGTCAGCCCCATTGAAAGTTCTCTCGAGAGTTATGAAGTTAAGTCTCTTTACCCAAGTAATTGCATTAGTCACAACATTCTTCAAACGGGAACATGTTTTACACACACTACTGCTTGGCGACAGGAATAGGAACTGTGGTGGTACCTACCTACACGGTCTCCAGAGATGGCGACTTACCACCAATCTTCTAAAGACATACTGCTTCAGGTGGAAATTCAGTTATATGAGAGATTTTCAACCACTTTAGTGGTATCATGTACGAAAAGACATTCCATATCTCCTACAGAACATATTGGTGCTCCTTTGCACCTCAGACTACAGGGATATTACATTAAGGTTCGGGGAGAATTGGATGACACTAAAGTGGACAGTAATGTAAGATAGTTAAAATGTAAAATTTAAAGGATCTAGGAAATATAATATTCTCAAGTGGGCAATAGACAAAATGATATTCTCTGATCCAAACTATTTATAAACTCACCAATACTGCTGATCGCCATGTCTGAAGTAGTACATATAGCAACCGGCTTCCGGATCCTGCGCGTAGCGTTGCTCACGTTGCCTGGCCTCAGCTACGCCCACCAACTCGCCCGCATACTCCACCACGTATTGACCGCGCCCAAATGAACGTGTTGCGATCACACCACGACCCTTCCCATCGAAATATGCTACCTAATTTAAAAATAATGAAACAATCCTTAAATGCTTGAACATTAAATCATTTTCTATTACTATGATAAAAACAAACACTCGTGTAAAAGTGACATCTAAAATAATAAGGAAATGTGATAAAATCTATTAAAGTAGGTCCTGTTGACAAAAATTATTTATATAGGTTATTCATTTTAAATAATTCTTTTTATGTACCTGTAGGCCATCCTCCCTTTGCTCCCTAACAGCTTTTTCCAAGTCTCGCATTTTTTCAGCCATAACACATTTTGATGTTTTCCTAACACTACGTCTTACTGGAAAATACTCTGTCAATTTATGATTCGTTTGGCCATTTATAGTTTTACTTTCTACTTTGGCAGTCTTATTAATGGCTAATAATGCAGGTGGTGACTCTGGTTTGGGTGATTTGAGTTCTTCTTTAAAGTACTCAGTTAATTTATGACTTTCATTTGCTTTGGCTGCTGCTTTTGAGGTACGAGGTCGCAATGCATTGCCATTGGTCATATTGTCGTTGCTAGTCTTCAGTGGCTTAGATTTCACTTGAACTTTTTTTAATGGAACATCTGTTAGCAAATCTGAATTTTCAGTCTTTTTTGGTGATGCAGCAAGAATCCTATAATACATAATAAATATTATAATATTGCTTTTATAGAAACAAATTTGGTAAAATAAATAAAACATCATACCTGCGTTTTCTATAGTTGCGTACAGGCCTAACTGATTTCTCTTCACATAATTCAATGCGGTGTGGAGTTTTGACAGCCTCTTGGGCCTGAGTCATTAAGCTGTTTGCTGAAAATTGTATTACTTTAAAAAAAAAATTTACAGATTTTATTACTTTCATTTTATTATTTTGTTTATTTTTACTATCCTGATATTTCAACCTCTTCGCAGTAGGCATGGTCACAGAGTAACTAAGGTGAGAGCTGATTGTTGATGATGATTTTTATTACTTATTATTTTAAGGAAATATAATGTGATTAATAATTTTTATTTCCTACTTTGAACCTTATAAATTTATAATACATACATTTTAAGATCAAGTTTTCTCCTGAAATCTCATTTTTCTTTAAGAATATATATAAAAATATTTATATACTTTTCAACAAAACTTAATTATTAATAAAATTCATACCAACAAAAACATGATAGAATATAAATATTTTGTGCTACACTATAATAAATTTTATTAAAAGAGAACTGTCACATAAAAATATAACAAAAATGAAGCATATACACAATGAATTTTAAGTAATCATTTTAGGAGTTTCTGATAAAGGTAAAAAGAATATTATAAAAATTATTATATTATATATATAGGTACAATAATTTCAAATACAAGGCTCCAAAATCCATCTCAAAAATACTTCGATTAAAATGTATACTATTATTATAATAGGAAAAATTTGTTAATAGTGACATTTAAATTATAAACAATAGAAGGTAGGGTTTAAAAGCAATTGTTATAACTATTTGGTGGTATTTTTAGTTTGCCGCCACGATTTCTAACTTAAAAATTATCACTTACAAAAATGTATTATATATAAAATCGATACAATAAAAAACGAAAAGCAAAAAATTGCATATGCTTTACATTTGAACTTTTTCAAATAGTGGATAATAAACAGCTACAAACTAGTAACCTACCTTATAATACTTGTAACTGCCATTAAAGTTTAATATTGAATAATTTACTTACCTCGAACCATTTCAACTTAAATTTATTACTCCGTAACATAAATCCATTGAATATCATTGATTTACTTTTTTACCTAACCTGAGACAAACAAAACGACTACTACTAGACTCTTATTACAATTGTTTTGTAATAGACCTTGTCATATCAAATCTAACACATTCTGATTAATATTATAGAATCATGTATGATTAATACCACCAATGTCACGATCCATACATTTTATATATAAATAATTTCTGCATTTATTATTCTATGTTTGCCCGCTCACTAAAATCTCTTGAATTAAGCTAACATTTCTTTCTTTCTAAGATGTCAAAACTAACAGTAGTCAGAAAATGGACGCTTTTTGTTTCATAGATAAAATTTCCTACTTTGTTTCTGCCTTATTTTACTATTATACTTCAGAAAGATTATTAATTTTAGACCATAATTTTAAAATAATCAACTTCATTTTGTCAAACCATATTTTTCTACGTTTCTTATAATAACAAATTTAATTAACTTTTGAGCAAGCTAGAAAAAATATCATTACAACCTATACAACTAACGTTATTTTTTTATATTTAATAAAGATAAACATGGAAACAAATTTTAAAATAAATTTAATCCAAGAAAAATCACCGTTTTTCACATAAAAATTCAGCCTTACCAAAACTTTTTATATAATTAAACTGTGAAAATAGTCATAAGTTGTCATGTAAAAACCTACGGTGTATGACACAGGTTATCCGTTGGTATAATCTTGATCGTTGTCCAAATGGACTAAAACTTTATCGTTGAAGTTGACATTGTTCAAATTTCTATGATTTTACTTAGCGGTTTATACCAATTGAAAACTCCTTTTTTTGTTTACAATCTTATTCTTGGTTTTAAATATACTACAAGTATAATTTTTCCTTTGGCCAATAGTCGATACAAAATTGTAACACCGACAGTGTAAACAATTATTTTATAGATTGAAAACAAATCATTATATTTTAATACATAAGATGAATAATAAAAAACCTTGTTATGTTTGGGATCCCTCTCTAATAAACGAATGTGATCGTTTGCCAGCTGTTGAAAACAGAGTATGTCTTTTAAAACTGCTGCAAGGAGATGTTTTGTAAAAATTTTAATTAATTTATTTTCCTAGGCGTCTATGGTGCATCATCTTATAAAAGCATATGGTCTAAATAATAATTTGCAAGTTGTTCGTTCAATTCCGGCAACTTATGAAGAACTAAAGAAGTATCATTCAGAATCATATCTAAATTATTTGAAAACTTTTGGTGAAATAGAAGAAGACTACATAGTGAGTGTTCAGGATGAAGAGTATGGTTTAGGTAAAATATAGAAATGAATCGTAATTTGATAAATTTTTTATTTTATTAATACTTTTTATATTTTAGGCTATGATTGTCCACCAGTATCCAATACATATGAATTAGTGTCGATGTTAGCAGGAGGATCAATTACTGCTGCAAAATGCCTTTTGCTTGGCATGTCTAATGTTGCTATAAATTGGTGTGGTGGCTGGCATCATTCTCAAAGGTATAATTTATCCTTATTATTCATATTTTTTAATAATATCGGGTTCACATGTAATAAAGATAATCTAGTTGATGCAGTAAGTTGTCGGTTTAGTAGTACTCAATCCAGCCCCTGAATTTTATCAAACTTTTTATATAATTTTATCTAATTATTTATCATAACTATAATGCCACTATTCTAAGAGTAGTGAACAGTTTATAATATATTAAATTATGACAATTATTGGTAATAAAGTAATATAAATTCACTTCCGTTTCATTATTTATTTTAGGTCGAAAGCAGAGGGTTTTTGTTATGTAAATGACATAGTACTGGCAATTGAAAAGTTAAGAGTAAAATTTAAAAAGATTTTATACTTAGATTTAGATGTTCATCATGGTAAATAATTTATTTTATATTTTGTATTAATTAATATATTTAAATAATATGATGAAGCTCTTGTTCCCACCTACCATCATTGGGCCAGAGTGGTGGGATATGGCCCAAATATAAACCCCTACATATATTGGCCCCTGGTGGTAGCACAGGACCAATTGATATGGCGATCTTTAGGGTAGGCAAAGCAGCAGTGAACATCTATTGGATATATGGTACAATATGTATAAAATAAAATTATTATATAAATTTTATTAGAATCTGTATTAAACAATTGTCTTCTTTTTTAAGGGGATGGTGTTCAAGATGCCTATAAAAGATGCCATTCAGTGTTTACAGTGTCTTTTCACAAATATGAACCTGGTTTTTATCCAGGCTCAGGTGGCATTGATGATTTTGGTACTTCAGAATGCATTCAATCCTTTTGTAATTTTCCACTGAATGCATTTTATAATGACAAAACTTTAGAATTTGCATTTGAAAAGTAAGTTATGAATAGAATTGCTTATGTATATTTAATGTAAATAGTTTTTTTGATACTGCCTTTTGTAGTTGATACCTGTTAGTACATCGATTTATCCGACTACTAAAGGATAAATTGCTATCTACATTACTAAATAAATAACAATAGAGATATTTGTATGATGCTTCTAAAATAAAAATTATTACTATTTTTAGGGTGTTCCCATTGATTTATTCAAAATTTGCACCAGATGCTATAGTTATGCAATGCGGTGCAGATGCATTAGTTAGTGATCCCAATGGTGGTGCATGCCTCACAGAAAAAGGCTATGTGACATGTCTGCACAAAGTATTAAATACCAAGAAACCTGTAATGTTTTTAGGAGGAGGTAAGTATTTACATAATACTAGCATTTACTTATATTATTAAAAAGTGGTATTCTTTATAGACATGTGTCATATAATAATAAATAAATTTTAGGTGGGTATAAAAATGCAAACGCTGCCAGACTCTGGGCAACACTTACAGCTGTAGCAGCAGGAGTAGAACTTGATGAAAATATTCCAGAACATAACCAATGGCCTGACTATGGACCACATTACCTGTTACCAATTGAACCAAGTCTCACCAAAGATTTAAATACAGAAGAATACCTTAATAAATGTGTTGCAAAAATTATAAGTGAGTTGTAACCAATCTTTTTATATTGTACCCATTTTGCAATCATATTATATTTTTTATATATTTACAGATAATTTGGAAAGTAGCAACTATAAAAATATTCAATATTTTCCATCTAAAATGCAAAATAATGAATTCAATACGAAAGATATAAACAAAGTAGATAATACGCAAGAGTTGAGAAAGTTCGACAATTTAAATAAAATAAAAAGTTTGACAACTTTTAAAGAGGGACCTTTGTGTAATACTAAAACATATAAAATAATGGATGTGTATGAATTTCGTGATTGACATATTTGCTTAGAATATTATAAAATAAATATTATTTATAATTATGATTTGTTGTTTAATTAGTACATTTCTTGGATTTCAATAAAAAAAAAAAACAAGAGAATACTTGAAAAAATGTATTTGGGATTCTCTCAATCATCATATGTTCTACATAGTCACATGTGATGACTGTAACTGAAATAAAAGAAAGCTTAGTTTGTATGTCCTCCAAAGTTTACATGTTGGGTTATGGTAAAAAGTTTAACTCATGTTTATGGTTGGCAGATGTAATTTACAGATTTTTTGTATAAAAGACTACAAGGCTTAAATAACCAATACTAGTATTATAAATTAAAAAGTATGGTATGTTGTCGAAACTGAGGTTTGTGTAACATTTGGTACAAATAATATAGGATAGATCATATTATTTGTTCACACTTTGACAAAGAGTATCAGTGGCCATTTCAAACACAAGATATGTTAACAGTCATTTTTACAGAGCATATTGCAGTCTTTGACGACTGTTAATTCAATTACATTGAAATAATGTTGGGTTTCCCGAGTTCTGCTATTCTAACATAAATTAAAAACAACAACCTAAGGAATTCTTAACTTTCAATATAAAAAAAAAAAATCTTATTTGACCACCATATAGAAAGTAAGCAAAGATTTTAAGCTTTTGTATTTGGCCAATACGAAATTGCATCTTTATTAAATTACTTACAGTAAAGTGCATATCATGCAAGCAGTGATTGAGGAGAAACATTAACTAGACTTACAAAATACCTTTAACATTACATTAGTGAAAGATTTACTATGACAAAAGTTGACTAAAAGTGGGAATCAACACCTTTTAATTTTTAAGTTAAATGCACACAAGTTTAGTTCAACTAAATATTAATATCAATCACTATTGTAAAGTTAAAGAGCTTTAAGCTAGATAACTTTAATCAGATGGTCGCTTTTCACTGTGTTTCTTAGTAAATTCCTCTGCATTCTTTGTAAACTTTTTTCTATCTTTCAAGAATTCCTCAGCAAGTTCAGCACGTAGAGGATGTTCTGGCTCAGGATCATTTACAAGGGCAACTAATGCTTGAATAACTGTAACATCATTTAATAACATATATGAAATATAACCAATTTTCTTAAATATGTCTTTGATGTATGTTATATGAATGCCAACATTAAATTTTGTATTAGTATTTCCTTTAATTTATGTAGAGTATATAATGAAAAAATTCCACCAAGCCCACATTGTCATACATGACAATATTTGAATAGGTTTAAAATATTTTTTTTTAAAAAATGTTAAAAAAATTCATAGAAATATAGCGAATATTTAATTTCATTCTTTACACCTTATAACACAATAGTTATTTACCTTGGTCAGTCTTAGTAGCAGGTTTCCAATTTTCTGCACTAATAATTGGTAAACACACTTGACCTTTCTCATCTATATTGGGATGGTAAATTTTAGTCTTGAAACTAATTTTAGGCGGCTTAAAAGGATACTCAGCTGGGAAATTAATCTCAATACGAAATGCACCCTTGTTGTATGGAGGATTGTCCTGCAAATTAAATCATGGTATCTTTAAAAACTTTAATAAAAGTTTCCCATATTAATACGTAAATAAAGATCGTACATGTTTATAATTCATCATATTTTTTTACTTACGGGAACAATTAGACCCTGCCATGTTAAAATATTAGATTCATCAACTTGAATGTCTCTAAACGATTTCAATCCAGATTGTCTAATGTCGTTAAGTTCCTGAAATATAATAGGTAAAAAACATTTCATTAACAAGAAGTGTTAAAAACAAATAAGGATCTCTAAAATACTCTATTACTTTACAAAATTACGACTATATTTAATAGAACAATGTTGGCTGCATATTACCTTTTGAAGTCTCCTCGTAGCAGCCATTTTAATTATATCTTACTACAATACCGTAATCAGTGTAGATACTATTTAAAGAATTTGCTAATTATTTATAGTAAATGCAGTCTGAACCAATAACATATTTCATATATCAAAAAATATGACTCAGAAAAGTGTCAATGTAATATCTCATTCTCATCCGCTTTACCGCAGATTCATTATGATACGTTTAAACAAAATGCGTTTTTTTATATGTTTATCTACTTATTTTTTTTTTATTCATGTAAACTAATTGTATGAAATTTATTTAAATTACATATAATTTAAATATATATTTTTTGCAAATATCACAAAAATTGATATACACAATTAGAACATTAAAAGACTTTTTTGGTTTCAGAAAGATTACTTAGATTGCGATATTTTCTGTTCACACGATAGTCCGTTTTTTGGGCATCAGTAGTAGTATCATATAGCAGTTTTTGATAGTTATCCGCATTCAATCATAATAGGTATACGTAAAAAGATTGCAACTATATAACGATTATGTTAGTTATTTGTTTTTTAAAAAATTTGTGAATAAAATAAATCTAAAATTGTACGCTTTATGAAATTAAATATATCTTCACTTATCACAGGGCGTGGGTAAGATAGTGGATAAGCAGTATAAATAAACATGGTGATTTATTTAAATCAAAAGCAACTTAGACACAATATAAGTAGAACTAAATTAATCATTGATTATTCTTAGTTACGACTTTACTGCTGTAGATGTATCGGCTGTTGTTTTTCGTATAATTTTTATGTTCGATCATATTACAGCATCAACTTCTGATAATAAAATAAACGATTAAAATATTTTTAGATATTTTTTAACGCTTTATTTTTAAAGAATTGTAAATAATGAAATTTTTTACTTATTTTCAGTAATGTAAATACCGCATAATTAAATGACAAATAACATGACTTTTGAAATAATTTTTCTATATAAAACTTTTTTTTAATTTTGTACATGGCATATGATAATTCTACAACTATTTTACATTTGGATTAATATAAATAAACATTGTACAAAAATTATGCATAGAAAAACTAATTTCCGATAACTCATTGCAAAGCCAGAAAGAATTTCTTACCACTTACTGAGGGTTACTATCATTATTAGCGTGTCTTAAAACTTGGGAGAATTAAAAGGAGATTTTTTTTTATATTTTATTTAACTTTCTGGGGTCAAGAACACCGTTGAAACCTTCGCTAAGGAAATTAAGATGTGTGTGGTACACTGTTTTGAAAGTTTTATTGTAATAGTGTTGTATTTAGTCGTCGTGACCACGTTCATCGTCGCGACGGCGGTTGCGTTGTCGACGGCCCCATCCGTCTCTGGGACGTTCCCGTTGGCGACCCTCGCCGCGGCCCGTCCCTCCTCTCTGGAAGAAGGACCCTTGTTTCTCAAGGATGCGCTCGTTAGAGTCCACAAGATTGCCAACCTGTCAACAGAAATAATTTGTTAATATGAATAGAGTAATTTTAGCAGCAAAAGAGGCCGTAATCGGACTTGGTCTTGATAGCTTATATGGTCCTATCTTCTATACATCCTTACATGATTGACAGCCAAAAACATTAATAAATACAAGTTTAGTTGTGTTCCATAGAATTTTTTCAAGTATTATTGTACTATATAAATTTAAGTACTTTGTTAACTCAAAGTCTATGCTTAAAGAATGATTGTATAAGTAATCACTTATTACCTGTAATTATTAAATTTACTGTTACATACATTTATTATTTTCGATAGTGTAAAAATAAAATCACCTTATCTGCAAGTTGAAGTGCTAGCGCTTGCATTCTGGTGGGTTCAGAACGGTGCAGTATAGCACATTCACTCGGATCGTCGAGGGATGCTAATAACTCCTCGTTTATAATCATCTTAGACACCAAGGAATGTACACGTTGACGAGGCAGTTCAAACATGTCTGCCAAAGAACGCAGTGATAATGACGCATATACATGAGCATATGTGAACAGGTAAGTCCGCAGTGATTCCTCACGTATGAGACGGCCGAGCATAGCACGTACGTTATCTGCACCGACCATCAGATCCCACACCTGTAATATAATAAGTAACAATAATTTAACATAAAAGTAGCAAATATTTTAATTTTTTTAAGTAAGACATGTACATAAAATCATTAATGCTATGATTACACATGTCCTTGTGCCTAGAGAAAGTATATGCTGTATTACCTGTTAATTGATACAAAATATATAGCATAATTATTAAAGAAAAAATAATCACGGTTAGCAGCTTTCTGTTGGCATACTATGTCACCACAGCACATATATCTGCCACCAAATAGTTGTAGCTAGTGACATTTTGGGAGTATCCAAACATAACATTCTATATCTCAGAATTGGCGCCACATTTGTAATAGGCGAATTTTTATGATAAAAACATACCTTGGCATTCATTTTCTCATTGACGATGAAGTTAAGACACGCACGCCAGTCACCACGGCGCATCGCCCTAGCAGCAGCTACGGCATGCTCTCGCATAGACTCGGGAGGACCCACCAACGCTTGACGTTCACTAGCACGCAAGTTTTGGTAAAACGTTTTACTTATCATACGACGACGTGCGTCAAACTCATGGGCTGCCATATATGGAATTTCTATCAACATTGCTGACACCAAATACACACATTCTAACAGCTCAAGGTTGATATGCATGTGGAATGGCATCTGTCTCTGCTTTTCGATTTTTTCTTGTTCTTTTGAACGCTCGTGTTGGCGTTGAGGCAGCAAACCTTGTGCGAGCAATTCCTTGGGTTTACCAGTCATCATCAATTCTGCTAGGCAACCGTGTGCCTCCTTCACATTGCCGCGACGGAATGCGCAGAGTCCCAAATTAGCCATGGTTCGATTATACAAAATCTGCGTACTCGGATCAGAATGTTGAACGGTCTCTTGTAAATGTGACATGAGCAGAAGATCGCGAGCTTGAAACCAGTTATCGTGTAAAGCATGGTGATAGATATGGGACAATATAGCGCGTGTTCTTAAGCGATCAGATTCATCGTGAGCGTAAATATATTTGCATAGGCGCTCCATTTTCTTGATGGTCGTCTCTTCTCCCGGGGGTAAGTCTTTGCGGACCGCGCGTGGATCAAACTTGTAGTACAAGTGGTCGATTTTGCGAAGGTAAGCGCGACAAATTTCCTGCGGTGATCCGTCGCGTTCAACCACTTGACAAACGCGATCAATTAGCACAGACACTCGGACTTCATCCTTTAGCCTTTCTACATACTCATTAGAGTGAGGATCACACTCTTTCAATAGCTTAGTGAACTCATCATCAAGACGCTCTAAAGCAGTCAGTACGCAACCGCGCACACGGTAAGGAGGAGTAACAAGTTCCTCATTTTCTTCTATAACAGCCTCACTAAGAAGCATATCCTCATGGGCCAGAAGTATGGTGACCATGTGATCAACATTTTCAACAAGTTTAGACCAATATTCTGGTTTCATTGCATCAGAAACTTTAGGGTTGTAATCAAATAAGGCAGCTACGGTGGCGGCGCGTAGTTTAAGTTGTAAGGCATCTCCTAAGTTATGCTGCTGAGCAACAGTACGCAGTTCATGCAACAACTCAAGTTGGGCACGACGATCGGTACGCTTACGTCCACGGGCAGCACTAATTTCGCCCAGTTTTTTCACAACTAGAGCAGCATCTATATCGCTATCCTGTAAATTAAAAAAGTGTTTTTGAGAATTTAATTTTTTTTACAAAACAACCAGACGACCGAGGCATTAACTAGATAATTAGTTATATGCCTGTCCATAACACAGCACTACATTATGCTCATCGATACTCCAGTAATTTAACTAGCTACAACACTGTTCTAACTTCAAATTGTCTAGGTAGGTATCACCACAACATTTAATTCCATCAAACAGGTTAGTGTAAACATCACTGTTCCAGTTTGAATAAAGTTTCAACTGGAAAGAAATAACTGGGGTATGGAGATAACATTGTATGTAGAATATAGTTTATAATGACCTTTGCAAACATCTTAGGCTTATCTGAAGTCGCAGCGCCTTTTCTCACTGTCTCCCATTCACCTCCATCATCTGTCTGGTCTCTCTTACTGATTTTCCCAGCTTCTCGCTCACGTCTCTCTTTTCGAGCGCGACGTCGGTCTCTCTTTTTGTCTTCATCTTTCTCAGTGGTTCTTTTAAAGAACATTTCTTTTAAGGTGGTTGTGCCGCGAGCTTCGTCATCAGAGCTAGAGCTAGAATCAGAATAACTTGAACCCCAATCCATAGAGTCAGAGGATTCATCATCTTGAGGTTGCGGTCTCCGCGGCGGCTCGGGTGAACGACGCACTCGAACTTTTTCCTTCACTTTATCTTCATCGTCTGAATCATCAGATGACGACGTATCTAAATATTAAATATAAAGCAATTAAAAAAAAATATATTGATTGTTCAGTTCGTATGTATAAAGCTTATGGTTACCGTAAACAAATCCACCAATTATTTTGAAACCATACAAAATTTTCTATTTAAAAAGGAAAGGCCCAGTCAAGAGTACTCGCAACCAATGAGCATGCATGTAGACACTCATGAAAATGGAGGAAACAAAAGGTATGCCAGGATTGTAGCAAGTGAAGAGCGGTGCTGTCTGCTTACCTCATTAGGAACAAGGCGTGATATATATCTATTTTCTTTTTTCTATTAAAGAGGTAATTAATATTTTAATTAATGGTTAATATTAATAATTTAATTAATAAACAAATTGTTATTCAATAACTTTTTAAGGGGTTTAAATACATACATACTTTTACCAGTAAAATTTAGTTTCTCCCAATTAAAAAAACTATAATATCAACTCACCTTTTTGTTCTTCATCATCATCAGGTAAATCTGGATTTTCACGAAATTTAGATATTTCTGCATCAAAATCCTTTTCATATTTTCTTAGCTTTTGCCTCAATGATGTAAGAGCTTTGCTATTTCCTTTTGATAATGATTTTCTACCATCACGATCAGCCCAAGCACCTGCGACCCAGTCATCAAGTTCAACCAAAGCTCTAATGAAAAACCGAGGAGCAATGCCATTCTCTTCTTTTTGGACCACAGGAGCTGCACGAGTATATGCTCTTTGTAATTCCTCAAAAGAAGCTAATGCTGATGAAAAATCCTTAATCTTCCTATGGTTGCGCAGTGAATGTATTATGGCTTCTAGCTCTTCATATCGTTTCTCTTTCATAGATCGAACTACACGCTTCGTTTCCTCTTCATCATCACTGAACTAAAAAAAAAATTGACAATTTATTGGGTGTTTTAGTAAGTATTCAAAAATAAGTACATAGTCAAATTATATTTTTAATATTTTTCAGGATCATTTAGTAATCACCGAGTTTCAGCACACTTCAATGACTTAAATAATGAGAAACTTTATTGACAAGCTTTTTTTTAGAAAAATGCAAATTTTGTAATGTTAAAAGTTTAGATATTAATAAATTTGATTTCATCAACAGTATTAGGGCAAACCTATATCTGAGTAACTCCTCATTTTCCATCTAAAAATATATATTATATAAATACAGTGTAAATTAAGCATAACGGTGGCAAGTATAAGCAAACGAAGTTATAAAAAACAACAAAAAGAATTTTATTACATCATGTTTAAGGAACACTTAGTCCATCATAACATTAGAATATAAATATTATATTACTAAAAGTGACGAGAACAAAATTAAATATTATAGTGATATATTTGCAATAAAAATGTTATATACATTAGGAAATGTGTCAGAAAAATAAACTAATGTTCTATAATGATATAAAGGCATTTCTATATATTTTCAAGTTACATATAGGAATGTACTGAAATGAAAGCATAATGCAGTCACAAATTATATTACATTGTTAGATGTCAATAGCTATAGGAAAAAAAATTTAAGATGTTTCAAGTAGGAAACTACGTGTACATACATAACTGCAAAAAAAAAGGATCAACACACAATATATTAAGACTATAGGTTTTTATTTACAAAGTAAACACCACATTTAAAAATGAAATTACTTGAAAACTTAATAGTGATACTCTAATTTTAATATGGACTGACCGTGTAGACGGGCGCTGGAGCACGAACTACCTGCTCCTCTTCACTGGAACTTTCGGATTCAGAGTCCGTTCCAGTTGCAAAAAACCGACTCATTTTTGTCTCTTACTGTAACTGTAGAAAATAAATATAATCTACCACAACTTCTTTCAACATCGTCACCCATTATTTAAAATGCAGTCAACATTCACCAAGTTAAAAAAGATAAGGTTAGAATTCATAACGTTTACAACAAAAAATCAGGAAAAAGTTATACCTTCAAATAATGAATATTCGTTTCGACGGTATCAATATGCTTAAATTTGCGCTTAGATACATGAAAATTGAATGTAAATTAAAATTTTAGATGAGCTCACATGCCCACGAAGCACGCAACACGTCAAAGAAACAGCTTATATTAACATACAATTTCATATAATTATCTATGAACACTATCTAGATTATGGCTAATTTTCACGTTTTTAGGAAATATAAACTCGAACAAAGAGAATTATTAACTAATAAGTTTATTTCAGGATGTATCTGTTTCATGTTAAAAACACAGTCTAATTTACAATTCTATTATTACGATACAATAACGATTTTTTCTCAAGGCTTGGAGTATAACTGTATCAGTAAATTTTAAATAATCCTGGCGACACTGACGTACGACATGTAAGGGCGATTTGTTATTGCGATGCGTGTAGTTATGATGCTTAAATTATTAATTATTTGAAACGCAATAAATAATGTACAATATTTGTATAGGCCCCTGAATAATAACAAAAGTAAAAAGGCTGTGAAATTGTGTCAAAAATGGAATTATCAACATTAATTTTCCCTAAGAACATATGCCGAACATGTCTTGCTGAATCCGATTCTACAACATTTATGAGCGTACAAGATTTAATTGAACATGAGATGAACAAAATCAAACTTATTGATATATTAATTTTTCTCAATTGTGTTGAAGTAAGTATTGTATATCAAATGTATTAATAAATTTTAACTGTAATATACAAATAAACTTTTTTTTAGAACAATGACGAAGAAAATTGGCCTCAAGGAATGTGTCCATCGTGTGTTTATACAGCTTTGCTTTCCTACAACTTTAAATTAAACTGTTTAAAAGCAAACATTACTTTATCGCAAATATTTAATGTTCAATCTTCAGCTACAAACTTACAGCGATCTGACATAGATTCTATTGATATAAATGTTGTTTACCAAGATCATGAATATGATACGCCGCTTTTTAGTAATCATCCAGTTCTTGATTTTGACACTAATCTTTCTGCTAATAAAGAACTGACTCCTTTACCTTCTGTAACTGAAATAACATCTACAGAGCATCCTCCCAGAAAAGAAGGAGACAAGAAATATTCATGTTCTATTTGCTCTAAATCATTCACAAGAATATATGGATTACGGTATCATATGGCTAAACATAGAGATTTTCGAAGATTTTTGTGTCCTAAATGTGGGAAATGTTTTCACATGGCTAATGGATTAAGGCAACATTTGTTATCCCACAGAGAAATTCCTCAATTTAAGTGCGGCTTTTGCAATAATACATACAAGTCACGACAGTCTTTAAAAGAACATTTCAGAGTAGCTCATTCAAGCAATCGGAAATTGTTTATTTGTATCACATGTGACAAAAAATTCACTGCTAAATCTACTTTAATGATGCATATTAAAACTCATAGTGGAGAAAAACAATATTCTTGTCCCGAATGTCCAAAAACATATACACGTGCTTCATATTTAAGAGTACATCGCTTGAAACATTTAGGCCAGGAAAGACCACGGCCTTATAAATGTAAGACAGAAGATTGTAATAGAAGTTTTTCAACCAAACATTCTTTGTCAGTACATGCTGCTCATGCACATTCATCTGAAAGACCACATAAGTGTGATATGTGCTTGAAAGGTTTTGCAACATCATCTGGATTAAAAATACATAAGGAATCTCATATGAATAATGAGGTTGGCTGTGAAATTTGTGGTAAAAAGCTTGCTAACAAGAGAGTTTTACAAAAACATTTGAGAGTACACAATGTTAACAATGATCTTATATTAGAAACTGTTGTAGATTTTTTCAATGAGTAAATTAGATTTAAGTAGCAACTGGCTATGTTTATGACACTTCCAGAACTTTAGAACTATCTCTTGCATTTTTAGATTGCAAATAGTTGATATGATTTTCATAAGAAGATACAAAGTTGCTGAGAAGAATAAAATAGATTGATTTGATTGTATTCATGTTCTTTATTTTTGCCCTTGGCACACAACTTTTATATGACAATTATGATTTAGTTAACCATTTGCATACATGCATCACTCAATCCAATATCTTTAGACAAAGACCTCTAGTTGCCTTGACAATGTAATATTTAAATATTCTTTTCTATCCCTCATCAACTATTTTTGAGAGTACATGTTGATTTGCGGTATTAAATCTTGGTCATACTTTAATAATGTGGACAAATTTTAATCCCTTTTATTAAATTATGTCTATGAAACCTCTGAATTGAAAGACCTACTCTTTGGAAAACCTCATGGTAGAGTCTAACTTAGGCACAGTGTATGTTTCAGATTCCAAGAAGTTATTTTAAATGATTTATTGTACTTTGACATGCCCTTTATCTCTTAGAGCTATGATTCTTTTACGGTCACAAAGTTTTAGCGAGTGAAGTACCGAGTCATAGAGTCGCTAATTAATTTCTGCGTTACTGTTTTTTAAAGTAAAACAAAATATAAATCGATCAGAAATTGAGGTACGGGGTTTTGTGCAACGAGGAAATCAATATAGGTGATCGGTTCAGTAGAGAACTTCGCCACTTGTTCCTCTTGTAAATACATGGCATTAAGCCGCCTTTACACGAGGTGTATATAGTTAAATAAATAAATATATCTTGAGACGAAGTTTTGTGATCTTCGGGCTGGATCACAGTTTCAAAGTTACACAGCGAAGGATGGAAAGAGCTATGCTTGACATTTTTCTAAGGGACAAGATCCGGAATGAAGAAATTCGACGTTGAACCAAAGTTGTCAACATATCCCTCAAAATCTCCAAGCTGAAGTGGTAGTCGTACGGCCATGTCTGTCGTGTTAGTGATGGAAGAAATTCTTGGTGTGGAAGCCACATACAGGATACATATGTATAGGATTCCCACCCTCCAGATATACCGATACATCGTAAAACCGGTCGGAAGTAAGTGCATGCGAAAAGCTGCAGAGCACATTTTGTGGAAGACATTGGGGAAGGCTTATATTCAGCAGTGGATTAATAAAAACTGATGATTATGGGTTTCTGTTAACATTGCGTAGCCCCCTGTCAGTTTTAAATTAATATAACATCGTCTATTTGATAAAAGAGACGCGATAAAGAATTTTAATTTGTTTTTAGCTTATTTATATAATAAATATATTATAATATAAAAATAAATATATAATATTTTTTTTCATAGCTTGCCGACATTCCCTAAAGAATCTAAAAATTTTCATAAGGTAAACGTAACTAATACTGGAGGATCTTACTTTAGAATTTTAAGTTCTTTGAAAATTATAGCACACAGAGTATTGTAATTTAGAAAAAAAAATATTTATGTAAATAGAGATATTATAATGTAAATCAAGACTAATGATAATTCCTAGGAGTCCTCCAGCATGTACTACTAATACATACATTAGTACAGTTTATACACCTCACTTATTAGGTCCTTACATATGAAATTAGGGTTTTATCGTACTGACCATTTTGATCTGAAATATTTCTTCTTTGGTTAAGAATTCCAAATTAAACATTATAAATTCATTTAGCTGGTATATTTGAGTTTTGAAAACAGTCATCATTTGTTTTTTCCTCATTATTTTTTGCTTTGGCGTCGCTTATTACCGCACAATGGAAAACATGAAATATCGGTATATTTACAAGAACGAGTTCTACCGGGGCACCAGTGCCGCAGAAACAGCTCGAAGGATTAATGATGTGTACAGCGCTGGTGTCGCAAAAGAAAGCACGGTTCTTTTTTTTACAGGACGGTGTTAACGTTTTTGTTCTGGAAATTTCGACCTTCAGAACCAACCTCGTGAACGGCCGGAGACCAAAGTGGAAAATGAAGAATTAAAGGATATTGTGGAAGCGAATCCATCACGAAGCACTTTAGAGATACCTATAGGCTTCGAGGTAAGTGACAAAAATGTATTAATCCACTGCAAGCAAATCAAGAAAGTAAAAAAAAATTAATGGTGGAAAACCTCATGGAACTTACAAACACGCGTCTACTGCTGTTTTACTTTGCTCAATTGACACAATAATGAAGGGATTTTAAATCGATCATTACTTGTGATGTAAAGTGGATACTGTACGATAATCGGAAGCGCTCGTCGCAATGGGTGAACCCTGGAGACCCAGTCAAATTCTGCCCTAAACGAAAATTGATTCGGAAAAAGTTACTTGTACGTGTTTGGTGGACTAGGGCCGGTGCATTCACTACAGTTTTCTAAAATTTGGCCAAACGATTACAGCAGATATCTATAGTCAGCAACTGCAAACCATGAAGGAAGAACTAGCTGCTAAACAACCGAGATTGGTCAATCGCTCTAGGCCACTGCTGCTTCCCGACAACGCAAGATCACACACTATACAACAAACAACCACTAAGTTAGACGAGCTACAATTGGAATGTCTGCGGCATCTATCTTACTCCCTGGCCCTTGCCCTAATAGATTACCATTTTTTTCGGAACTTGGACAATTTCTTACAAGGAAAAAATTCAACTCCGATGCGGCAGTCCAAACCGTCTTCAAAGAGTTTATTGATTCTCGTACCCCATATTTTTTTTAGGAAAGGGGTCAATGAACTACCTATGAGATGGCGAAAGTGCATACTTTGATTAATTAAATATATTTTACAAAAAAGTTGGCTTTATATTCCTCCCATACAAAACACCAATTTCATATGTAAGGACCTAATATTAAGACAACAACTAATAGGATTGCATTGGGTAAAATAAGCATTGGCAGAGTAGGTTTAATTATTGTTAACTAGTACTCACTTGTTAACAATGTTACCATGATAACATATGATAAAATCATTACCTAAGGCTAATCGACACAAACACTACAACTTATCTTGTTCATTTTAGTATAACCAATTAAAATATTAAAAACATTTTTTAATAATACTAGTAATTGTGATGATAAATTTTTATTACAATAGAATATCAACAAATGAGAAAAAATTATGTTATAAATGTATTTATAATAATGTTTATAAAATGTATTGATTATTACATATTATTTGATAGTTCTCTCCATAACCGAAATAAAAGTAACCAAATTAAACTATACATTGGCTTACCATTTATACAAAAATATACAGCATAAGGTAATGCAAAGATTATTAAGTATTAAAAAATTGTAGTTATAAATAAACATGGAAGTTTACATAAAATGATTGTTTAACTGTATCACATAAAATTATGTAAAGCAGCGCAAAATTTTTAAACTATCTAAAGTTTATGTAAGCTAGTATTATTTTCCTAGAATTTTGTTCATTTGTTTATTTTGTTTTCCAATTTTAATATCAGCATCTTCTACTTTGTCTTGTATATTATCTATAAGTCTGTTTTGTACATCAATTTCTTCACCTAATGCACTGCCAAGCCCTTTAAGCCGAGTTATATGTTTTACCATTTCATCTAAATTAGCATCAAGCATATCATTAATACGTTGACTATCAGAAATTGGTGCAATGGCTTGCTCTTGATTCAATCCTCGTAGCCGTGTTGATGGGTGACTGTTAAAAAGGTCCTCAGAATTAATTGGAGGTATATTGTCTATTGTATTTTCTAATTTACTGCTAGGCCCAGCTCTGGAGTGGCGGCTGTCTGGTGATGCTTGACTTCTCGGAGGTGTTTGATCTGATTTTCCAGAAATATAATTCTTAAGTCCATAAAAAACTGATTTAATACCGTTGAGATGTTTTTGACTGTAATTGAGATTTGTATTGATTTCATCTAATCTCTTATTAGTGTTCTCAAGTTGTTCTCTCTGTCTTACAAGTTCTTCAGCTGTAGCAATTCCAATCTGTTCAGAATCACGTAAGAGGCCCACGCTTCTAATAGACGAGTCAAGTGTGCGTTGCTCAATTTCTTTTTGTCTTTGTAACATAGCTTGTCTTTGTTTCTCAAGTTCAGCAATATGTTCGCCATATGGAGTATTAGAAAGATTTTGTTGAGGTTGAGGTAATCTTGATCTATAGCTTTGGACAAATGTATCGTTGTCCACATCGTCGTCGTCGAATAAGTTTCCAGAATTACTAATATACCTGTGGTCCGACATTTAAAACGTCAAATATTTAGAACTTATGAGTAATAATTACAAACAAATTTTGAAAAATGAAAGAAAAAAGGTATACTGCACAGTTGGGAAAATAACAATGATAAATAAAAATGATCGTTATTACGTATAAGCAAAGAGAAATGTGAGTCTATATTTCCTTGTTATCACTACTCACTACCTCCCATTTTTCTGACACAAAATAAATAGAGTTGCTATAGTCAGAGCAATAACACTTCGATTTTCTATACTAAAAGACCGAGTTATTAAAATAAAAAAAAATATGATATCGCAATACTACTATAAAAAAAATTATTTTTTTTATGTAATGATTAAATTTAATGTATACTAATCTTCTTGCACAAATTATGTTTATAACGGACACGTTTCAATCTACTATTCTATAAAAAAATATAGCACAAAGAAATAAAAATTAAATTGATAGTCGTTTTCTTGGTGTTCGTTACAAAGAATTTTTAATGTTTATAATTAACACATGTGTCAAACTTTTAAGTGTTTACTGACAGTTAAGCGTTTTTGAAAGTCTTGGTTTTTGTTATTCTCCGAATATATATATAATAATTGGTTTTCAAGATGATGGCCGGAAAAGGTAAATTGAATACACACTGTTACAACTAAAACATTTCAGAATTATTTAGAATAAAATTTTTACAGTTATGGCAGAAACTGAAGAACAAAGCAGAATACGGTTTCAAGTGGAACTAGAGTTCGTTCAATGTCTAGCTAATCCGAATTACATTCATTGTAAGTAATAAAATGTTTCAGGGTAGGTAGATTTTTTCTTCTTAAAGTCCTCTTACTAGTGAAGGTTAGCGTTGGCGACAATTTTTCCTATCGAATCTACTGATTCCATGTTATGTACTTGTTTTGATGTGCAATTTATTGAATGTTGTATAACTCGTTGAGTAGCAACTGTTGTAACCATTAGAATATGTTTGTTAAAAAAACTGCACAAATATTGATGAATAGAACAATGTTTTGTCAATATGAATTTTATTTCATAATAAAATTGTATTTAACAAAATTTAAAATTGAAATGTATTTTGTATACTAATATTCCATAATAAAAATAATTTATGTTTCAATGCAAGGACACTACAATAATATAATAATAATAATGTAATTCTTTATTTAGATAACACAATCTAATAGTTAGTTTTAGTACAAAAACTTTTAAAACCTAATGTCAGTAGTCAGTCACTAAATTACTGTTTGGGCATTTATGACATATTATCCACTGCATCATTGATATAAAGCAGTAAGCAAGTGTTTAAGCGATTCTTCTTTGTCATAACCTCATGACTGAGCAATGTGACTAGGGTGCATTGCTCTGGTCACCATTTCTTTCCAGAAATTTCTTGCGCCATTTGGATGATAGTAAGGTAGCTCCCGTAACATCTGGAGTTTTGTGTGTCCATCTTGTAGGAGACCACCCTCTTGCTCTCTTTCCTTCCACACAATCAGTAATAATCAGCCTTTCCAGTCTGTCTGGGTCTCACTTGACCATGTGTACGAGGAACTTGAGGACTCTCTGCCTACAGATTGTTGAGAGCTATGTTGTTATATTCAACTGTTTGAGGAATGACTCGTTTGTGTAACTGTTTGAGGAATGACATTCCATCGAGGATATTCTCAGCATTCTGCACCAGCAACACATTTTGAATGCGTCAATTCTCGATCTCACCCTCGCTTTTAGTGTCCAGGTTTCAGAAGCATATAAAAGGATAGAAAATATGAGTGTCAGCATTAGCTTCTTTTTGGTGCTGCGGCTAATACCCCTGTTCCACCATAATTGTTTAAGCGATAAGCATTGCTATCTCATTTGTAAGTAGACTTATAAATGCCTAATCATCAAATTATTCCCATGCTTGTGTATTTGTGAAGACTCACAGGTATTTGCGAGTAAACTGTCTGGTTTACTCGCAAATACCTGCAAAATACTGTTGGTGCTGTCCTACAGCCTGCACATCAGTGAGGCAGCTCTTCTACGCAAGTTGGCCTCCTTGAACTATTTTAAGGTATTTGTTTCTCAGTTTTAGCACAGAGAGGATACTTAAAGGAGCAAACATTCGTAAATTACCTACGTTACCTCCAGTACTGGCGTGAGCCAGAGTATGCACGATATCTTAAGTACCCTATGTGCTTGCATTTCCTTGAACTGTTGCAACATGAGGCCTTTAGGAGAGAATGTGTTTCAGCACAGGTATCTAACATTTTGTATATATGTATATATAAATTAATATTATGGTAAAATAACAATATCGCAAGCGTTTTTAGTTAGAAGATAATAAATCTTCTTTCTCCTGCCCTGGTCCCACTTTATGTGGGGTCGGCACAACATGTTCTTCATTACCGAACATGTTGCAAATAGTTTTTGGCTAAACTTTTTACGACCGGCCGCCTGCCTGACATCAACCCTCTTTTTGGGAATCTTTGGAGACTTTTTTTTTTTTTTTTTTTTTTTTTTTTTTTTTCTTTCCCATTTGTATATCGCTGTTGTTACTAAAATTCACAAATGTACATAACTTAAATATTAAAGTCATTGGTACATGCCTAGATTCGAACCCGCGACCTTCGGATTGAAGGCCGCACGCTCTAACCATTAGGCCAGCAAGCTACTTAGAAGATAATAAATATAATTTGAAAAAACTTATAGTATCAATAGAAGTCACAATTTTTTATAAAAACTAAAATCAATAAATCTATGATTACCATAGATAGCTTTTTTCAGCATTTGATCCAAATTGATTATATACTATCAATATCTTTTACCTGTTTACTGTTTTTGGTTCAATTTTAGAAAAATGGCTATAGAAGTATGGCAGTTATGTTACGCTTCTGTGGTCCTTTTAGTCGCAAGCGTGTTACGATTACGAAGTGTTATGATGTCTATAATATTATTTTTAATATATCATTATAGGTGTGCAAATTTATGGATGATCAAGCAATATTACTGTGGCAACATTATACAAGGCGAAGAACACGGACTCTTCAACCACCAGATACTCCAGCTCCTCCTGCACCACCTGCTACCAATCAGCAGGCACCTCCTCGACAACAGTTATAAAGCAATACATTTAAGATAGAAAGAATAAAAAAGATGTAGAAATACAGATTTACTGTTTTGGATACACACAAAAAGATCTGTATTCTGTTAGTTAAGGATGGAATGTATTTTGTGGATGTGAAATGTAAAGGGAATAACAACAGATACTATAATACAGTATATATATTTTTATTTAATGAAGCAAAGAGACAAGCAAGATGGTTCACCTGTTGGTAAGTGATATATCTGTCTAACAACACTAGCACTAGTTGGGATGACATTCACAGTATGACATTCTCACCATGATCACATAAGAAATTAAGTTTTGTGACCTCAGTAATTTCACTAGCTACAACATTCTTTACACCAGATCATTTAATGTGTGCACACTTATGTTTAGTGGCAGACATTAGAGCTATTCTACCTACCTAGACAATATTAGGCTAACCAGACCTAGCACCAGTAAAATGATATTGAATGAATGTTGGTGGGATTTTATAAATGCAGAGAGTGTGTAAAGATTTTATTTTAAATCACCATTTTAGTTTTACTTACACGCTAGTATACTTGGAAATTTATAATACAATAGTATGATACAATTGTAGTAAAATTCCTTTTTTGAGATGCTGTATAAATGTTCTTAAGTCTTTATTGATGTAAAATTTCTAAGATATTATTTGCATTATACAAACTTAGTAACAGCTCTGTTTAATTTCTAAGACTGATCTATTCACCATATAAATTTATTGTGAAATGCTGGATTGTGATGAAATGATATGTATTCAAGTATAGAATAGGCTTAAGATATAATATTCATCTGATATATATAATAAATGTAAGGAGAAAAATTATATTTAATTATAACACGAAATTAAATTACATCAGAAGTTCATTCTATACAATAATTATTGTTCAGTGGCAACTGCATGATTAGTAACAGACATCCTTGGTTCGATTTGGGGACTATATGTCATGCAGATTGATTGGTGATAACACTTTATTTAAACAACTGGCTAGCTAACAACCAAAAAGAGCCGGTTTTCGGGGTGAATATGCTTTAACATCCATTGACAGTTCACTTAACACTATGTGAAGTTGTTTTCCAGTACTGTTTTTGATTGAAAATTGGATTGCAAGTAGTGTGCATTCAAGTCTATTTTCATAGTAGCAATCAGAAGCCTAATAATAGGTATCTTTTTCTTCATGGGTATCACTCTTCACAGAGTGATCGTGGTCATCACTTCCGGTGATAGTTGCAATCTTCACAACACGTCGCCATTCTTCTTTGATGTCCGTCTTAATAATAGGTAAAGCATTAATAAAAAAAATTCTGGCTGTGGATTGGTAAATATTTATAGGAATGAAAATATTGAAGTAGCAGTTTAGATATTTTGTCAAGGTAATTATTTTATCTTAACTCAGACTAATAAATAAAAAATTTTCAGTGTCACATTATCATACTCATACATTAAATTGAATCCACAAAAGTTAAGAATGGAATGAAACGAGGTAAAAAAAATTAAGAATATTGTGATTATTAAA
This sequence comes from Ornithoptera priamus, assembly GCA_029034505.1. NCBI lineage: Eukaryota > Metazoa > Arthropoda > Insecta > Lepidoptera > Papilionidae > Ornithoptera > Ornithoptera priamus. The sequence goes on along the minus strand of JARDWD010000296.1, from coordinate 3,820,260 downwards.
GTGATTTTCATTAAACTATAGTAATGATTACTTTATTAGTCGTTTTTATTTCAAGAATGGATGAGTAGGTTTACGCCGTCTTGCCATGCAGAATGCTCGGAGAGTTAAAAAATATAATAACTCCACAAGACTCATTATACTGAAGCCCATACATAATCCCAGCAGACCTCCCGTATTAGCTGCAGAAGAAATTTATACAATAATAATATAAATTTTTTAATTTACAATGTGTTAAATTAGTTTCCAAACCACGTTAGGCCATTTTCTTTTACATTTTGAATTTCGTCCAATGATTAATTAAGTCATGTTTCCAGAGGACTTAATGATAATAATGAATTTGGACATAAACATTGTGATTATCAAGTAATACTTATATGTATTCTGCAATACGCCGGTTTTTGCGCATCAAGTTTTTATACATTCTAATCGAATCAAAGAGAGAAGAAAGTATTTTAAATATAAGTAGTTCTTGCCGTTTAATTAACAAATAAATACTTACATAGAAATTCTGTGAGACCAAATATCTCCCCTTTAGTAAATCTCATAAAGGTGTGGTCTTCGAAATAAAAGTGTACAAGTAACATATTCTCGCTGTAATAATATACAATGTATAAATAAAAATAAATAGGCATAACATAGTCATAATAGTACTAACGAAAATATTTCAATAAGTGAAATTAATTGGTTAGGTTTATTTACGTAAAATAATTGGGTGTCCTGTTGCGTAGTATCGATGAGTACTGCCCAATAAGCTGCTTGTTAAGTGGCGCCGTGCTGAGTTGCTCGAAGTATGCGATCTCGTTGCAGGCCGGCAGGCACTCGTCGCACGCTGCTTGTCTGTCTGTTCATAGAATCTTCATTCGGTTCAATAGTATTATTAAGAGAGGTGTTTTGTCATTATTCTATATAAATTACTCAAGGTTGTCCGAATTAAAAAAAATATTTTCATTTTTTTTATATTTTTATATAGGCCGCTACCAGGCCATGGACTTTTTGTAAAGTAATATATAATGTAATAAAAGTTTATAAGAAAGTAAATAAGAAGAACTAAGGTTATCGTCATTGTCCAAAAGATTGGTAAACTTAAATGACAGTGGGCACATTGCCTGAAGGATTGTCGGCCGATAGGGCAGTAAGGTTCACGAGTGGAGGCCGCGTACCGGCAGACGTAGTGCTTGAAGGTCCTCGACAAGGCAGATCGACGGTCTGGTAAAGGTTGTGGGAAGCCGCCAGATGCGGCTGGCTCAAGACCGATCAGTGTGGAGATCTTTAGGGCTGGCCTATGTTCAGCAGTGTACGTCCATCGGCATGATGATGATGAAATAAGAATTGCTTTTATTTTTATTTGTTAATAATGTTTTACCTCTTTGAGAATTTAGTTTAATATTTGAATAACATTTGGCATCCGCTTTGCCACATATTCGCGTAGTTTTGTTTTCTGAAACATATTACTTAAACTTTTTAATCATACATATTTAAAAAAAAGTGAAACTGTTATTTATATGTTAAAACAAAATATAAATAAAACAGTGAAATATATGTATGTAGTACTTTGCTTTTTTAAAAATATGAATAGACATGTTTAAATAAATAAATATGACTTGATTATTTACTGTATGTAATTTGTTCAAATATACTTAAAAATAAAAATTAACTCACTAGGCATATAATAAAGAACACATTTACATCTATCCAACATAGCTTGTGCTTCACATTCCATTTCACAATTCCTTAATGTATAGGTTCTGCAAAATAAATATTATTGGACATATAACATAATATATTAGTTGTATAACATATTTTGCTGTTTATAGTTTATCATAATAAATGCATGACGATGCGGGTCTGGATTATGAAAAAAGTAGCAAGTAAGTATTAATATAATATTTCTCAAAGAAAAAGATAGAAGATTACGTTATCATACGAATTACCCCTTCCGTTACTTTACATCTGTTGCTTACAATTGTTTTTACAGTCTTTCTCCTGCCGACTTTTGCTAAAATATAGGTAAACACTGCATTCGGTTTGTCAGTATCTATATATATAACGGTACTCAGATACCTGTAAAATACTAATTCTTTTTCGCTCGAGAAAAGACAAAGTCTTTTGTTTACGTCTATGTATTTTAGCGACGGCTGTGCGTCTAAAATTCTGGGTTGTATGGCCACTCTCGCTTCAACTCCTGGTCCGTAGATTTCACCTATTTTCGCTATGTTTGGTGTTTCTGTCGGGTTATGTAGAAGTATCTAAAATTTAAATTAACTTATGTTTTAGATTACATATTTTTACTTCATGTTGATTTTTTTTAGATTACATAGTGGCGGTAAGAGTATGTCGTTCACCTATTGGTTAGTACTTTTGCTCATAAAATTGTACACAATGAAAAATTACAATAATCACCTTAAATCCCATGCTTTTTGTAGAAGCGCAATAATATTCTGCTATATTCGCATCCAAGATGAGAGTTAAGCCATGATTTGTACCAATACCTGAAAAAATGATAAACTTTAGTAAAGGAATTTGTATGTTAGAGAATATAGACACTATAGACGAGAATATAGATAATAGAGAGAAAAGAGTTTAAGTAGGTACCACCAGAGCTCTTATTTCTATCGTTAAACCGTTCTGTGCAACCATTACTGTATTCCAGTTTGAAGGGCGTTATAGGTAGTAAAATTACTGGGGCAATCAAAGCTCTATAGCTCAAGGCGACGAGCACAACGTGATACAGTATATATTATCCTTATTAGCGCAAAGATATACGCAGGTGTATCATTTACCATCAGGTGAACGGCCCACCAGTCTAGTCGTTTTGTTGATTGAAAAAAAGTATTACCTTTTGGTTTCCAGGGAAATCCGTCGGGCGGAGAATCAGATGGATAACCTCCTTCTGGAGTCCAGTCTACGGACGGCGACGGGAAGGTCAAGTTCATGTCGTTTAGGTCTCTGCTGTATAAGTAAAACATTTTATTTCATAAAGTAGTTACGGGATGACCATAATGTTTATGCATATAAACGACATGCACGTGATGACAGGGCGGTACTCGTTAGGATCTTTATATAACATCAAATTGTGCATGTTACCTTGAGAAAAGATGTTATCTCAGTAATATCACTAACTAAAGCCTTATAGCGTTTATGGTAAGAATAACCTAATACTAAATAATTATGATTATAATATTACAATGTTCAAGTGTTGGTAAATTTTGTTATATATCATAAAAGAGGGGTATTTACGGTTTCTTTACGGATAGTTTCTTGATCAGATATTTAGGATATTAAATAAAAAGAACATTTACATTATTATTTTAGTGAAACGTTCTGAGATATACGAAAGATTTCTTTCTATGTTGCTGAATTAGGTATCTCACGCCGATTTTGTAATGGAAGATAAATTGAATCTCATTTAAGCTTACGGATTTCGAAACATGTTATCGCGGTGAACGACGTTAAAAGTGCAGCAAAGCCCCTCGTCAGTCAGCTGAGCGTTGAACAAGTCCTGACAATTCATGCTCTTTGAATCCCACAGGCACATAGCCAGCATTTCGTTGCAGGGTTGCGTCACCTGAGATTTATATGATATATACCGTAAAAGCATACATACTCTATTCTGTTTACATTGTCAGCGGGAAAAATGTCTTATTTTAATATTTAATGGAACGGTCAAAGTAAAATATCGTAAACTATTCAATTCACTTATATAAATTATTACCAAAAAATAAGTAATTAACAGCCTAAGATATTCAGGACCATTTTCTCACAAACAGAAATAATCATTATCGCGCTGACTAACTCTAGTTTGGAGGATGTCGCATGTCTTTGAATGCTGTTGATCTTGGGTTAAGTAGGTTACCTTCCGATGTTTTCCTTTACCGGTATCTTTTTGATTCTGCGCTTCGACATGTATTACCATAATTTTTGCCGTATATTGATTGCAAACATATTTATTAATTATAACAAATAAATATACTGCAACAGTCACTTACGTTTATGAGAAAAGAGCGTGTGTAGTCCCAATTAGCACTTTCTGCTATTTGGTCCTCGAATATGTCTGCATCCCTTTGTGAGGAACATAAGCTGTCTAATAATTTTTTGTCCAACGAATTACTGAAATTTACATTTATGTCAGGTAAGAATTAATTCTTGTCATAATAGTTAAGGCATTGAAATCGCTTTAATAAACTTTAATTGATACATATAATAAAAAACATTAACCATATTTTTTAACGTTTTTATATATAATAAATTTACTTCATTCAAAAGAAAACATAATTACCACCATGGTAAATTTACGGACCCTGAGTTAATATATCGTTCAGCGACTGATTTCTTCGCTTGATTAACATTACAAATAGTCAGGGCAGGGAAAGGTAAGTCTTGCAGATGCATGTTCTCAGGGTTAATGCTCACAATCATTGGTGACAAGCGCCATTTGTTGTACACGTTAAGTATAAAGAATGCTGCACATATCAGAGATGAGCAGAATGCAGCTAACCAGAAAAATCTAAAACATAAATGAGTTTTATGCTATAATACCGTTACAATATTATAAATTTGCTATAATTGTGAACTTTGCAAACCTTTCGAACCAGGTTAACTTCTTGTCTCCAATATATCGAAGACCGTGCAGCGTTGATGTCTGCAAATACTCTCTCAGGTCCTTGTTGAATGATTCATTAATTTGTGCAGATTTTTCCTTTTGGAAGGTTTCGTTAGTAGTAGTACATTGAAATTAAAATGAAAGTTGGGATAAAAGCTTAGTAATATTATATTATGTGCGAATGTAAGAAACCTTGAATAATAGATATATGAAGAATATAAAAAAATTCTATTTGGTATACGTCACTTTTATTTTAAACGCTGCTTGCTACTGGCGCAAATTGCACACTTCGTAAGCAGGAACATTTAAAGACTAAAAGATGACATATGTTAAAGTAAAAATCAACATGAACAACTCAAGTTAACAGGCCGTGGATCCGGCTCCACGAGCCCAGTGTCAGATAAGCTGTACGAGTCGCATTGGCTTCCAGTGCCAATGTCCTTACGAATCTAGAGACGACAAAATATACCACTTACCCGCGGAAAAGCATCTTAAATCTTTATTAATATTAATCATGCAATTTAAGTTTTAATTGAAATACTAAAGCCATTACGAAAGTCGACCTAAAGTACATATTAAGATTTTCTTACAATGACATAAATAACATATTTTCCGTTATTTACATCATTATTTTATTTACGTTTCTAATGGTTAGTGTGTATAGTCATTAATGGAGTTTATTAGCAGATAAGATCGAGTTTATTTACTTTTTATAGGTATTACGATGTAGGACAAGTGTTCCGGAGTTTAGTATTCACATAGTACGTACATGATTGCTGTTCACGAGTTTTGTGTCCCATTCGTACCACTGCGAATTTTCCACGCGCGTCTGATTAGCCCAGTAGCGATCCTATTAAAAATATATAGAAATTTAATATGTTATCAATACGTAAACTACTATATTTATTAGTAATCGCGATATTCTCTATAAATATTTTCAAGATCAAGACGAGCAAGACAAGGCAAAGGATGTGCAGACAGTCGGAACTAGGCGTCTTTACGTAACTTACGTAAGTAGATCGGCATCATTTCGCCGAGTAACTACACAAGAGCTTCGATTAATTTGCTTAGCAGCGAATTTTCTGATAAAAGAGGAAAACGGAGATGAATGGAAAATAACCATTGTTAAACACTTACATTTCTAAAAGCTCCTTGTGATGTAAGTTTGCGTGGACGTATCTCTATGTCCCTGGTCTGGTACATTATTGCAATAAAATCGTTCAATGTTCGATGCGCTTTGTCTTTTTACCCTAGGTCTTCTATCAAAATAAATTTTCTTGTATCGCGGACAAAGCATAACCGCTAACGACAAAGTGATTGGTGTTTTACAAATTGGACCTGCATGAGGTAATTCTGCATGGTCAGTGTTTTACTACCGATGGACTGATTGCCCTAATCTAATGATAGATCGCACCAGGGCAGCCTTTACTGTTTGAACGCAAAATTACAGGTTACCGCTTGATTGTAATTCCTCTACTACTAATTTATTACGTACCAAGTAATTTAAACTACATGTTATTGTGAAATTCATCAATTTTAGTAAATTTTAATTTCGAACTAAATCTCTGACTATAAATAGAAGAAGAAATAATTATTCATAAGAATTATTTTGAAATCACGGAATTAGAAAAAAAAAACATTTTAAACGTAATTCTTAACGTAAACGTGTAATGTATTGCCTACTAGTAACAAACTTAGTAAAAACTTTTACTTTCAGTAAAGCTAAGGTATTTAAGCAAAAATTTTGTTTGTATAAGTATCGTTAAGAATTTCGACTGGTTATTATAAGTGAGCGACTGCTCGTTTATCATCCCTTTATTTGTTATTATATAGTTATCAAATGTCTTCATCAGGACTGTCATGTCACGTCAACGCTATGTTATTCCCAATTAATTTAGCTAACGTTTATACTACGTGTGCTTGTTGATTGGGGAAGAAATTCCAATTTACTCATGTTAATATTATGATTTTTATGATATTTTGTTTTATTACCTTAATTTGCCCGATAAGAAAAAAACACATGGAATTTACAAGAAAAGAGTCGTAATAAAATGCACTTGTAGATTATAATATTATCTTCTTTTTGAACAAATAGTAAAATACGTAGCCGCTACAACTTTTATACTTTAATTGGATCTTTACAACGTAATATATCCCATATAGACCGTGGAAAAGTAGGTAATAATGGCATATGTGAAGGTGCATGCGTCCCTAAACAATGAAACAAATAAATAATTTTTGATTTTATATTATTCGTATATAATGCATACATACAATAATTAATATGTACAAAATTGTTTGTTCGATAGAAATTTATAAAAGTAACAAAAAAAGCCAGATAGAAAGAGGGGGCTGACGCACTTGCACTTTGAAAGTTTCTAAATGAAGACGAGATCGAAGGAAGAAAACAGAGGGCGCTTCGACGCAACTCTAGTGCGTCATCAGTTCACTGCTAATGTGAGTGACAGGCTAGAACTGCGTCCAGTGAGCCCGAAAAGAGGGAAAGGAAGGGGAGATGTTTCACCAGTGCTGCTGAGGAGCGTGGGCGGGTGCGGCGTGGGCGACCTGCGCGTGGGCTGCAAGGTGGGCGGCACGCGCCGCTGCTACTTCAGGAGTCTCCAAGATACCGTTGCCGTTTTGAGCCAGCCTGATCTGAGCGGGGGGACCTTGCCATGAGGGAGCACCGTTCCATTGAGAAGCAGGGGCGTTCCACTGTTGGTGGGAGGGGGCATTCCACTGTTGGGCAGCGGGCTTGACGGCGGCGAGAGCAGCCAAATGTGCGGCACGGGCTTGAGCTACTTCGGGAGTTTCAGCGACGGGTGCAGGGGCGGCACCAGCAGCGTTCCACGAGGGTGCAGCAGGGGCAGCGTTCCATTGGTGAGCTTGGGGACCGTTCCATGAGGAAGCGGCAGGAGCTCCGTTCCAGCTGCGTTGTTCTCCCTGCTGCCAGTACTCTTCGTTGTCCCAACGGGGATCGTAGGAGCCATCGTCTTGTGGGTTGGGGTTGTTCTGTGATGCCTGTTGTAATGCGGCTATGTGGGCAGCGCGTGCTTGTGCTACTTCAGGTGTATCCAGGATGTTGCGGCCGTCCTGTGACAGGGCAATATTGGCTGGAGGGCCAGCCCAACCGGAAGCGTGAGCTCCACACGCCAACGCCAAGCAAGCTACTACGATCTGTGTACAAAATGAGAGATATTTTAAAATTAAATTGCAGGTTAATAATAATTATTAGTTTACTGGTATGACCTCGTATTCAATACTAACAGCATTGCGTTTAACTTAGCCGAATATGTCCTTCATCAGACAACTTATTATTCAAAGTTGTTGCTGCCATTGCGGCGTTTACTCTGCTCTACCTTATTATCGCTCTGCTACGGGTATGTCAGTACTTAATAGTATAATAATTCTAGTGATCGACGACAAGTTGTCTTCGTTTTTAACAAGCGTTAATTAACTTATTGGTACAATTATTTTGACTCACATTAAAACAATGTAACTTTTTCATTATATTTAAAGTAATTTTTGCTTTGTTTATTAAGCGGGATTCGTAACAAAATGCAAGTTTTCTTCCATTTTGAATCATGGAACTGTTAATTTATTTCTTAAATCTTGTTTTTAAGTCAAATTATTGTTACTCATTATGTAAACGTTGGTAGAATGGAGTTGAAAAAAAATTTAAGTCAATCAATCAAAGTGCCAAGCACGTTCGATATGTGGAACATTTTAACAAATGGCCAATAAAATGTGTAGTACACTTATATTATTAGCTGCTAATGTTTTTATAACGTTATATTAGTCCGTAATTAAAATTAATGATAATATTAATAAGTACATGAAAGATTGATTGATATTTATTATAAAAATAGCTGAATTTTTTTTTATTATATTACTAAGTTGTTTTTATTGTTCTAGAGTATATAGAATATATAAATTTTCTTTTTTAACTTCTTAATATTACATGTAGGTTACTTCATATTTATATTTCACATATATAGTCGCCTATAACTGCCGGAAAAAAAATTATGGTAAATAAATATTGCAAATTTATTATTATATATGTTAATATGTATGTTTTAAAGTACTCGTGAGCTTTGAAATAAAAATTTTTAAGAAATCGATCATCATCATTACATTATCGATCGACAAGAAATTATTATCGATGATTAGAAATCTGGACTTTGGGTGGCGACTAGTTTTTATGTTTTTTAAAAGAACATTGAAATATAAGAAAATAAGAAAAGATGCTCAGGTACAGAATTTGCGGTGAGCCTTAGTTCAGAATCACGTAACGATGTCAGGGCTCCTGGTCTAGTTGACCGAGCTCGATCGCTCAGCCCCGGGTCAAGCAAGACGGTGTAACCGAGTCGCGTATTCAACACTTAATCCTGTGTTTATGCTTTGAAATGTATTAGTCGGCTTAGTACTACAGCCATAACAGCAAACTTTAGTATTACGTTTGCCTGACGACCTATTTCTACCCTATGTACGAGCTTTTTAATATTTCTAATAAATGAAGTAGATATCTCAAATGAAGATTAGGCGTTATTTTTATTTTAACACATTTATTGTAGAATACAAATCAAAATGTTGTAATTCAATGAAATATAAAGTATACAATATATAATAGAATATTGTTTACAAACTGAAGTAAAAATTAATGCAAATTCGTGCTCGCTTAAAAGTTTAGTCAGAGTTTGCATATGTTACAAAACTTTTGATAAAATCGAGTATGCGGTTACAATGCTGGGAAATGTTATTCGCCCTTGAATTTTGCTGTTTTGTCTTTTATGCAGGAATTAATAAAGTTTTATAATTAATTCTCATGCTTGTATGGCCAAAATAATAAAAAATAAATAACGTTTTTCTATTATATATAAGTTATTATAACCTTAAATGCACAATAGACTGCACATAAAAGCCAATATTCAATAATATTTTTTGGCAGTCTACCCTAGAGTTGAACAGAGATATGAGGATACATAAAAGCTTGGGAAGAGAAATAACTCTCTTTATTTAGTTTCATTAAAAAGGTAACCTCATTTAATTAATACAAATTGTTGCATTTATAATTCATTAGAAATAAACTAAACAATCAGAGCAGTAAGTGAATGGCTTCAAGGTCCGAAGGTCTCTTGAAGGTTGTAAAGCAGGAAGCCAGCCTATCCGACCTGCCCACCGTCACATTCGTCGACTAGTTACCCTCGCTTGCTTGTCAATTTGACATTTGCTTTTTACTTTTTAAATACCTTAATTGTACAATAATAATACAAATTCATGAATCTTTATATTTTTTAATATGGTGGGATTACGTTAATGAATTCCAATTAAATTCTTTATTACGGCAACGGAAAGAAATAGATATATGTAACCTATGTATACTTGAACAAAAACTACTACTTATTTGTATTTTAATTGCAAGGAGTTTGCTTTGTTATTAAAAACAATTAGTTTTATATGTAACACGTTAATTATTGTGGGACAGTGCGTGGGCATGCCCTTCTAAAACTGCGTACGAAGGAATGCAGACAAAAACCCCTTAGTGAGCGGCGAGGCAAACAACACTAGGATACAAATGGGCGTGCCTCTTACTCATTGCTTGACAGAGGTGACAGTTCCTCAATTTACTAAACAATATCCATTATTAAAAATAAAGTAATCGCATGTTACAAAACACGAAGGGTAATGCGTTAGTGTACTAACGCGAAAGCTTCATAACACGGAAAAAATGAAAGTTTTCATGTAACAGATTTAAAATATATTATTCGAAATAAACATAAGTCTATACATTGTAGTTTAATGATGTAGTGCATTACAAAGTAAATGTGCGACAGCGGGTCTGTATTCGTCGCTCTATATTTGGTCCGTTAAAGTGAGAGCACTTTATTTACCGGTCTCTCCTTATCGCGACACTGACATTTCAGGAGTTGACTATCTCAAGTATAAGTAAATTCATTGATCGTCTTGTTTGCGATATCTACTTTTAAAATGTCAACAACGACTGCCATAATTATTTAGATTTTTAGTTTCTACAATTTTATTTATATTGCGTTAACATTCACGATAACGAAAAAAACGGATCAAGTTGAAGAACTTGATACGATTAATGAATTGGATGTTGAAGCTTAATTAACTAGGTATATAATATAATTTGGGTGATTGTTAGGTGGGGATTGGTATATATATGAAGAAGTGGATTTTTCCTTTGATTTTTAACATTTTTCATATTTATTACATGTTCTAGTAATTTTGATATACAGTACATAAAGGTATCGTTTATCGTAAAAGCATTGTTCTTGACAGAATTTTACTTGAATTGTAAAGAATTTCTGTAATAAATATCAAATTATGTAATTTTGTTGCATTTTGCATTGTTATCAGAGTCTATTATTGTGGTTTGAATAATTCGATAAAAAATTCTAAAAATATTTTGAGTATTTTTGTAATTTGCATTGAAATCCGGCCTAAAGGTTGCTGTAAAAGTTGTAGGCAGATAAAAGGCTTGACAAGACACGCATTAATGCTCTAATTATAGTTCACGCCGGACAACTTTCAGCGGCATTGACTCACGTAGGAAACGTAAATCGGGTTTGATTTGTGCGCTTATTCATAATTCACTCTTAACCTTGCTACGCAAAACAATTTATATTTTTGTTGTCAAATGGTGCATAAAACAATGATTGGTCACATTAATATTATTATGAAATCGCTGCTAAGGTTTCCGATATCGTATCAATTAAGCCTGATAACATTGTAAATATTCGTATGGTTTTATTTTTATCCTAAAATCGTGTTGAAAATATAAGGAAATTGTAGAATTGAGTGCAAAATTTTATGAATATTGATAATAACCTGGAAGTCGCGTGTTTGGTGCGCGTGCGCTGCGGACCAGTAAAGTAAGTCTGCATTTTCAACATAGGCCTAGTTATTCATGTTCCGCACGTTAATATTAATTTTTACTCTCTCACTTTTTTATTTATAATGTAAATTCATTTTTTTTGTTAAATTTGTGACTTAAACGTACATTTAGAATTTAAGAATATATTGCGTACTATTGGAAACAGATAATGGTTACATTATGTGTATTTTTAACATTAAAAGAGAGACGCTGATAATGAAGCCGTAAAATATTTAAAAACCTATTAACTCATGATAACTTAGAAACAAATAAAAAACCCTAACTTATTTATATTGTGAAGACAAAAATTTGCACATTAAATTTAACAGTAATATCATATTACTATTAAATAGTAGTAGGTATTATCGAAAACCGATGGTAGGTTGATAATTATATTTTGAAAACGGGCAATGGAGGTTGTTTCGTAGCATGAACGTAGACAAGGTGCAACCAAGTGACAGCTTAGTCATGACTGATGTTAAATTAAGTTATTGTTAACGAAAACTAAGCCTGACATGTCGTTAATCATAATAGAGAAATAACTTATAATTTAATAAACGTATTGAGGCGCTTTAATTTAATAATAAGTTAGTACGTAAATTTGAATAAAAAAATTTAAGTTAAAAGTATTTGCTTCATAAAAATATTATACAATTTTTGTTTTTATTCTCAATAAATTATTGTTAGATTAATGAAAAAAGTACTCACCATGGATTTCATTTTTGTAAAGAAGTTAGACACAGAGGTGAAAGAAGGAAAAGTATTTTTTTTAATTATTAGTTGTTTGTATAGCGCTGATGGAAGACTAGCGTCTTCCAGGATTCGCTATGTTGGGAGTGCAACTTGCGTCTGTGCAAAATGAGGGCGGGTGCTAGCATTTATACTCGGCGCCTGCGCAGAGGGGCTGCGGCGGTTCGGTCGACATCCGAGCGTGAAAGTACCGGGGCAGGCCGCTGATTACAGCGAATATCATACTACACATTTCAATGGCACTCGGTGTTTTTTGGATCATTTCTGTGTGTGATTTGGTACTCACTGTTTGGTTATTTTGTTTTATTGCAAATAACATTTAATTTCATTCTTATTGTACTTCAATAACGATAATATCGTGTTACGTATTCATCTCATTCATTTACTTGTCTTCAATTATATATTCTTTTATTTACTTCATTAGGATAACGAGTTTTTAAATTTTCTTAAAAAAATCGAATGTTGCTATTTTAATTATTTTTTTTTACAATGGTACTGGTTAAAGATTGTTTATCAACGATCTCGATTTTGATTGACAATTTTTGCTGTTTGAGTATTTGTAAGTTGTGGAAATGTTTTCATCTTAAAAAAATCATTAATTTTTAAATAGTATCATATATGCTGTATTATAAGTGTATATATCGGTTATAATGGTATAATAAAAATATTTTTAAGGAAATATTTCGAAAAACATTTACAAACAATATGCTCATGAGTTTTTTATAGAATAGTAGTAAAACTGACATTACTTTAAACAGTGCATAGGATCCCACTCAAGGATTTTCTGTCATGGGGTCTAGTCCAGATATTGAAATTTCTTCTATTTTAAGGGTATAAATGTATAACTACAAAAAATATTTTATCACAACTACTAGTAAATGCGATGGAATTACAGATGTATGTGCGTTTAAGATTGTATATATTCATGAGTTTCTATGTGTTATTCGATTATATGTAGTAGCTTCAATTTAAACCTTAACGTCTATTCTTTTACTAAGGGAAGTGGTTTCTAGTGATTTTTAACTAAATTTATAAGATTATCATTTCATGTATCCTGTATCCATGAAGTTTTAATTCAAAATGATATTTCAGCAGAAATTTTAATTGGATTTCATATTGTTAATAATTACTTGTTATTTATTTATATTTATATATTTATTAAAATAAGTTGAATGTGTAGTTGCACTAAAATGCGTACAATGCTTATTCTCGGCAGATGACGCAATTAAGTTTACCTCTTGTGAATATAAGTGTTGTAATGATGAAGTCTACATTTTTATGCCAAAAATTTATAAGCGATTCTTTATTATTGCTAGATGAGACGAGATACAACGTAAGTTTTAACTTTACTCTTCAAAGATTTTCTGTAAGAAGATCGTTTCAAAGTCTGTAAGGAAGTAATTCAAGAGAATAAGAACGATGAGATTAACATTTTGTATTGTACTTATATTAATGTTTTACATATTTAATAAAACTAAGTTTTATATATTTTGTCGCGTTTAATTTAAGTATTTAACTCTATATTTCGAATAGTTTACATCTCCAATGGTCTCGAGGGACTGACGTGAAAAGTTCTGATATCATAGTTATCAAGGAACACCTTCAGCTTTTAACTGGTATTATTATTTCAGGCCGATCTATATACAATAATGTTATAGTGTTTTCAAATACTATATTAGTTTGTTTGTTTTTTTTTATTTAACTTTATTAGTTATAGCATCCCAGGCCAATAGCAATACCTAACCATATAGGTTTTATTATATGTGCAATAATAAAATAGGTTACAATTATGTTATATGTATTACAATTATTTTGTGGAAGGTCAAGGCTTTTTCATTTTCCCATGAGTTCACGTAATGATTGTGTAATCAAATAGTTCAAACCTTTACTTAAGCGCGTAATCATTAATTGTTTCTTTACACGCACATTTTTACAATTGGCAAATTTGATATAAAAAATTATTTTTACATCGTCATCATTATCAGCCGATAGATGTTCACTGCTGGACCTATGTCCAAAAATACCTATGTAGGCCTATGCCTACATAGGTATTTTTTACATCAATGTGTAAAATTTACGGTCTCTTATCAATCTTTCTATTCTATACTGCTACTTAGATAACCTAGATTTTTTCAAAGACAAAACGTTTACTGGCGAAAGCATATCTAATTATTATCAGATTTTCCCACTTGGTATAATTGTACTTCGCTTAAATTATTATTTATTTGTATTAAATGAAGTAGCACATTAGTATAACAAAACAAGTAAACTAAGTAATAACATATACTTTAGTTATGTTTTAGGCTTATATCTGTAAATGGAGCTTTAATTGTTATTTTTAATAAATATTTTTTTATAAATGACGTCGGTATAATTTATTACTTATAACCAATTGACTTTTCAAAACTTTTCTTATTATTTGATTGACGGCTGTGAATAAATTAGGTAAAAAGACATTTTCTAATAAACAACAGGAAATTGATAAAGGGCAAGGTTTTACATTATAACCGGAAACTCTCTCAATGATTTTTTAATGTACGGAACTTATATATGTCATTTTGTTTAAATTAAAATAAAATATAAAATGTTATTTTTATTGACTTAAGCACAATAAAGGTTTTCTCTTTTAATTATTTTTCGAAACGACAAGATTAGCGGGACATGAGTCTTGATGGTAAGTGCCTATAACAACTTGACGTTAGTTAGGATGACATTCACTGCACCACATTATGCTCGTCGTTACCGCATCACTTTTACTAGCTACATCGTCCTTCAAATCAGAACACAATAATGTTCGCACACTACTGTTTGGCGACAGAAATAAACGCTGCGGTGGTACCTACCTAGATGGTCTCCGGCATCAGAGACCTACCACCAAAAATATACTATAATATAAGTACCTATTATGATTCATATTATTCTTATTATAAATACCTATTATAATGATAGTAGGAAACGTTTATACGTAATTTTCAGCGTAAACATCAAAACATTTGTGATCATTACAAAATTTCAGTACTGATTCAGAATTTGTATAAGTTATTTTAAAGTATGTTTTTATAATTTAGATTTAAACTAAATTTCAATTTGCAGCTGTTTTTATGGTGACACCTGAAAGTGATAAATTAAATGAAGCTATTATAAATTTGGTAATCGCTACAAATGCTACGTGCACATAGCTGTATGGAGCCTGTGTGCTGCTGCTCTGGACAAACGATGCTGGTTGCATTTCCATCATTATTTATTTCAACTTTAATCAATAAATAATTTTTTCATCGAAGCACACTGCATTCATAAATCTTTTTTATATTGAAAAGTTAAAGTTATTTATACTACGTAGAATTGCCTTATACAGTCGACATTAACGCTGCAACGCAATGTCGTTGATAACGTATCATCTTGTTACATATTTCATCTCAGGCTTTCTCACATAATGACCATAAAAGACGAACTAATATCTCTTAAGTACTCCCGACAGATTTATTGAACTCCGTTCATGGTTTTGTTTCAATGAAATCGAAGGAAAATGTCTTATCATATTTATTATGCTACTTGCACAAGCTCTTAGTAAGAGAATAAAATTTAATGCTCACGGCGAAACAGAAAGAATTGATAATAAATAAAAATTTAAAAAATTATTAAATTTTTCGACGTACTTTAGTGTTTACTGTTTGCATAAGCTGCTTCCTTTTCTAGTTTCCTGTTTCTAGTACATAACAAAAACTGTTGACGTATGAATTCTGACGATTCACTAGTGGTAGATTTCTATTGCCGGAGACCGTCTGGGCAGATACCACCATAGCTTTTATTTCTATTAACAAATGTGCAAATATTACTGTGTTCCAGTTTGATTGGCGCTATAGCTATTGGTTGTTATTACTGGGTTAACGAGACTCAACAATGTATGTTTAAGAGGACGAGTGTGATGCGGTGTATAACATCCTAACTAGCATGGCTATCACATTGTTATGTGCAGGTTTATCATTTACCATCAGGTGAACGTCTTCCTCGTCTCATCATCTAATTAAATAAAAAAATAAATAAATATGTTTATCTATATTTTAAAAAGGTAAAGTCAATGATAGTATTACAAAGAATTATTGCATCATCACAAGATCCTTTGTTACAAAGACCATATTTCTTTGAATTTGCGTATACAAAATTGTATGTTTTCTTATATCCAAAATAGTATTTTCCTTTGTTATGGATATATTAAATCCTTACATATGAAATCGGCGTTTTGTACGGGATGAATATAAAGTCATTTTTTTTTGTAAAATATATTTCATTAATCAAAGTATGCACCGTTGTTATCTATGCACTTTTGCCATCTCATAAGTAGTTCATTGATTCCTTTACTAAAAAAACCATTGGGTGCGAGAATCAATAAGAATAAACTTTTTGAAGATGGTTTGGACTGCCGCACCAGAGTTGAATTTTTTTCTTCGGAAGAAGATGTCCAAATTCCGGAAAAAATGGTAATCTGTTAAGCAAGATCCGGGGAGTAAGATGGATGTCGCAGACATTCCTATTCTAGCTGATCTAACTTAGTGGTTGTTTGTTGTGGAGTGTGAGGGTTTGCATTGTTGTGAAGCAGCAGTGACTTAGAGCGATTGACCAATCTCGGTTGTTTAGCAGCTAGTTCTTCCTTCATGGTTTGACAGTTGCTTACAATAGATATCTGCCGTAATCGTTTGGGCCGATTTCTAGAAAGCTGTAGTGAACGACACCGGCGCTAGTCCACCAAATACTCACAAGTAATTTTTTCTGAGTCAATTTTCGTTTAGGGCAGGATTTGGCTGGGTCTCCAGGGTTTGACGACCGCTTCCGATTATCGTACAGTATCCACTTTTCATCTCAAGTAATGACTAGATTTGAAATCCCTTCATTATTGTGTCGGTTGAGTAAAGTAACACTGCAGTCGACGCGTGTTTGCAAGTTCGATTCACTCAATTCATGAGGTATCCATCGTTCAAGTTTTTTTACTTTCCCGATTGGCTTCAAGTGGTTTAATACAGTTTTGTCACTTACCCCGAAGCCTCCAGCTATCTCTAAAGTTTTTCGTGATGGATTCGCTTCCACAATAACCTTTAATTCTTCATTTTCCACTTTGGTCTCCGGCCGTTCACGGGGTTGGTTTTGAAGGTCGAAATTTCCAGAACGAAAACGTCGATACCGTCCTGTAAAAAAAGTACCGTGCTTTCTTTTGCAACACCAGCGCTGTACACATCATTAAACCTTCGAGCTGTTTCTGCAGCACTGGTGTCACGGTAGAACTCGTACTCGTAAATATACCGATATTTCATGTTTTCCATTGTGCGGTAATTAGCGACGCCAAAGAAAAAAATAATGAGGAAAAAAACAAATGAATAAATGTTTTCAATACTCAAATGTAGCAGCTAAATAAATTTATAAATTTGAATTTGGAATTCTTAACCAAAGAGGAGATATTTCAGATCAAAGTGTTCAGTACGACAAAACGCTAATTTCATATATAAGAACCCTAATACATACGTAGACAATTTTATCTATTTGTTATGATAGTACTTTAGATTTAATAAGACACGTTAGTACAGTAATGTCAATTACGAGTTATCTTAGTTATTTGTTTTTTGCGGGTGTAAAATGCTGTCCTAGTCCTTTGAACGATTTTGTCAGCTGATAGGATACTGGGCTCGCGGTCCCGGAATCTGCGACTTACATAATATTAATATAAAATTCTACTACTTCTGTTTTTTGCTTTACTTTTGCTATCAAGCAGTAACGTGCCAACATTACAGTATTCCGGTTTGAGGGGCGTGGTAGGTAGTAAAATTACTAGGGTAATGAGACTTCACATTTTATGTACAGAGCGACGAGCACAATGTGGTGCTGTGTATAATTTTTTTAACTAAGAGTAGGCGTATTACTTACGATCAGGTGATCGTTTTGCCCGTCTTGTTGCTTTGTTAGGGTTAATAAAAAATTAAGGGTGTAGTTACCTGAGGGATATTCACTTTTGTGTATCTGGATTTCTATTGTTTTACCGATTGTACCCGTTCGTCGAAGACGGGCTTGGGCCTGTTATCTGATTACCGTCGCTCGCATCAGAAACTCTGGGCTTTAGTAGAGTAAAACCTAGCGGCCACATTACCACTGCAGCTAAATAAGTCATAAAATAGCCAACTGCTTCCTTGTAATAAAGAATTTTCTAGTTCGATCCTAGGATAAACAAAAAGCAATATTGAAACGATACAAATTATTTAATCTTAACACACGTGTTAAAAACTTGATCGGTTATTAAATAGCTAACAAATTGTCGTTACGTGTGAAAGCTAGTAATTTGGAAGCATTTCTAGGTCGTAGCTGTCACACCATGTTTCAGTTTGAAGGCCTGATGGTAATAATATTTAAAGGAAAGGTGGTTCATACAAGTTTAATTACAATTCAGCTGCAAATTTTAAGCTTGCATAAGAAAACGTAAAATTGAAAGTCAATCTTAAGTATTCATGTAACAATCTGATATTTTAAGGATTTTTGATAAAATATAAAATATGGATATTACATGTATTTTTTAATCCTTCTAGCTCATAGACATATGTTTTTAGTAGTAATTTTACTAGCTAATTCTTGTCTGAAATTATTGATTACTAATTCAAAAAAGATCACAATAAATACTTGCGATAATCACAATGACGCGATCTTTAGTTCTGTTTATTTCTTACATAGTTAATTATTATAATACTAAAGCATGTACAAAATATTTAAAGTATATAAATACATACTCTACATGTAGCACAAAAAAAAAATCTTAAACTTGTTAATAAAAACCAGAAAACTCAATATTTAATATTTCTGAGGCATAATATGAATGTTCTTATGTTTAACCAAACATGTTTCAATTGTTGTCATGAGATGTATGATGAGAATGATGCGTATGATGAGAAAAGCAGCAGGACAAAGAAGTAATGGAAGATGCAGGATATCATGCCTATGTCGTGAAGCGGTATAAAAATTGTGTAGTTTTAAATCTTTTAAGACAATGTCCAAGGTTGTATTTCTATAATATTCGATGTGGTTACATTTAGTTTGGTTTGTTCGTGAGTTTCGCATAAAGAATTTGTCTTCGGGGTCGTGCTTCACGTCCACCCACGCACCGCGGCACGCGCCGCTCTGGTTTATGTGTCAAACATTTTAATATAATAACTTAATAAGGTTTTTTTTATTTTATTACACTTTTTTGATTTATTGATTGTGCGAAGGGACGAGACGAGCAAGACCTGCACCTGATGGTAAGTAATACGCCTGCCCATGACAACGTGACACTGTTTAGGATAGTGCACATAGCACCACATTGCGTTCGTCGCCTTGAGACTTTATACGTTGAGTTTCTTTACCTCAGTAATTACACTAGCTACAGTACACTTTAAACCGGACACAGTAATTATTTCACACTGCTGTTTGGTGGCAGAAATAAGCGCTGCGGTGGTACCTGGATGGTTTCCGGCAACAAAGACGTACCAATTATAAAAAAAAGTGTTACAATACTTTCATTATTATAAATCTACTAAATGTCCTTTCACCGTTCATTTGTGATACGTTTTCCTATGAATCGCAATTGTTATGATGAAAAAGAGAATGAGATGGTTGTAACTTCTTGGTCGAGTTATTACACAAAGGCGTGCCACTATCTACACAGCGACTGTTTGGAGTGTGTATAATTAAAGAGTAATAAAATTCTTTATTATTAATGTGTCACCCTGCTGCGATTACGACAATGGTTTACCATTTTCGATATTCCAACATTGTCATTCGTATTAATTCACAACGATTACATTGCATTTTTTTATGAATGCAATTTATTTCCTTACATTTATTTTACGCTGTTATGGTTTCAACTTTAACTGATAATTTATGATCTATTGACAACAGCATCCATGTTAAAAAAGAAATAGTTTAAATTACATTAAACTGCATTTACTATTTCGTTTGTTGTAATAAGTTTTATTGCGATAGGATTACGTTATTCTATACGGATGAAGTTTGACAGTTAATTGAATATCCTTAATGTAAAAACATTACAAGAAAATTGTCTATCAATGTAACCTGAACGGAAAGTATAATTGGGCGCCAATTTTAATTACTATTTCATTGTTCGATAGAAGCGGATTGAAGTGAATTAAAGTGAACCAACCACCTGATTGGCCAAGTGTTCATTAAGTGGGCCAAGTGCGAGCGGCGGTCGCGGCCCGTGCTTTGTTATCGGGGAATCTGAGATTCAGTGGGTTCGAGGCGTTTGGGATAGTGTTACATTAAATCATTATTACCTTAGTTCGTTTAAAGATATTTCAAATGTAGTTTAAAAATTATTTTAAATGGAATGTTACAAAAAGTTTTTTTTTATTCAGTTAAACGACAAGATTAGCAGGTCGTTGATTGATAACTGATACGCCTGCGCATAACAAAGTGGCGCTAGTTAGGACTATATATACTGCACCACTTTGCGCTTTTCGCCTGAGATAAGACGTTGAATTTCGTTACCCCAGTAATTACACTAGCTACAACGCCCTTCAAACCAGAACACAATAATGTTTGTACACTACTGTTTGACGGCAGAAATAGGCTTTGGGGTGGTACCTATCTAGACGGTCTCCAGCAATAGAGATCTATCACAAATGAAATTGTAATTTTGCTATTATCAAAAATCTCGATCGAAAATTGATGAATTTTTTTTTTTATAACCTAGACAATAAATTAATGGTGTGTGATACATCTACCCATAACGATAACATGCTTATCAAAATATATAAAAAGAATTGTGCCTGTAATGTTAAGACTGGATATCAGGTTTTTTTAAGTGAAGGTAGGTAGGTTTCTGTTCCGGAGACCGTCTAAGTAAAGACCACCACAGTGTCTGTTTCCGCTGCCGAATAGTAATATACGTATATTACTGTATTCCGACTTTACTTGTAGCAACAAGTGAACCGTTTTACTTTTAAATAAATAAATAAAAACCTTGTAGATTGAGATCGTATCTATTCTCATATCTGCGAAGACGAAAATATATTTGAAGAGCTATAAACTCAAAATCGTTTGTAAATAAAATAAAAAAATAAAGTGCTCACGTATAACTAAACGACTACCTAATGCGATGTCGCGTATTTATAAAAAAAAAACTATTCATGTTAAAATTGCACCATTGTGATGGTCGATGTGATTGGTCGATTACTACGTTACTATTTAATAGGAAGTTGTGTGGACCGCAATTAAATAAATGATATGGTAAAGGCGTTCATTAATTAACTTATTATTGGTAATTAATATATCTTCCTGTCTGATATCATATAACAGAGATACCTTCCTGTTACAGATAAGTGGTGTAATTTGTCTTTATCTCGGTTAATTTATTAATAATCGGCTTTATTTTTACTGTTTAGTTGCCTCTTTTATCACTGATGTTGTAGACGGCAAGAATCATTGCGGAAACGTTATCTTACTTTGGTTTAAAGGGAGCTTTAACCTAAAATATTAGGGTTAATATTATGTCTCAAGGTTTTGATGACTTAAATATCATAATTAGAATACAATGGGCGTATCCTATAACATAAGCTGAATATCCTGTTCTTTAATTTTTTTTGTGTTAGAATAAAAACAACTACGTATAGACAACACTAAAAGTTACTTTGTTTTATTCAAATTACTTAGGTTACTAACCTTAAACGCATACTATTGAATTTGTATTTTAAAACAACTTTCACTATACATTACTGCTTCAATTGTTATGTACGAAAGTGTTATTTAAATTGAAAAGCGTTGTAAACTAAATTAATGTTATTATCGAGTATACAAGGTGATTGTTTAGATCATAAGTTAAATACGCGACCTTGTTTGCATTTTTCATGTGCATAGTTCGTGCTTCCGATTGAAAGTGGCTTAATACAAAACCGTTTTTTTTTGTTAATATTTTATATTAACATCGGCGAATATCCAATGTGCAAACTTAATGGTAAACATAAGTAATATTAGTAAAATAAAAATGTATATTTATATACGTTCATTAAATATTATATCACATAATAGTTATATAGAGTTTACAAAATAAATAACTGTTTTATATAGAATAATTTTATATTCCAATGATGTGTTACAAGTAGAAATAAAAATCACATTTTTAATTTTTTTCACAAACAGATAGTATATAGAAATTTAAAAATAGTATCCATCGATAGTCAGAGAACACTTTAGTGAAACAATAAAGAATAATCAAAATCTAGCCTGTTTATGAAAGAAGCCTTCATAACTAAATAAAAAAAATATATATTGTGTTATGTTAGGATGAGGTTGTTACATAAGTTTCGTGATTAACTTGCAATTAAATTTCACGATTTTATCGCGATTAATCTAATATCTACAGCACGTTATTGTTTCCGACGCGAAAGGATTAACTAGAATGTTCTAAGAGGAGTTGTTCGATATTATTCCTGCCGTTACTTTTCACTAGCGCAGTACAAGACTCATCGCCAAGCTCCATTCTCACCACCTGGAAAACTGGCGATCCTCCATTGTGCATTTCAAGCGCGACTTTGTGGAATCAGTGGTCAATCAGGTATTTCTAAACCAACACGACATGGGGGCCTTCAAGAAAAAAGCGTATCATTTCCTTAAAAGTCGGCAACACGGCCGCCACCTCGCTGGTATTGGGACTGTCCATGGGCGTCAGTGAACACTTTCCACCAGGTGAACTGTTCGACCATTTGCTCACTCTTCCTATAAAAAAAGCTGATATACAAGCGATGACATGGACGATCTGTAGCGTAGCAGCAAACCGCTTGCCTTGTAACACTGAGGTATCCGATTCTATTCCATGATCAAGTGTCATGTAATTTGGTTGTTAATAGCGTTATTCTTGCCAGCCTCGTTAGCAACTAACCCCATGTTGTAAATCTGCTGTTGTAACAGTATTTCTGTGTTTCGGTGGTAATTGATTCGACAATAATGCAATAATCCATGGTAATTTATTGTTAAAATTTAACTCAATCTTATTTCAATACATTATACTCTTATAAATTTATAGATTTAGCGAAGCATTTTTCTATGATAATTGAATTTAAATAATCATGGCGTTTTAAATGTTACTGACGAAAACATCGTACTAATATTTATTATAAATAAAATAGATTATTTCTTGACGATGATATATTTTTAAATATACTAAAAACACTGTCGGTTCGCTTTGTAACTAAAAAGAAATATTCCTTGCATAATTGCGGTATGCATTCGTTTTAAACTGTGTTGTCACCCGCGCCTATACTGCAGCAAGGTCGCCGGGTCAGCAGTCAGCGTGAAAGAGGTATATAGGGAAGTCTATTAGTCGATTAAATGTAAGATAAAAAACTCCCTTCATAATATGTGAAAGTGTTCGTTTTAAAATATATTTCTCTTATTAATGTATGTATTACGTGACCGGGTACAAGGCCGTCGAGTCTGGATAGCTATGCTGTATATAGCCAGCTGCAACCGAGACCTGCTGTTTGATCTAGATTTTTTCATAATTTGTTAATGTTTAAGATTTAGTTACTAATGCAGCCTTCAATGCTAACATAACTCATTTGTAATCACGCAAATTTACATTAACTATAATATATAGGATATTAAACTGGGTATAATATATTAAAGTAATTTATTTATTATACTATTGCAAGTACGAGTACCTTTCTTTTTAAAGTACGGATCCCAAAACATGTGTTTACTTTTCACCTGCCTACTATTCTGTTATCTTTATATTCATACATTATTTCTTATTATGTTCACTATGTAGCCTCGGAAAAAATTATGTAGTAAAAATTCTATCCTATACTTTTGTGTATTGTGTATCCTTGAATTTTGAAATTTATGCTTGTTGTACTTTAAACTTTTTCACTGTTAGTTTTAGGAGCTTCTATCAAAAAATACGTCAGCAACAAACAAACGTTACAATATACGTAAATACAAATAAATTATATTAAAGATAACAAGTTTATAATTTAAAGCATTTGTCAACAGTAGGCTGAAATTTTGAACACTTTGTTTATAGTTTTTTAGAAATATGTGGTCGATATCAAAAATATTGCTTGCTCTAATTAAATTTCATTCAGTTAATGTTGTTAAAAAAATATAATTACTTTTCATACTATTTTATAAGTTTATATATAAAAAATATGTCTATTAAGATAGTGACAAGATTTGGTATATTATAAGTTAACCTAAATTGCGTGACATACATGCGCTGCTTAATGACATTAATGTGTCATTAAAATTTTCCAGAACACTTAAGATGTAAAGTCTCAATCGCTACTTTATGTCCGAGCGCGTTGATGTCGAAAACAGGCGACTATGCGTGTAACTTGAACTTGGTTGGACGTAAGCTGTGGAATGTCAATCGCCTTCTATAAAGAGTCAAGTGTGAAAGGCACCGTGTCACTGGGCGGGTTGGATCCGACTCGCTTTGTGCTTGATGTGTGTTTGATAGATAGGCGTAAATTATATAAGTGTTTTGCAGCATTATATTAGGGTTTTCTGTGTATGTTTACATGGTTTTAATAAAATACATTTCAAATATTTTTTTATAAACATTGCTATAAAAATTCCATACATATAATATGTATATTATACAATTGAGTATGACATTAAATCATTAATTTAATAATATTATATGACAAAGGATAATAGTGAAAGAGTTATATCAAATAATATCAACGTTAAAAGTTATTTAAACATTATTTACATAACCAGGGGTAATTTTACAACATGAACTATTAAATTTTGTAGACAATATGCTCTAAAATATATATTTTTATCGCATAATGATGATACTCAGTTATATCTCGTGTTAAATTCACCATCAAATTACATACAAATAAATTGCTAAATGATGTGAAATGAAAATTCTTTACAGAGATATACAATGCACAGTTTTGCTATAAATAATATCCTTTACTAAAGTATTAAAGCAACATTATTCTACGTTCACCAATCTCCTCAAAGACCGACAAATATGTAATTTAAAGTATTAAACCTCGATAAATTGCCATATCCTGTTGCACGTCAAGTAAATTCACATTACTTAATAATTCTTGCCTTTGTTATCATTCTTATGATCAGCAATAATTAATATAGGGCGTTATTATATTTGTACTGTTCTTTAATTAAGATTAATTATTTGTCTGGTGATGAAATGTTAGTATCATGATTACGTTCATACATTGTAAGATATTCGTATATTAATAAATTATTTGCATTAATCATATATTTTTTTATCAATTGATACAACCCTGTATTTGGCCTATATCTTTGATTTATGAGCAGCTCGCTTAAAAATCAGATAAACAGCGACATTCGTGAGTTCTTTTAAGGCAGGTTGTACTATAATGGTCCGAACTGATTACCTATGACCGGTAGTAATACAGCAAGTTCGTACGAATGAAGTGGGTAAAATTAATGTATGTACCAATATTATTAAAAAAATTGTATTTCTATTTATTAATTTTATAAAAATATCCGCTAGGTGTTACAATATCGATAAAATGCATCAGTTCATCAGTAGGAAGAAAAATCAATACCAGTGTCGGTCCCTGGGGCAATGATGTCAAATTAATATTTATAGAATATTTCGAGAATCACTAGTAGAAATAAAGATGAAATTTGCGTTATGTTTAAACGGTAAATCGTTATTCGGAAACAATAAATTAGTAAGAATTTTCGTACTAATGTTATTTATTTTATTATCTCATTTTTATGACAGATCCATTTCAGTCAGTGTGCATTTTAAAAATCAAGATCGATTATATACTATTAATTATATAAATCAATAAAGTATAGAATGTAGAACCCTATGATCACTACATCAAAATCATGGTTTAATTATTGAAGAAAAAATACTTATCAAAGAGGTGCGTATCAAAATGGTTTAAATACTATAGGAACACAAATATTTCTCATTCATTAAAGATTATATATACAATATAAAAAACAATGTATGTTTTCGAAATAACTGTGTTTTAGCTTACTCTGTAATTATTCATATTAGTTAAAAGTATAACATGTATATTAAACTTACAAAGTTCTTTCCGGCGATATGATTATAGACCTATAAATTACTATAGTATCAATATCATATATCAAAAAGCCAATAGCACGACTAATAAAATGCTATTAAGAAACAAACTAATTGCAGAGATGACTATTATGTCAAGATTCATTAGATAAGTTAGATTCTTTATGTATATATATGTACATATAATAGCTTGTTAGTAGATTGTAAGGTCTTTATTAAGTGTTTTTGATGTTTCAAATATAATAGGTTAATATAACGTGTATCATATACATCTGAATATGTGATATAACTCCTGATTTACATTTTTCATTATTATAAATCACATCAGTAATTGTTTGTGGTATTGTCCATTTATTGATGGTCGGGAAAAACTTATTTATATTAAATTGATGAGTAAATAAATAATATGTCTATTAATTTTACAACTCTGTGTAACAGCTGTACTATAATCAATCAAGTTAAGAGTGTAGGTATCGATACATACATACATACATTAAATTCTTACCAAGACACGCAGTAGACAAAAGTGGCCTATGTCCAGATGTGGACGTCTATTAACTGATTATTATATTTGATGAGTCTAATGTCCTTGTTAATTTAAACATGACTAAAATATGGAATATCGTATAACAGTTGTACTCATGTAAGTCTAGTATATAAATATGTAAACTATTACCTGTATGCAATAACAGAAAAACGATAATGCTTATTTTAATTTCTAACAAGGCCTAATAATCATTTATTAAATTTACGCGAATGTTAACCATTTATTATTAGACGTTTCCAGTGCTTTTCATAAAGCTCATTCAATAATAGTTAGAAGCTGCAGGCTCCAGAAATACAACATCAAGGCCTCTGTCAAATAAGACTTCCTGTGACCATAGCTGATCTAAAGCATTCAAAACGTCAGTGTGATAAATAATTAAATAAACGAGATAAACTCCATAAAATTTAGTTTTATTATAAGTACTAATGTGGCAGAAATCTTAAAATACAGATTTGCTTCTATGGACTCAAAGTAATTCATTATAATTTAAATCTTCGTACGGATTCGTTTAGCGTTGAATTTATGCTTGTATTTTTCTTATAAATGTATGAATAAAATAAAATGGTAGTTTATTTGCGAGAATACTAACATGCCAAGATCATGAATTTTGCGCTTTTTTATTTATCTGTTGGAGATGGCGTTAATCGCTTGCTGTTAGAGAGCTCAATTGCGATAAACCGTTTCTATATTACCATTTGATTCAAACTATTAATTGTTTAGATAATGTAATAAATTTTTATTTAGAGGACTAGGCTAGCGAGACATCCCTCCCGGGGCTGCCACCTTGTCGTGGTGGGGGGGCTTGTGTCCCCAATTATCCTTGAGGGTATAGCGGCAGAGTCTTTCACATCGGAAGGGCAGACTAAGAGCAGCCGACAGGCGAGCTCACCCCTGAAAAAAAGAGACGACGATGTGGAGCATCGAGAAGAGGCACATTGTGCTACATATGCGGGGATCCTGGCCATAAAGCCAGAGAATGCCAAGCGAAGGCACCGTAATGTGTCCTATGTGCGGACCGTGCTCAAAACTCTGACCACCGCCTGGGCAGTAGAAAGTGCTCTCTCTCTGTGTGAGACTATTTAATAATGGCTCAGTCAGCACCTGTGTGCGCGGCAGGGAGAGTCGATCGTAGACCTCTCAAACAGAAGCATCTGTTACCTCGGTAGATACGGAAGCTTACAAGAGAAGGCCGTAGTGCGCGGGGTCCGCAGGGGCAGTTTTAGGACCGCTCTTGTGGAACATCGGGTACGATGCGGTACTACGGACGGTGCTTCCACCAGGCGTAAACATGGTGTGTTATGCAGATGACACGCTAATACTGGCTGAGGGGGACTCTTTCCTAGGGACCGCAAGGCTAGCCGAGTTCGGGGTTGCGATGATTATCGGCAGAATACGAAGACTCGGACTGCAAGTGGCACCGCAAAAGACTGGAGCGATGTGGTTTCACCGCCCGAGACTGAAGGAGAAACCCCCTGATACATTTTTATGTTTCGGAGAAGTAAGTATCCAAATTGGCGACCACCTCAAGTACCTTGGACTGGAGCTAGATAGCCGATGGAACTTCGTCGAGCACTTCGATCGTCTCGTCCCCCGGATTCAAAAGGTAGCGGGTGCTATGCACCGACTGCTACCGAATCTAGGAGGGTCGAGGGAAGAAGTCCGCCGTCTCTATGCAGGCGTGGTGCGCTCGGTCGCACTCTACGGATCTCCTGTATGGGCTGACATACTCTCGCGTAGACCGCGTCGGGCGGCGAAGCTGAACGCTACGCAACGCACTATTGCGATTAGAGTCGCCCGAGGATACAAGACGATTTCGTACGAGGCGGCCACACTCTTGGCGCAGTTCTCACCCCTGGACATCCTGGCGGATATGGACGCAGAGATCTTTCATAAGATCCGCATCCTCCGCCAAACCGATGATCCAGAAGAGACGGTCGAAGAGCTTCGACGAGGAGCCAGAAGGCGGGCACTGGGGCGCTGGCGAGAAAGGTTAATGGAACCTCGCAATATTCGTCAGCACGCGGTTAGTGCGATTCTGCCCAGCTTAACGGCTTGGCTGAAGAATAGTGGACGGGTGACCTACCATTTAACGCAGATACTCACCGGACATGGCTGCTACAGGGAGTATCTGCACAGGATAGGCAGGGAGGAGTCGGCGCAATGCCATCATTGTGGGCCGGCCGAGGATTCCGCGCAGCACACGCTCGAACACTGCCCTGCTTGGGAGTCGGAGCGACGGATCCTCGTCCAAAACATCGGACAAGACCTTTCCCCGGCGGCCGTAGTACCAGCGATGACGAGAAACCGGGAAGCGTGGCACAGTGTCCTTTCCTTTTGCGACACAGTAATGTTCGCAAAGGAAGATGCTGAGCGAGCCAGGCAACGCGCAGATCACGCTCGTCAGAGGAGCCGTAGAGGCAGACGAAGATAGCTGGCCCGTTATGGGCGCCGCGCTGGAGGACACTGATCCCG
This sequence comes from Ornithoptera priamus, assembly GCA_029034505.1. Classification (NCBI taxonomy): domain Eukaryota; kingdom Metazoa; phylum Arthropoda; class Insecta; order Lepidoptera; family Papilionidae; genus Ornithoptera; species Ornithoptera priamus. The sequence goes on along the minus strand of JARDWD010000296.1, from coordinate 3,790,925 downwards.
GAGTCCTTCACAAGCGCTGAGGACGGGGTCGATGTGGTTTTAGTGGGTATTCCGGCAATGCTCCGGCGAGTGCCACATACCTGCCCGTTACGCGGCGGGATGCCTAAATGCATTTCCCATCGTTAAAAAAAAAAGGCCAGCGAGACGTTCATCTGATAAGTACACCCGGCCATAACAATGTGACGCTAGTTAAGATGATACATATTGCACCAAATTGACCTCTTCGCTTTGAGACATAAGATGTTTAGTCTACTTACCCTAATAAATTACACCAGTTGCAGCTCTCTTCTAGTTGAAATATTATTGTTTACACTTTACTCTTGAACAGAAATTGGATCGACGGCGGTCCTATCGCGACAGTCTCCCGCAACAGTAACCATGTAACTTAACATTGTCATTACATATCTGTATAAAATAATTTGGATATTAACAAATTCTGTCAAATTATATAATCTGGACTAAGAAATCAAAGAAAATAACAGGAAATGTTCATGGAGGAAATTGCTATATATTAACTAAATTTCATAAGCGCGTCTGTACATTGATTGCTCTGCATTCGTATGTAATTATTGGTTAGTAAATGTATAGAAACATAATAACAGTCTTTTTGAATTCGGGCGAGGTCGAGGTTTAATTAAATAGCTACAAACAAAACTACACATAAACATTTTACCGTTATTCGATAACCGAGACGCCGTTAAAGTAAAGGTAAATTAATTAAACAGCGTAAGTTAATTTTACAATATAAAATAATTTTTGCTGTGTATTAATGAATAACTCTAATTTAATATTATAAAATCTTGATTAAATATGTTGACCAAAAAGTAATAATATAAATAAATAATACTTTTACGGAAATAAATGATGATAAATAGAAAACGCAAAACTAACTAAAAGTCCTGACGTATGAGATTTTAAGCGTCCTGAGGGTAAAGAGGTTTATAGCTTTTTAAGCTAGCTCAAGGAGTACGGAAAACACTAAGGAGAGGGACCATGGCTCTCTTTACAATAAGTTCTCTCCAACAGAATCTCACCAGTTGCTGGAAATTCTTGCAATGGATTTTAATTCACTCAGTCCCTCAGGTGTTTTAGTATATGGTAAGTATTCAGTAAAAAAGATAAATAAAAACACACATTTACTAATTTAGGATAAACTAACTATTCCCCGTCCACATTTCTGGCCGTGACAACCTGGCAAGTCTCTTTGGAGAAGGCATTTTGTAAAATTCATTCTTAGTTGATCTCTAAATGTCTCTACGAAATTTTGAGTGTTTACGTCTAATAGTTTCGGAGATCTCGTAATGGTCAATAAATGTCATGATATCTCCTATAATTAAGAATTATAATTTTTTTATACATTTTATAGTGTGTACCATATAAAGTGACAGATTGTGTAGCTGATGATTTTATATTAGTTTTTATCTTAAATATGTGAACCTAAATACATCGAAAAGGATCAAGATAAATTGAATAAAACACTGGAAGAATTATTAACACGTGATTAATGTAACAAATGTAACCGCATATATGGTGTGGCACGCAGTGTTGCGTGTTCATATTTCGTATGTGTGGTTACACCACATAAACTTTGGGGTCAAGTGTCGGTATAAAGTGTAACATGAGTTTAAAAATGTTCTTCAATTTATTTATATTTGATTATTTTATCATGTAAATTTAATAAACGATATATTATAATGTAATTTATTTTATTTAAATAAATATTGTTTGATAGAAAATATTTCAATTTAAATCTATATAAAACCATTATCATAATATTTGGGAACAAAATACTAAAACTTTGTAATATTTTAATTTCGCTGGTTGATAATTATAATATTTATTATTTTTTTATTAAAGTCGTATGTTCTATTTGTTATACGCCGAAAAACAGATTTTTTTGAATATTGTTCAATAACTTCATAAGCAACCTTTTAAGGGTAACAAGTAAAAGAATTATTCATTCTATCAAAAAAAAAAATCGAAATAGAAGTATTCTGTTAGAAAATAGACAGGATGCTTGACATGAAATGAAAAACAGGTTTTGAATTTAAGGACTACTCATATCATCGGTAAAAATTATACACCAGATTCGTAGTATAAAAATTTTAAAACTTGAAAAGCAAGTCCAAGCATACAATGAGGTGGTGTAAAGTTTAAAAAAATTATCAGCCTGAAACACTTTAACATATTTTCTATTATGATTCATTAATAATATTTCTAAGTTATTCATATTTCAGATATCGCTTTGTTTTAAAGGTCCATATGTTCTCCATCTAGATAACCGTTATGTATGTTTTGTAATAAATAAACAGCCTTCTTAATGTTTCCACTGTTGGGATTCTGGGCATTCTCTCTCAAGGTGAGAGTCAAGGCTATTTATACACCACACTAGCCAAGTGCGGATTAGCGGATGTTACGAAAGCTGTTGTACTTCGAACATGTCGGTTATCAGACGTTATTATCTTTGACCGGAAACTCGAGTTTAGTGAAGATCGTCAGCCAACAGACTGAGCTATCACGGAATGCTTTTTATCATATAATGTAACATACCACTGAATTAATGTTCCGAAACTTGACAATGTCACCGGATTGGTATTCCAGTGGTTACATAAAGCATGCAATTTTAAGTTATGACGCCACAACTTTATCCTCTCTGTGATCAATTGAAAAAAAGATTTAATTAAATAATTTGAATGATAAATGCTGTAAGCTAAGTCCACGCTATTCGTCGAGAAACATCTGAAATGAGTTTTATGGTAATACGGCGTACTGTATACATGTTTTTCTTTCAACGTGAAAAAGTATAAAATGTTGTTGATTGAAAAAAATATTACATCAGTATGCGAGCATTCTTCGCATATTAATACGTTTATTAAATTAAATTATATTTTTCAAGCACGACCCGGTTTATTATTTACTTGTATATTTAAAAATTCATTTGAATGTTTAAACAAACTTTACGTAATTATCTCACAGATATATGTAATACTTTTCTCTCGTACTCTCGCGTCTGCGTCCGCTATGGATCCGGATCTTAAATTTTTTCTTCCGCTTCTGCTTCCGCTTCCGGTTACTTGATTTTTTAACTATAAACAGATGCTTTTAATTGTTGAAATTAATTAATATGGCTACATGTAGATACGGAAGAAAGTTCTTTATATATTTAACAGATAATATAATATTAACTTCATAAAGTTTTTACAAATAATCATAGGTATAAAAGATATATATTCTGGTATCTAACATGTAGAGCTGTAACATAAGGTTTATTTTTAAATACTTGGCATTGTTCCTTTCTACTATGTACCTCATCGGTATTTAATGATGCTGAAAATAGAAAAAATAGCCTACCACCGTTTATGGACTAAATGGCGGTGAACTGAGCGAAAAAAAGTAGAAAAAAAAGTAGATCAATTTAATGAAGGATAACCAGATGAGGAATTAAGGAAATGAGAAGTCCCTTTTTATTTAAGCAAGAATGAGGAAGTTTTGCTGATGCAATGCGCGAACCTTAAACGATGGTAATAAACCGATCTGGTATTGTTAGCAAGAAGACAAACAAAATTCGCTTAAAATGGATCAAGATGTTTTGTTTCTTCTTGTTTTTGATTTCATAAAACGATATGGCAACCAGGGCTTGAAGGTAAGTAATACACCGACCCTTAACAATAAGATGCTGATAAATATGATAAACACTACAATATTTGTTTTGAGATATAATACATTGTTTTGTTAGTCCATTAGTTTCAGTAGCTGTAGCTCCCTTCAAACTAGAACACAGTAACCTTTGGATAATACTATTTGGTGACAGAAATAGACTCTACGGTCGTACCTGGATCATCACTGGCAAGAAACCACCAATACATTTTTTAATGTGTATAACTTTTTATAAAACGGAATATTTTGCTGATTAGTTTTTGAAAGAAAGATATTGAAATGGTTGTAACACTGAGCTTGTATAAATACGAAAGATTGTATATATATATATAGTTAAAACTACTGGCGTTTTAGTTCATTTAATTATTTCTGTGGATACACATATAACCTAAGTCGATTTATTCCGTAAGATTTAGGAAATCAATATAAGAAATTAGAATCATAATATAAAATTCTTTATTCTTTTAGTGATTTATTAACTACATTGGTATCAAGAACGGTATGAATTAAAAACCAGCAAGTTGAACTTACCCGTTGACATTGTACGGTTTTTATGCCTGACATTAAAGGGTACAGCACCTTGACACTCAATACTTACCATCTTACCTAATTCAATACAAAAAGTCCATACCGGCTCAACATAGTTATGGTTATAAATAGTTATATGTTACTATAAAATAAGAAACATCTCATATCATATTATTTCAAACGATTATTGCGTAAGATTGAGATGTTCATTGTTATGTCAGTTAAAATTTAAATTTCTTTTTGTATGATCAAAAAAGAATATTAACTTATTTATTACAAATAATAGAAAACACAAAATTCAGAATCATAAATATTATTCATGACACTATTAGCACAAAAAGGATTGTTTTATGCGTTATATTCTCTGACACAATCTAGAGGTTTTTTTATACGAATGATTACTTAATTAATAAATATACTTTAAAATAGACTGTACGGCCTTTGATGTTTGCCTGTTTTATTTCAGACAAAAAAAAAAGACAAATAAATTGAAACAATTATTCAATGAATGTGCGAAGGATGATGAACCGTTCTGCTCAGCATGTTTTTCATTTAATACTACAAAATTAATACGTCTATGTCATATTTTTGTTTAAAATATAAAAATTTATAACTCTTATTAAAAATATATTGTTAAGTTATATTAAAAAGTCGACAAGATTGTTAATAAGTAAATCATTTTAAAATCGTGTTCGGGTTGGACCTTCATCCGTGTGACAGAAACTAGAGTCAAATTCTTTTGCAATAAAGCAATACCCGAAAATAGTATTAGCTCAAGTACGAGACTTTATTTATATATGCATTGATTAAGATATTGTCTGTCTATATTATGGCAAAAGAAAACTTTTCTGGTGTTTTCTTTAATTTTTAAGTAATGGAAGTAACTTTTTTAAAACATTTTGAAACATTTCAAGTTCAAATTGTTGAATAATGTTAACAATAATTCGTTAATGATTATGAAACATTTATATTTGATTTGATCGTTTAATACTTATCATACTACTGTTTATGTTTATGTAACAACTTTTTCTTATTCAACGAAGCGACTAAACGAACCGAAGCGCTAATTAGGCTCATTATAATGTGCTCATCACATTAAGACATTGGATGTTAGGCCTGGGTACCTCTAATTTCACTAGCTACAGCTCCATTAAATAGGAACAGTAAAGTCTGCATACCCAGTCTCAGACAAGAGAGCTTATCACCAGATAAAAAGATTCCTTCTTAACTTTATACCTCTTAAAAACTGTTAATGTCTCGTTTTTCTTGATAGAATGATGAAAGAATCAATATTTCATTTATAATCGCGCAAACTAAGGTCTTCTCGTGTTGTAGATTCTATAACAATATAATTAAGTGCTGAAAGTAAAGTAACGTACCTACACAATACATATATATACATCACGCCTGGTTCCCAGTGGGGTAAACTAACTAAAGTAACGTGTAGGTTTATAAGCGGATCCTGTATAAATTCTTGTACTGTTCAACAATAAATCTGTTGTTTGTGCATGTTTAAAAAAATCTATGACCCTTGCCACTGTCGCTGAACAAGGAAATACATGTTGTAATTTAAATACAATGCGTGTATAGACAATATCGTGCCGATGTATAGTCTCGTAACGTTTCGATGAATTTCGGTCTTGTTGGACGAAGTCAAAACTAGAGCGTGTGGCGCAGTTACACAATGGTCTTGAATATAACGGTTAATATTTGCTATAGCAAGTTTTTAACTATTTCACATAACTTTATAGCGCATTAATTTAAATAATTTTTTTTTTACTTAACCGCTACACGATTTAATATGAAACTGGTTGTAACTAGAATAAGTCGGATCGGTTAAGTAATTAACATCAGAAAATATAGTCTCGGTATTATGGTAGCCTCATATACAATAATTTTGAAGAAAATATTGTGATCGACTGAATTCCGGATTGGAGTACAGGTTCTGAAAGAAAAAAAGTCTATATCTTAGAGGCTGTGTCCAATACGTTTTCACTTTGTTTTTTCTATGTAAATAATGTACTGGTAAAATTTTATATTGTAGTGTTTATTATAATACACATAAGTAAAAATCGAATAAAACATACGTTAACGAAAATTAAATATACAGATAAATAAATAAAGAAAAATATTTTCTTAAATATTCTCAACACGTTGTTGAAAATCTCTCATCGGTCGGCGGGTAAGAAACTTCAAAGTGCAAATAAAAATTTTTTCATAACATTCTAAAGCAAATGTTGCTTTATCAGATGTTGCTTACGTACTAAAACGCAAGTTTTGCATTTATCAAGCCATTTAAATAAATTAATTACGCTATAATTAAGGTTATAGTTACCGTCTATATTATGGTGCAGTCATTGTAATAAGGTGGGTATCTCTTTACTTTTAGCAGTTACGTATGTTTTGTAATATATTATAGTTTTTTCCCACCTATTCTATTCCACTGTTCTAACACATTTATATTATATGTTTATTTATTACCTAGTCATAGTTTTCCGCGTGTACACGTTACAATAATTTATTTGAGTTAAGGCGTCAAATAAATGTCTTTTCTTTCACAGAGAGATATAAAGTTTTTATTTATGATTGTAAAATAATTTTAGATAAGATTTAAAAAGTATGACGGACTAAAGAAATTCAGTTTTTTTTAATAACAATAATTACGATAATAATGACGGAAATAGATTTAGTGGTGGATGTCTGTTGCCGGAAACCGTATGAGGGAATACCACTGTAGCTCCTATTTTTACTGCAAAACAGTACTGTGCAAACAATACTGTGTTCCGTTTTGAAGGTCGCTGTAGCTAGTGAACTTACTAGGGTAATGAGACCTAACATCTTATGTCTTAAGGCGACTAGTGCAATGTGATGCAGAGTGAATCATCTTAACTAGCGCTGCGTTGTTAAAAGCAATCATATCACTTATCATCAGGTGAACGTCTTACTTTTCACGTCGTTTCGGCGAATAAAACAAGGTAAATTATATAAAAATAAATGACCGTTTATATAAAGTTTATTCTAGAGTAGTTTTTTATATTAATGATTTAAATAGCACACTTTAATAAACATTGTAAAAGTGAAATTGTCTGACACCACACCACGGAGTTCAAGAGTATTGTCAATTATCTTTAACCACGTGAAGAAAATAAGGGAATCATTAATACAAGTCATTGCTGTTTCAATGTCGACATTTTAAGTGTCCAATAATGATTTATTGCATATCCGTTCGAGTGATTGCTTACTTTACAGTTTCTACTGTAGGTACGATCTTAATCAAGTGAAATATTTTGATGCAATTGCTGATGCTGTTTTATGAAAAAATCGTGAGTGGTGAGAATATTTACTGCTGGTAGGTCTCTTTCGCTTGCGACCGTCTAGCAGGTAGCACCACTACAGTTCCTGTGTCTGCCGCCAAACAGTAGTGTACAAACGTTCCTGTGTTCCGGTTATAAAGGAGTTGTAACAAGTGAAATTACTGGGGTAACGAAACTTAACATCTCATATCTCAAGGCGACGATCACAATGTGGTGCTGCGTATATCATCTTAACTAGCGTCACGTTGTTATGAGTAGGCGCATCACTTACCATCAGGTGAGCATTCCACTCGTCTCGTATCTACATAGATTTACGAAATATAAAATAAAATTAGTATGTACATGTTTCTCCCGATATTCTGAACAGAGTACCGGCTAATGTTTCCTAGTTTTTTTTTGTTTATAATGTATTATTATTATTCTTATTAAACATATGCATTACTTACAAGTTTTTAATGCGATATAATCTACCTTACCATTATTTATGTTAAAAGTTAAAGAATAAACTGTTTGCTAATTTACTAACAACAAAAATCTAAGGCTGTATGGTCAAGAAATATTTATTTATCTGTGTTAGTTATGTTTATATATACGAAGAAGTTAACTGTTGCATTTTTGCATTTTAGTTGGAATTACTTGTGTGGATTTAACTGTTTAATAATCTCTGATTTATATTTTACTGTAATGTACCGGAAAAAAGATCAACATCGTCTCATACAAAATTGATTGTTATCTTCTCGGTAAACCCATTAAAGATAAAAGTTATCTTCGTTGTTTATGTCAAAGGAATATTACTGTTATTATGTTTCTTAAGGGCGTTCAATATCATACCATTTATGCGAGATTTAAACAGCAACTTGAGGGTGAATCATATTTACACATGAAGGGACCTTAGCGTCGATGATATACTAAGTATAGGCGTTTTTGTAGTTATTCTTTATAGAACACAGAAAATTAACAGTAACCACAATTTTTTTTAATAAATGCCGTTTTTTTCTTAGAGATAATTTTATATAAATTTTCCTGTAATAATTTCATATGGAAATAATCTAATACTATAGTTGAAAAAAGCTCCTTTTTGTAATAGTAACAAAACACTTCATACACATTTCTTCTGATATTTTTTATCGATAGTCCTTGATAATCGTTATTCTCCGTAGAAAAAATCAAGTTTATTATTAACCTTGAGGTAATTTATGTGACCTAAATTTGAAGTTTTATTTATTAAAGTATTGACTATTAGAAATATAGGTGTTTAGAGAATTAATTGAAGCGACGATCACTTTTGTACATACCATTTCTTTTGTATTCATTTACAGTTAGTCAGTAGTCTCTATTGTAGTCAATTTGTAAAAGTAGCTGGTGTTAAGGTCTTTTTAGACATTATGGTTGTTGTAAGTTTGTAGTGTATTTATTATATATTTTAGAGAGTGCAATGCCCATTTGGGTGATGAAGTGGTAAGTATTTTAGTTCAATAATATTAATGTGATGTAAGATTTCATACTAATGCACAAGACTGCATTGCAATAAAAACTAACGACAGCTCGCTAAGCATTGTCTATATAAGCAACTGTTATACAAATAAATTATAAGTCTTTTAAGATCGCTATCAGATACAATGTTACAATAGCATGAGCCAGAATTAAAAAAATGTAGCGCGTTGAGCAAAACAAAGTTTCGATGTAGGAGTCGTGTCAAGGTAGCTGAAGGCTAAACATATTTGCACGTATTTACACAAATAACTTTATTCAAGTATGCTACATCATATTCCCTACCTTTGATTTCTTATACCAAGGCTTTCTCACTAGAATCAAAATTAAATTCACATTCTCCAAAAAAATAGTGTCACTCTTAACAAGATAATTTGTTTTATGATTGATGAAATGAATTCAGATAATTGAAACCAATAGATCAAATAGGAGAAAAAATCTTAGAGTACTAACTATTCCATTCAACCAAATTCATTGATTATTTTCATTTTCAATCAAAACAGTCTTTACAAATGTAAACAAAAGTATGTGGAGCAAATTGTAGTAGATGATAGAGGACCAAGAGGACTTGGAAAAATGACAAAGAATATCATAATAAAAAAATACCTAATAATTATAATTGATAGACACTACTTCAGATATTAACTCTATAAGTATTAGGTTGTTTCATCATCATCATTTCAACGTCCACTGCTGGACCTAGGTTTCTTGTAATGTGTTCCACAAACCACGGTCTTACGCTGTTTGAATACAGTAGCGATTTTTTTATCTCTCAGCGATTTTTTTTATCTCCTTTATCCACCTAGTGGACGGTCTGCCAACGCTGCATTTTCCGATGCGGGGCGCCATTCTAGCAATTTAAAACCCCAACGTCCATTGGTTCTACGAGCTATGTCCCCGCCCATTGCCATTTTAGCCTCGCGATTTCTAGGGCTATGTCGGTGACTCTAGTTCTTCTGCAGATCTCCTCATTTTTGATTTGATCACGCAGAGATACTCCAAGAATCGCCCTCTACATCGCCCGCTGTGTGACTTTGGGCTTTCTTATAAATTATTAGGGTGTTTGAAATATTAAAATTTACGTTTTGACAGTATTCATATTTATCATACATGATGACACGATGATTCTGCATACCTAACATGAAATGAGTTTCATATTCCATACAAACTTTCGTCTTCGATTGCATCCCCTTTAAGTAATTCTCGAAGGTCATTTTTCTGTATCATACAGCACAATTCAGGTATTGGTAACGATATACCTGTATAAAAACTGGGCCTTACATTCTGAAGTTCAACAGCCTCGTCTTTGTCCGGCAAAGCATTTATCTTTTTGTTTTCATACGATTTCCGCATTGTTCGATTACTTTTTGCAATTCGTTTATGACATATTTCAGACTCGTTATTTAAAAAGCTGATTATAATGATGTTATATATTTTATTCACTTCTTATGTATTCCACATTGCAAAATGTTAATTTTTTTTTTTTAAATATTAAATTTTGATGTAAGTTCACCTGATACGTTCATGTGTTTCAAGTCGTTTGATAAATCGGAATTGTCGCTTGTGATTTGATATTAATCAATTCAATAGCATATGCTCTTATTAGTCATCAGCTCTTGAAAGATAGTTTTTAAATGTTTAGTCGTTATTATTTATGGCGCTATGACTATTTCTGTCTAGGTCTCTAACCGGAGAAACCGGCGACTAGTTTAGATAAACTCTTAATTTTTTTTTAGTGTCTAAATTTGATGTTAAGTAAGAAGAGACCGTAGTTGTTAAATTGTGTTCGACCTCAATATCTGTCTCTTATATGTTGATATTTGTAAACCATTAATATTGTATTCCCTGGTATAGGTGTAAACTAACCAGGCAAGAAAAAACCTTTTCACTATCAATGCTTTGCAAATAACCAAAAAAAATTAAATATGTTTCCGTCCTGACCGGAAATTGGTTCATAAATGTAATTATTAGAAATTAAAATATTTATCATTTCATGGCATAATTTGTTTTAAATACAATTATGAAAAGTCCGTTTGCGTCAATTTGCCATTGGACGATTAATGGAAGAGAAATTCTTTTAACAGCAATCTGTAAATATTGTATTTAGGGATAAAAAACATCTTATTTCTTTATCTTTTAAACTATTACTAAGTTACTAAATAAGAAAGTACAGGATGTACTTGTCTTTAATATGTTCAACAATAGTTTTATTTGTTTTAGATAGTAAAAATAAAGGCAGGTCATGCTTTGTATTTATATCAATGTAAGGCCAAGCAATAATTTAGAAGTATTACTGTACCCCGATTTAAAGGGTGCTTGATACAATTAACATATATTACGATATTTAATAGCACGGGTTTTAACATATGTTAAAAGGCACACAGCGAAATGTGTTGCTGTGGAAACATCCTGACCAGCGGCACATTTTTATTAGCAGGCGAATTATTTACTATAACCTAAACGTCCCGGTTTCCTCTTAGTATAAAAATAACTTTTCTAACAATAGAGTCAAACATTAGAAAATGATCTATTTTGAAGATCACATTACTGATCTATCCTTTTTTTCATAAACGGGAGTAATTAGAAATAAAAATTTATTAATTAATGATAGTATTGCATTTATTAGGACAATTATAGGCAAAAGTGAATACACACTATGGCAAGAACAAATCTTGATAAGTTTCAAACAATCTCATTACTAAAACTAGAAAATCACTACCCCTAATTTACAACTGGAAATAAATTAATAGGTAGTAAATAAAAATTATATAATCTAACTTAAAATCAAGAAGCGTTTGTTTTTATTTTATTATGTTCATATTATTTAAAAAAAGTCGTGTTTTAATAAATTAAAACTGTTTTATACATAATATAGCTATTTTATACAAGCGGAATATGAATACAAATAAAGCCTTTCACCCAAACTTAATTTTAAAAGTGTTATTGGATTAAAAATGTTTATACAACTTATTTATTCATAGCCATTGGAAAATATACAAAAAGATCTTATACGAATGTTAAAAGTAGCCTAAATTTTTTATAGTTAAATAGTTCAATGTTAATCATTTATTCGGTGGAAAATCTAGTGTAGTATACGCTGGTCTAGTTCGTGGAACCGGTGGTCGACGTGGTCGCGGATGCGTCTTCCCTCCTTCGGTAGAGGCCTTGATACCACCTTCTCCCTCTTCGGGTAAATATGGAGTTCTGGGATTGAGCACCAATGCTTTATAAGATGAATGTGAATCCGCAATGCTCCTTCCGTCCCCTTCATCTCTTCTTGAGAGTTCAGAGAATGGAGACACAGATCTTTTCTCTATTCCACTTGGGCCCGGTGTTTCTTCCTTCGGTTTGAGTTCATAAACGTTTTCTTCCTTCCGTTTAGGTTCGACGTCTTTTTTGAATTTAGCTTGTCGTTCGATTATTTCTGCCGTCGTAAGGTCGGATCCTTGAACATCAGTTTCTAAAGGTGGAGCTGAAAGCCATGGTCTCGATGTATTATTCGAGCACCATCTTTCTTCAGTCTCGTTTGGATCACCTAATAAGCCAAGTTTCTCCAAATTTTGCAATAGCAGATTTTCACTTGAACTTGCGGCTCGCATTTCCGTTTTGGATTCTTCTGCCAACAAAAGTTCAGCTAACGGCGGCGCAAGACCTAAGCCAATATTCCTCTCGTGATATACTTCCGAAATAGTTGGAGTAAGTTCTCCACTCATGTGTCGGACTTGCGCCATGGAATCTCTGCTGTTAGAACTCATTTTAGAACGTGCAACTCTCTTTGAAGTTGAGGGTTGGTTTAACGATTGATCATTTTTCTCTTCTTCAGTTCTTCTTGGTTGTGCTGAAGCTAGGTCATAGAACGCGTCTAAATATCTTGTGTGGGAATGTTCTGGACGTCTTCTTAGCACGGTATCGTGGCCCGAACTTTCCCAATCAGAGTCATCTGTTGAGGGAGGCCTTCTTGTATAGAGTGTTCTAATCTTCGTTTGGTGAGCCAATGCTAACGACACATCTCTCTGTGGTGCTGTGGAAGTAGATGGCGGGGCAGCTGGAGGCGACGGCGTGAATGCCGCATCACTTTCGCCGCGGTATCTCGGAGGAGGTGGTGCGGGTGGAGGAGCAGTTCTTCCGTCGGGTTCACCCCGGCCTACCTCAGTATTTGAGGTCGAGCCCCGTACGTACATAGTAAAGGCACCGCCACAAGATCCTAAAGGTAATGGCGGAGGTGGAATTGAAGATACGTTCTCTTCTGCAAAAAAAATAGTAATATGATAGGACGAGCACAATAATTAAATAATCTTAACATAAAATAAGTTTTAAAATTTTTATGTTTTGTAACAGACAAAAATAATAAATTTCATATGTATTGAAATTGGAATTGGATACTGTAAAGCTCTACTTAAAGACCTTGACTTTTTCGTCGTTAAAGAAATCTTTAAGTCCCAGATGAGAGAACGATCAGTCATTTAATTATTTTAATGGCGGATTAAATCTTTTCATTGCTAAGGTAACTTACGTCGATGTTGTCGAGGAGGTGGTTCACCATCGGAGTGCGGTTCCAAATCACCGTCATCAATAGATGCCAGCGATTCTACACTTGAACTTGATTCCAAGCTAAGACTCCGAGGTGCTTCTTGTGTGTCTGGTGAAAATAAAAATTAGATTAGGTCAATTTGATACGAAAAATAAGTACACTTATGAAATAACTAGTGTTTACCAAAGAGTGCGAGTAAAGCTTGCAGCACGAATTGTATGTGGCGTCTGTTTGCGGTTTTCCCTGTACGTAGGGTGACTTCGTCTTGCCCCACTTCCGCTAGATCGAAGCCTAAAGACGCTAGGAGTTCGTGGCAGCCGTTTACCCTCCAAAGTCTGTATAAATAAAAAAAAATGTTTTATTTCTGATAGTATATTTGAATTCAAGGTATACAACATGTATTATATAATATTTTATTTTTATAATAAGGATATGTGTAATACTTGCAGCTATTATAAAAAAAATCCCGTTGCTTGTTGGGACAGGACTATAATTTACATTTTTTATTACGTCTGTTTAAACTCTTACCTCTTATTACCTTCTTCCACTCAAGTTCTCATTTCCTTTCTCCCTCTCTTTCATCCTTCAATTTAATTATTAAGTTTCTTTTTAATTTCATCGCCTTAATAATTAGAAATATCATTGGAAATTATTTACATGCAACATTTGTTGTTGTTCAGTTCAGTTATTAAGTTTTATCATAATACACATTAAAAATAAACTATTAGATGTGCATATATCTAATAAGCGGTTAAAACTTTGGAATTGACATTGAGTGTTCAAAAACTAAATGAAAAAAATACTGACCTAACGTTTACGGCAACTTCGATAGTATCACCTTCAGAATTTTTAATGGAGAATTGTGATATGACAGATCTGATTACACCAATTATTTCATCCGCCACGTCTCCGTTTGATATAAGCTTTGAAAGTGCTTGAAGAGTTGTTGAAGTTAATCCTAAAATTATACAAGAGAGTTTTTAGATACATTCAGTGCACGATATAAATATCGAGAAGAAATATTTTAAAGGCAAAGGTCTAACCTAGAAGAGCTTGTAGACTAGCCGAACATTGTGTCAGTCGTTCTTCAGGATCACTTTGAGGGAAGAATACGCTCGAAGGTATGCCATTAGCAGCGGGTTCAAACCTAAAAATAAATTGTTAGTACTACTGGCTAAATTGAAAGTGATTATGATATCATTTTCACTTTACAAAATTTACCTGAAACCAACACTCATCAATAGTTCCCTCCAGCCAGTAGCGGTTCCAGCTTTATTCTCAATGCTTTTTTGAGTCGTGTACATTGCATTCTTCTGTCCTCTCACTATTCTCTGTAGAGATTTCTCTACCAAGTGCAGGCAGACTCGTAGTGCATCCCTGAGTAAAAGATATCCAAGATTGACACATTTTATGTGTTTCGAAAGAAACATTTTCATATAATATATTCATTTGATTAAAATATTTAGATATTTCAAAATTTTTCTAAATTAATAAGTGTACTAAATTATTAACTATTTCTAAATTAGTAAGTGTACTTTTACAATACAATTTATTTTTATATAGAAAATAAATTGTATTGTATTGTATAAAATAAAAGCGGTTACTATAGTTTCCGTTATAAACATTATATACAGTAACAAAATGAAATATGTCTGTAAGTGGCGAAAAATTAAGTAAATAAAATAGTTAAAATTTGAGAAATATATCTGTATTTTAAAAGGTTGTGAGAAGTACCACCAAGACCTACTTATATATGATAACTACCTGCATTTGTCGGGGGCGGCGAGGAGTTCGCAGAGCGCTTGCCCCATGAGCGCGACCTTGTTGCTCAGACGGACGTTGGCGCCCAGCAGCGCGAGGCCCGCCCAGTGCGCCGGGTGCGCGAAGTGCTTCGTGTGCCGCACAGTTTGCATCGCGTCGCCCAAAGCTCTATATAATAAAAAATTATATTAAATATCGCTTATCATCATTACAGGCTATTTACATTTATAGTTACACACAAATCCTCTTATCTTGGAAGTAATTGTCGGCCGGCAAGTACAAAGTTAACCTTATTGTTAGTTATAGGTCTGGGACTGTGCTCGTAGTTCGTCATTAGATGATATTTAAATTACATCAGAAGTTTTCCTAGCTCCAGCGACCTTAAACTGAAATCTAGAAGTTGCATATCGGTTAGTTCCGTCATCAAATAATGGTACTTGAAAGCGGTAAAGATCCGGCAATAATGGTCCCCTGTAAATTCTAACATTAATATTGGTTTAGTTTTAAAGTAATAAACAATGTGATAGAACGGTCATTGGCTTAAATTGTAAATGACTTTGCGGACATTTAAATTAGCTAACGTTTTATTAGATTAGCCTTTACCATCTATTGAATATATTGTTCACCTCGTCGTTTTAAACTAGAAACAACGCTTATTTTTACCATTACTGGAACTCAGTATCTATTTTCACAAGTAGAAATTAAAGGTTGTTTTTTCATCGTGCCGGCTTGTGCGACTTGGCATCTCGTCTGTTCACTGTATGAAAACGGTAGAGGTGTAATATGCGTGTACGTTAGGACTCACTTGGCGACGCGGCTGCCTTGCAGCAGTGCAGAGTAAAGCGCACGGTAGAGTATCTTAGTGGCGGTGTCTTGCGGCGCGGGCCACAAGGCGAGCAGCACCGCGTGCGCGCCGGCCGCGAGCAGCGCGCGGCACAGCCGCGACACACCGCCCCCCGCCGCCGCAACCACCGCCGACGCCGACGCCTCGCCGTCCGCGCTCTCGTTCAGCGCTGCGCTCGAAGGCGCGCACGATATCACAACCTGTTCAATAAATACTTTTTAGAAAAAAGAATTCATACGATCATAAATTATATAATAAGTACTATAACTATATTGCACAAAAATAATCCTCGCCATCCTGCGTGTCAATGCCATTAGTTTGCTTGATATTGGCTCTTATTTTATTTTTAATTAGACATATATTTTATTGTTGTAGTTGTTTTAAAAGAATTTTCTAGTAACGACTACAATATAATATTTTTTTATTTGACGAGACGAACAGGACGTGACCAGATGGTAAAGTGATACGCTCGTCCATGACAACCTGGCACTAACTAAGTGGGACTGGACTAAAGGATAGTATTTATTGTACTGACTTATTATTTATTTATATCGTAATATTAATATATTTTATATATCAGCACAAGTTTTTTATTTTATAACCTTCAATACATTTAATTGTTATTTTTATGAATCGTATATATTCATTATGCATATTGTACAAATATGTTATTTATACTAACTAAACGGGCTGTTATTTTCATATTCATAATTTCCGATGCAGTTAACATAAATTCTGAAGCTGGCGGAAGTTCCTCATTACTGGGTGGCAGCTCAGAATCTGTAAATTAAATTGTATTATAATTTATTTTGCGACATTTCCAAATTAGTTTTTTAATTTGATAAAGATCGTAATTTTCCAAAGGTTCAACAGTTAACTTTGATGCTTACTTTCTTCTTCATTTTCAATGGAGGTGTCAACCGCTCCACCTCCTACACTTGTGTTTAGGAGTCGTTTAGCTTGGGAGTCAACCTGTAACATTGTGTTTAAATAAAAGACATAATTTTTTTGTCTTAGGTACAAATTTAGTATTGGAATTTTAGTTTTGTATATATGTAGGTGGAAGTTAATCTTCAAAAGGATAACAGATGAACAAATTTTGAACATACTTTTACTGACAAAAAGTAAAACAATACAAAGTTTAGAATGTTAACAGTTATAAATATTGACTACTTGTTGAATAATTGATAAATTTTGACATACGCAGTTTGTTTTTACGAAAAAAGCCAGTAAAAACAAAAGAATTATTTTTCTATTAAAGCGAAACTATGAGTACATTAATTCTATAAAAAGGAAATAAAACGACTTTAATTTATGAAGGAAATAGTATGCTGCCTTTGGTTGAATGAATATTAAAAGTATGTTTTTTAAAATAATTTCTTAACCTGTTAACCGGGGAATGCTGAGAAATATTTTTTTTTTATTAATGCTTAAAATAAATGACATATATTTCACGGACGTCTTTTTATGTCCTACCCGCACTCGCTGTGACGAATGTATATGTCCCGCTCAGTTAACAGGTTAATGAATAGAGAAATCTATTAAATTGTGTAGACATGATGAGCGCCGCATATACTTACCACTTCCCCAGGACTGAGTATAATTCCGGGCGTCTTCCAGCAGATGTGCGTGGCAAAATGGACGCATTCAGCCTGCGACAGTTGCCCAAGTACTGCTTCCTTTGAAGCCTGTGAAGTCAATGTCGAATTAGTAACTATTAACTGTGTTATAAAATATTTCAAAAAATGTGTAATTAGGTTTTAGTTATAGCATACCTGGTAGTCAGTGAGCGGTGTGACACGCAGCATATCTGCTACCAGCTCGGCTTCCTTGAGCTGAGCGTGTGCACTGGCCCAGCGTGAGCCACCCACGCGCGGTCCACCTACCACCAGGCACCGCATGCCAGTTTCCGTGGCGTTCGCTGATGATGAACCTATTAAGTGTTGATTATTATTTATTCGACAAAGTAGTGAGACGAACGAGACGTTCACTTGATAGTAAGTAATAACTTTTCCCATAACAATGTGGCGCTTATTAGAGTTATATACGCAGCGCCACATTGTGCAAGTCTCCTTGAGACATAAGATGTCAAGTATAAAACATCAGAACACAGTCATATTTGCACACAGTTGTTTGGCGGCAGAAATATGAGCTGCGGTGGTACGTCTGGATGGTCTCTAACAATAGAGACCTTCCACCAATGATAAGTAAAGCTATAAAATAAAAACATAATTACATTAATTGTTTTCGTAGTTTGGTATGCAATATATATATTTTGAAAGCTCGAACATTACAACCGATAAAATAATAGAAATAAAGAGAACAAAAAAACTGAGACAGACAACGCAGGCGTTCTCTTGTGTTGGAGGCCTAAACTCACTTTGGGTCACTGCGCCAGAGGTGTAAATAAGAACAAAAAACTGGTACTCACCATGATCCCTGTCGACGCGAGCGCGTGCGTGCCTCGGGTGCCTCAGCGGGCGCAAAGCGGGTGCAGCGAGCAATGCGTACCGCTCGCACAGGGGCTCCGCATCCCCAGTGCCCCGCAGCGCTCCCCACGGGCACGCGTATAGCGCACCTTCCACGCCCACCACCAGCTCCCGACGTCCGCCGCACCCGCGTCGACCATGCATAGCTGCAACGTTAAATTATATTCTACAGTATTATGTAAAACAATTTGGTATTTAAAATAATAAATAACTCGCTGAGTTTTTTGTACTTATTATCGAGATTCTTTTAAATTTGTCACCTTAGAAGATTTGCCAATGCCAACGTTTTTAAGAAAATTCCAGATTTTTGGAGTCACTATTACGGAGAGATTCATAAAAATAACGTTTCTGTGTTTCTACACAGTCGATTGCAGCTATTTCGCAGAACTTTAAAGCTGGACAAGTTTTGGTCCGAAGTGTATCGCTTTAATCTTCTTTTTGTTTTATACCTGTGTGCCATTGATTCTTTTATGTCGGCAGAAACCGATAGTGGTGAATATGCCTAATTTTTATGCGTTTTAGTGGGGCATGACGATGAAACTTGACCATTAAGTTGCTACCCCTTCTTGCTCTAATTTATCAAGATTAATATTTTTGTAATTACGGACATACCGAAATTGTATTTTAGACTTGGGCGGTCGAATACGAAAGGATAAGTAAATAGAGTCATGACATGAGAATAAAGCTACTACTTGGCCGTGAATTACAACATTGTTCGTACCTGATACTATAATCAAATCAAGAAGTGACGATTTGGGAAGTAATGGATTGCAGAGAGTGGTAGGACTTCAAGCTTGTAAGAAGTCAACAGAGCAGGCAATTTATGCAAGCGAAAATAATTTTTCAGTAAATACATATTAAAATCACACATCAAGATCATATAGCTATAAATAGAGGAATATGTGTATTATATAAAAATTGCGCGAAAGTGTACAAACCATGGTTATTATTACAGGAGGCCGGAAGTAGATCTTCGAAGGGTGCAATTAGCATCTGGTAAAGCATGTTCAGACAAGGTGGACCCTGCCACGCTGGTTGCTTCTTACGGGGCCCATGTGCGCTGGATCTGATCGAAGTTAAGCGTAGCTAGTTAAATTTTTTTATTTATCCACACAATTATCATCTACGCAGCATTTTTTATGCCAAAGAGCAACGACTTCATAGGCGACCTCATTGTTACTTAATAATCAGGTGAAATTGAGATTTAGGGTTTGTCTCTCTCTCTAATTTTGTCTTTGATAAAGTATAAAGAAGAGCCGTGGGTAGACTAGTACGTACCTTGTGGACCCCTGCAAACTAGCTACCGATCCTGCGACTGAACCGCCGACCGATCCCACACTGAATAACGAACTCAAAGAGTAGTTGGATGAATTCAGAAGATGATTTCTTGATACCTTTACAAAATATCCATTTATTAAAATCATTATTTCGATGTAATTAACCAAAATACTTTAACTATAAGTAAACTTTATTTCGAATAGATTTAATATTGTAATCTATTCAATTGAATATGTAATTTATTTAAATTACAACATGATGCAAATTATCTACTTAAATTTCATAAAACTAATTCACCATGAACTCATGTTCACGGTGAATTAGTTATGATATAGAATAAAATTATAATTTAAATATATTCCTGGAATATATTAGAAAAATATATATTTTTTTGTTTTAAGTTTTTAGGTTAACCATTTATTTATTTACACACTCGTACCATTCTAGCAAGTCCAGTGTTGGGTCTTTCATCGGGTTCCCACTGGTCCTCTTCGTTTCTTCTCTCAGCTGTTTTCAACCAAGCCGACCATTCGCTGATGTAGCGTTCCAGTTTGCCCAATGAACCTTCGATATAAAATATTAATCAAGATACGATAAATAAATTGCCAAGGTATCTTAATTCTACTTTTAAATGATAGGCATTACATTATTTTGTTAGTTCAACATGTTAATTGCTGCCGTTGCTTACTATTGATCTACGTTACTCAACACGTAGTATAAACTGCTCTTGAAACATTTTAATGTTAACTTGACGTCCGCTAAAGATATCGTACTAGTTTAGTAAAGTAACTTACCCGCACTCGGTTGCAGGTCGTCTGGACTGATATCGGGTAAACTGTTATCGCTGTCTTCGTTCTGATCTAACAGCGATACTTGATGGAAGCGTAGAATTCCTTCAATATATAAGAAAAAAATCGAATTAATTATATATAATATATTGATATAATATTAATTTACACGATTACATAAGTAACTTGCTATCCCTTACTTGGACATAGTAATAGATAAATATCGATAACTGTCCTTTTGTTAGAGAAAGCTCCCAGCCTCAGTAATGGAAACATTATTCTATTAAGTTTTTATTTTTAATATTCATGACCATTAAGTAAATGGGCACAATTCCAATTCACAAATGTCTGACATTTATTTACGTTGCAACATTTGGTACGCTTAAATTAAACTTTTACATTATTTATTTATTTACTATTTGATAAATATATAAAGTTGGAGTTATTTACCTTTGTGCGGTTGTAGTAGCCAGGCGTACAGTTTCCCAGCGGCTAAGCTATAGTATAGCACGGGAGCTTTCTGCTTGTTTACAACTTCTAGAATCTGCTCCACGTTGGACGGACTCCACAGTTCCGTTTTTTCTTTACCCGTCTCTTCAGCTATATTTCTGTTCAAGTGAATGTAAAAAAACTATGTCATATTTATTTGCGTATTGTATTTATACTGCTTATTCTGTTACTACATATAATAGCAAATTATACCATTGCAATAACATTTTATGTTTAGTTACCGACGGCAAATGATGAAGAAAATTTTTAA
Source organism: Ornithoptera priamus (assembly GCA_029034505.1). NCBI lineage: Eukaryota > Metazoa > Arthropoda > Insecta > Lepidoptera > Papilionidae > Ornithoptera > Ornithoptera priamus. The sequence goes on along the minus strand of JARDWD010000296.1, from coordinate 3,769,484 downwards.
AAAGGAGATCGTGTAGACCGAGGTTCAATGTAGACGGCTGCTATCATGATTTTATGAAGGAAGCGAAGTATTCTAGATGAATTTGGAGAGATTTTCGAAAAATATTTTTTATAATAAATTAAAAAAGACTTTGAGAATCGTGATAACATAAATATATATTGTTAGTACCTCTGTGCAGTATGAAGTTCGAGATTAGCTTGATTCAGTGTGCCGGGTTTGTCAGTCATAATGTCGAGAGAGCGGCATCGACCACGCTCCGCCACTACGAGTGCTTCGGGGTGCCGACCTAGTTCTGAATAAAATAAAAAAATTAAATAATTATGGTGACGCTTTCTGACTTAAGTCAAACGTAATTCATGAATCTGAACGTTAACAACGAACAAATTAATTCGGTTTTACTGCAGAATTAAAAACAAACATTACGTTTGCTTGGGTTCAGATTCTTTTATTTAACAAGAGATCTCTTGATCGCAAGTGATCTTATTTCAATCAATGAATCATCAACCGAAAAACGTCCATTGCTGGGCAGGGCCATTTCCCACCACACCGGCCCAATGCGGGTTATTGTGAGACAAAGCCCCGTTTGTTGGTTAGCAGGGTACACCACGAGCAGTTGAGTTTGACTAACCAACAAGTACTCTTTGCAATGCATGTTGCGTTGAAGTATAGAGCGCGGCGCTCTTTCGGTCCCGGTGTCTATCATTGCCGGATTCTAGCACGGTTAGTGCTGCCTGCAGCTGTTCCTTGGCCTCCTCCAGCTCACCAGATGCCCACAGTGCGAAGCCGAGCCGATGACGAACTTTCGCCTAAAAGTAAATATTAAAAGTAATTCGTAATCAAAGCCATTGGTTTTAACAGGTTTATAAAAAATTGCTTTTTATACGAATATACAAAAGTAGATACAATTTAATAGACAACTTGAAGAATTTAGATTATAATTTTACCTCTTCATCGGCGTCAGATAATCCCTCTGTTGCTGCCAATGCTTGCCGTAAATATGATACAGCGCTACCACAAGCACCCATAGCCAGATGTGATCGTCCTAAATCAGCTAAGGCATTGGCACGTCCCCGGGTGTCACCTATTTAAAAAAAAATGTTTAACTGTTAACATAATACCAAATAACAAGTATCATAAAGGACTAATACTATATCAAGTACATTTACACACAATATGCCACCTAATTTCAAAAGGAATTAATGTATGAGTAAAAAAAATTAGGTTAACAAAAAATAAATAAAAATAAAGTACAGGTAATATAGCAAATATTTTGTAGAATTTTTAAATTACTTGACTAAATTTTCCTCTGTATGTCAATAGTGTTGTCTGTTAATTGACTCGATGTTATGCATAATGTACCTGCGGCAGTGGCGTGTCGAAGGCGGGATTCGTGCCAGCGCGCGGCCTCGGCGTGCGCCCCCATTGACGCATGCGCAGTGCCCAGCCCGCCGCATGCTCGAGCCTGTTATAGTGTTGTATTATCATTATTACATCATTATTAACTTTAATTTAACAGAAATAATATATTACCATTTAACTTCAAATTATATGTATTTTGTATTACGCCCTTGAATTTGGAAGAATGAAACTATTTTTGTTTCAGGTTTCTTTCCATTAATTATAATTAAAAATTTTAAGCAATGACTACAGCAGAAATTTGTCTCCAGAAATAAGGCGATAATTAGGTCGTTCACATAACATCGCGTTTATTTTACCACACCGCCGTAATTTTACTAGCTATAGTGAGTGACCTTTAAGCTTAAAGGCATTGGTAGGCGTTACTATTGCCGAAATAAGAGTCCTATTCCTTTTAATATTAAGTAAGTACTCCTTTTACCGCAGGATAAACCGAAAAATAAAATTATCCAGTAATCATCATACAGTTATAATGTGTATTACCTGCAAATGTGTGAGTCCTAGTCGGTGTGCTAGTTCTAGTTCTGCACGATGATGCCGTACAGCAGCCGCGTGCTCTCCGCGCGCCTGTTGCGCCACGCCGAGTGAGTGCCATGCCTCTGCTTCCATAATCTGGTTGTTCAGCTCCCTACATAGAAAATAAGAAAGTTGGCATAAAGAAGTTATATATCACATACTAACTAGTTCTATACTAGTTCTTCTAAATGACATAATTATGAATTATGATGCGCTTACTTGGCAATGTTTTTTTGATGTTCCAGACAAGATACTGCTTGTTCCAAGTTGTTGAGAGCGATGTGAAGTGCACCAAGCTCCCCGTAGGCCTGTGCTTTTGCTTCAGGTACACCTAACTCGTGAGACACTACTAGCCGTTTCTCAAGACACACTAACGCTTGTTGTAGGTTGCCTACTGACCTGTAATTTTCAATGATACCTCAATATATGTGCATCTTTGGCGCCACAGATCATAATCAGCCGGATTTTATTTAACAAGTTAACATACAATAAAAAATCTATGAATTTCAAGTTAGTTAATCAAGTTTTATTATCAAAAAAGTATTATAAATCTATAAATTTATTTAAAATATTATCATGATTATTGCTTGCTGCTACTAAAAGTTAATATTTAAATTATAATACATAAATTTGAAAATTTACTTATGACTAAGTCCCAGGCCGCGATAGGCTCTTTCTTGTTCTCTGGTGTTGTCCAGTTTGAGTGCAGCGGCAAGGTGTTGCTCGTGGTATTTGATAGCCTCGTCGGGGTCGCCAAGGGCGTCGTAGCAGTCTCCGAGGGAACCTAAGGCACGAGCCTTGTCTAGCTGGCACGTAGGAGTGTTGACGCGCTCGAGGATTGCTAGTTGCTAGAGATTAGGTAACAATGAGTGTATTTGTTAACTAATATTTCATAGTATCCTTTAGTAGCGGACCAATAAGAATATAATTAAAGTATGTCCAGCTCGTCGTTAAGATCGACTAAAGAGGTCGTCATAAAGATATACTAATTTTTATTTATCTTAAGAATTTAGGTTCAGATTGTTATTTGTCTTTTGCTCTATATTCGTATGATAAATGATGTAAAGATGTATTATTTCCTAAAAAAATATTAACAATCATTACCTGTTCTAAATATCCTATGGCATCTTCGTAGTGTCCCATATTTAATTTAGCGATGCCGAGGTTGCCATAGGCTTGCGCTTCTAAAGCACAGTCTTGAAGCTCTTGCGCTCTTTCCAGTTGTTCCTGTGAAACACAATATCATTGTGCCTTATGTAAATTATTTATTCCATTCACTACTTACCGAATTGGCTGTGATTAAAACATATAACTATTATATTCAATCCGCGGGACTCCACTGCTTAAATCTTATGAACTGCAAAGTATATTTTCTATTTATCAAATATTGGCGGGTCGAGTCCGAAGTATTTACATATGGTAGTTCAAGTCAGTGTTCAAATATATTAAGAAAACATACTCTGTAACACCTCGCGGCATGTGAGTAGTGTCCAAGTGCCATGTGCACGGCTCCGAGGTGAGAGTGAGCTCGAGCTTCTCCAGCAGCGTCACCTGCTTCTTGGCGGAGGGTTAATTCCTGTAAGTTGTAAAGTAGTTTCTATATTACAGATTTTTTATAGCGTTGGGCTTCGTGTTGCCTGGGTCCAGTTGCTTCCCGGAACTTCTACAATGTCGTTAGGCCATTATTGGAAAAAACTTTATTAACCGGTAAAACAAGGAAATGATCCACGTGTATTACTGCAATAAAGAGACGCTAGTAAGGAAGTCCACAAAAAACCTCAAATTGATAGTAGAAATATGCGCTATAATGGTTCTCCATAGTCTTCGGCAATAGCAATTTCTCGGAAGTTAGTGGCAAAAGCTGATATAAACATTTCTTTAATTTATACTTTGTAATACGTATAAAACAATTGTAACTACAATGCCATCTGATGTATTTGTACCTGGGTGTGATGTCCTAAGGCAGCGTCGAGTCTTCTCTGTAGACGTCGAGCGAGTCCTAAAGCTCCACACGCGGCTGCTTCCAGCGAACGGTCGCGAGCCTGGGCAAATTAATAAAAAGAAAAAATATTTAGCATCAACAAAAAGAAAAACGGACTAAACGTCTGGAGGTATTTTCTATCAAACAACGTCGAGCTGAATGTTGATCAATAGTAATTTGTAAAGAAATCTCACCTCTCTTGCAAATCTGAGTTGCCTTTGATACATTTTTACAGCTTCTTCAACGTCACCCATTTTAATCAACACATCACCAATATTTCCCAGTGCTCTGAACTTCCCTTGAAGATGTTGGGTCATATGAGCAATAGCTAGGAAGTATTTCTGACATTCTAATGCCGTTTCTAAGTTGCCCAGTGCCATGTGTGCAAGGCCGAGATTACAGTATGCTCTGCCCATGTTCATTTTGTCCTGCAAATCCTTGGCAAGCGAAAGATCTTGATCATAGTATCTGAAACATGTTTAGAAATTAAATTTTGGATAGAATTAAAATAGTTTTTTTTTATTAGTAGAGAGGAGTTCATGGTTTAAATAAAGCTCCACTTTGGCGTGTTTTATTCTTTGCTGTACCCTATTTTTCTGACCTACGTTGTGCATGCAAGAGAATGATTATATTAAGCTCAGAAGATATTATCTTTTTTTGCCAGACCTTTGTTCATAATATATATTTATCGCTCAGTTTTATTGGTTTGCTAAATATTGGGTTTTATGATTACCTTACTGCTTCTCTATAATTTCCCAAACAATAATGAGCGTAGCCTAAAAAATGGCACGCCTTTGCTTCAGCAGTGACATCACCCAGCTCTTGCGATAGCATCAGATGCTGCTCGTAATATGGTACCGCCTGCGCGAATTCCCCGCGCGATGATAAGCAGTTACCAAGGTTAAGGAGGGCACATGCCTCTCCGGCTGCGTCTTTTAACTCGCGAGCTATACCTGAAATTGAAAATAAATTCATTGTTCTAAATCTAGTTATAGGGTTTTAATAAAGTCTATCTTAACAAAAAGGTCTAATAAGTATAAAAGGTTTCGATTTAATTTGTTTTTGTTTTCACAATATTTTTATAAAAAATCCAAATACAGGATTTTACATCAAAATATTTTTACAATAATTTGATTCCACATACCCAAATGAGCTCTATAATGAAATAGCGCCATGTCGTGGGCACCTAACGCTTGGTACGCTACCGCCAGGTTCCCGTGCGTCGAAGCTTCTGAACTTCTGTCGTGGACCTCCTTTGAAATGGTCAGCTCCTGTTTGTGGTACTTAATCGCTTGCTCGTAGAAACCGGCCGCTGAATACGCATTACCAATGTTGCCGTACGCACGGCCCATTCCGGCTTTGTCCTGATGGTGTAAAGGAAAAATATAATGACATATTTTTCTTTGAAATTGGTTAACAGGAAAATTTTCTTTATGGACGTTCTTGCTATTTCCTTTATTTTCATTGAACATTATCCACTGACAGATGTCCACAGCTGGATATTCTAATTAATTTCATCTAATATCTATGATGTAGATTTAATATTAAATAATACTCACTTGCAGTTGTCTTGCTATGGATAAATGAGCTTGATGTAGTTTCAGCGCTGCGTCATGTTCACCTAGTAGCTGGTAGACGATGCCCAAGTTGGAGCAGGCCCTGCCTTCACCCACCTTTAATTTTTATATGTATTTGCATTACACGTTAAGATTTAATATTAATTGACTAAATTTGACTCAATTCGTCACCAATGTTATTACCTGCAATATTGCTTAAAGTAAAATTTCCCTTTATGATTTCATATGGTATTATATTAGGAAATAATATTGCATGATTTCCTATAAGGTAGAACATTTTTTTTTATTTGGTTAATATTTTTGTTGCTTTATGCAATAGAAATCATCTTCTTTTCTATTCTATAGTTCATGAGTTTTTTAAATCTCATTAATGAATTTAGATTACCTTGTCCCTCGCCGCCAACGCGACGTCTAGTTGTCTCTCATGCCATTTCTTTGCTTGGGAATAATCACCAGCACATCTGAAAGCAAATAGTATATTTGTGTGCTTAAAACTACGATTTATAATAAAATTATATCTGTGTATTTGATATATATCATCTTCTTCATTTGTCTACTGTCGTCTACAGGTGAATAGAATCGTCTCCAATCAATCACCTGCATCCAACGATTCCTTGCGATCATCACCATATTATTGGTGGATCTGACAAGTGGTCGTGGACGGTGGCATCTCTCGATTCATGACGATGTCAGCGCTGCAAGCCATTCGATTATTACAGCTTATCTAACATTGGGCGCGTGGACCTGGATCCACGGCTTGTGGTGGCATTTGGTAGATATACTTTTTAATTCGATGAAGCTTTGAAAGAAATCAGACGTACATTTGATGGTAGATACGCACGACCATAAAAATGTGGTCGTGGTAAGGATGACATGTTTCTTAGTTTTAAGATGTTAAGTATTATGGTTTACATTCTGTTGGGTTTTAGTTTGGTACCAGAAATAGGGGCTGCGGTGATGTCTACCTAGAAGGTCTTTGCCAAAAGAAAGCTACCACTAGTATATGTATTTAAGGTATTTTATGTTACCTTGCTGCGTGTCCTAATCCGGCGTAGGCTCTTGCTTCAATCGCTCTGTCACCTAAATTTTGCGCTATCCTTAAAACATTCTCATGATAAGCGATCGCTTGAGAGAAGTTTCTTCTGTAGTGGTAAGACGATCCGAGATTTGAATATGCTCTTGCTTCTTCCACCTAAATATATTTTTTTCTGTTTAATATTTTCACTAGTAATTTATACTAAAAAGATACTGAAGTCCTTTTTATTTTACAATACATTTTGATTGTAAAGAATATTTAGTGAAATATTTGTGAAAAGACAACTTTTGCACTAGACGATGAGAACTGATCAAATATTTTGATATACAGGAATAAAAATAATAGAAATGACACGCTAACAATAATTTATCTTAAACTTTTAAAGTATTAAATCTGATTACATCAACAGAATACGGTTTACCTACTAACCTTGCTGTATGCTCTGTATAAATGTTTTGGTATTTACTACAACAAATAGATGGAGGAGATTCCAAGAAATAGACGTTTTAGCATTTCTCTAATTGGCTTCGATTTGCATAATGTGTAGATTTAAGTCAAATCGATTACCACTTACAATTAAATCCCATGCTTTGGAAGATTAGACAAGGCCCCATCGACAACCGCAGGCCTATCAAGAAGCGTTTCCTAGAGCTTTAATAGTTAGTTAAAGTTTAACCCTTTTGAATTACTGCGCAATAAATTTACCGACTAGCTCGATTTTGTATAGATTTGCGAAGGTACCATTTACAAAAAAATTTATTATAGTCCTTTTGTAACAATTCTTACAAACGCTTTATTCTTAAAATAGAATAAAAGCTACATAGTTGTTTTTAATGATTTTTAATGATTTAGTTTAAATTTATACAACAATAACAAATAAGTATTAGATTTTACTTGCAAAATTTTCGTATTGAAATACTTAGGACATTATTATTATTATTATTATTATTACACGATGATAACCATTGTTTTGAGGATAGTCTCAAAATACGAGTATAATAAGTCTAATGAATATACGTTAGATCAGAGTTTAGAAACTTATACCTATAATGAAATTTTTCTGATGAACAGAATAGTCAAGTTACATTAATTCCGTACCTGATCACCAAGTCGCCTCGCCAATCTCAGGTGTTGTGTGTGGCAATCCACGGCGGAATCGAACTCTCCCATCGCGAGGTATACAGCTCCAACATTGCCGATCTCCCTTGCTTCTTGAAGACGGTCACCCATCTGCTTAACCAGTTGCACGCATTGCTTGTGGCTTGCCAGCGCGTTAGGATAATCTCCAATTGCAGTATATACGTGTCCTAAAGACGTGAGAGCCGCTGCTGCAGCTTGTGTATCCTGTAGGAAGAAATAAATTAATATTTTCTTTTACTAATTAATTTACGAATATACATAATATTTATACCTGTCGTTATTAACCTATAACTATCATGTGCATTTACATTTGATTATGGGAAAAAGAAATTTAACTCAATTCTACAATGCTATTTAGCTGGATTACTCTGGTCCCGTAAAGGTTGAGTCGAATAGGATGTTCATATATCAGGATCAATACAATGCACTATATAGTGTGCTTCACATTAAGACCTCAGTTATTAAGTCGCGACACCCTAGTAATATGGCTATCTACAGAGTTTTTCAGATTGAAATACAGTATAGTTCTTTCACTACTGTTTTACGGCAGAAATAGGCGCTATAGTGATGACCTCGAAGCTCTACGATAACAGAAAAACCATTTTCTTTTTAATAAAAATTTTTGAAAACCAGAAATTTTATTTCTTAAGGATGTAAAAATAGATTCTGAAGTAATTTTTTCCTACTCTTCCCTTCCATTTAATAACACTTCGAACGATTTAAAGTAATTAAGTTATTCTGATATAACGTACTCAGTAGAAAGGACTTGATGTTTTCTGTTCCCTTTGACCACTTAACTGGTAAATAAATTTTTATAGATCATTCCCTGGAACGCTCTCCCGGCGACATCGTAAATCTCCGAAGGACATTTATGCCATACACTCATCGAAAAAGCCCACTTTTATTAGTCAATCCGATAATACCATGATTTGTGATCATACGAATTGAATAGATACACATTTTATTCCTAGGCTTATCAATTTTATGTCCGTTTAAATAGTGTTTTAAGTGATAAAGATTATTGAATTTTTAGTACCGATTTGTGACAGATTAAGTATTGAAAGTTATAATTTATTATAATTCTCAATTACTTATCAAATTTCAATATTTAATATATACATATACGTATATATTAATGTTATTTACAATTTCTGAATGTCCATATAAAGTAACTCAAATAATTTTTAGGTTTGTCAGCAGTTTTAAAAATGTAACTGTCTCTCTTCGGACCCGCCCAAGATGCCTTTCTCCATGTTTTCCAGGTGTCAATACATGAATACCAGAATATTTCTGACGTGTACCTTTTAATCTCTTCTGCATTATTGTTAATTAATATCGCGTGAAATTGAGTTCAAATGATACTACTTAAAAAAAATAACAAAGTAGATTAGATTAATATTTAACAGCATTAGTTAAGATATAAAAGAAATTTAAACCAATATGTATAGGCAATAAAGTATTAATATTATTACCAATGGAATGTCCTGTTAAATATATTATAGAAACTCTTAAGTATTAGTTGATGTTTTCTCTTCCTAATACGCGGTATGCATTTTAAAAAACAAATATGATGGACAAAATAAAAAACAAATAAAGGAGTATTAGAATGCGGCGGATCCTTTTCACCGAGGAAGTGGATGACAAAAAAATATTCGACGTCACACCAACGGAGCTTTGTCTGATGAGCTAGAAAGGTGCATATCGATGTCACTTAAATACCTTTGATATTTGATTTCTTGATGCCAAAATAAACACGAGTTCACTTAAACCACGGTAACCGGTGATAAATAAGTATTATAACTCGTAGGAGTTATTTCTAATTCGTTAAGCGTGTTCGTTTGTCCTTTATTATTTAATTATTTAGAGAGTTCTTACGAACATGGTTAAGGATAATGGTTTGTGTTCTTTTATACTACCAAAGTATCTACTGTATTAAAGAACATAAAAAATTTATGTGTATATAAAATATTACTGGTGGTAGGTCTTTGTTGCCGGAGACCGGGTAGATATGCTTTACTGTGTTCCGGTTTGAAGGGGACTGAAGCTAATTAATTTATTTGAATAACAAGACTTAAATTTTTGTGTCTCAAGGCGACCAGCGCAATGTGGTGCTGTCTTTATCATCCTAACTAGCGCCATATTGTTATGAGCAGGCGTATCACTTACTATCAGCTGAACGTTCCACATTGTTGTGTTTCATTCAAAAAATTATTTTTGTTTCATTTGCAATTAATTATATCATAAATATAATATATTTCATCAGATGTTTTGGGGAGGACTATGTCCAGCAGGGGGCATCTAAAGGCTGTCTTTGATATTTTGCTGTTGAAATTGTAGATATTAGTCGTAGGGTAGTGTTATATTAATGAGGTCTGTAGTAGCTATAACCTTACAATGCCACCGTTGAAATGCTCTGGATATTTCGAATTTCGAATTACATACTAAAAATACTGTCGATATTATCTGAAACTGAATGCCAGTTAAAAGGGGTCGGCACTAAAAGTTCACTCGGCCGGCCGCAACAATCTAGCTAATTAAGTATGTGCAACACGAAACGATAAAGTGGCGATTTACATATTCCAGTCGATCTTACAACGCTACCCAACCGCTGACTGAGGCGAAGGACATTTCTCACGAGGTACCATTGACAGCCCGCCATCCCTTCAAATAGTTTTTACACAACAGTAAAAGGACGCCCACAGATAAGGTAATTGATATTGATGACGCTTTAAAAAAACAATTCAAGTAAATAAAAAAGGTTTTAACTGTTCTTAAGTTAAAATTCTTTTTCTTAGAAACTTCTTAGTTATTTGCTTTTAGTTTCTGTCGGTACTTCATTAATGAGTGGTTAAAACTAATGAAGTTGCCTATATCTACCAAAATACCATATGTATAGAAGAAATGGTTGGTAAATATATACCAACCCTTTCCTGATATTGATCCTACGGAATCCAACAAGGGTAAGCATGTTTCAAGCCAAGTACTTAACCATAGGGTCATGGAATTTATTAAATTTATAACCATTTCAATCAATACACAATGTCTGAAGTTATTCATATATTGACATATTTCTGTAAGTTTATATATATATATATATATATATATATTGTTTTGGATTTTGAATAATATTTAAGTTATATAGTTTCCTTGCGAGACGATCAGGACGTTCACCTGACAGTAATTGATATGTTTATCTATACCAACTTCCCTCTAGTAACGATAATATCACGTTGTGCTTGTCGCCTTGAACGATTGAGTAAGTAATTCCACTAGCTACAACCCCCTTCAAGCTAGAATACAGTAATATTTGCACAGTGGTGTTTGGCGACAGAAATAGAGACTGCGATGGTATCTACCTACACGGTTTCCGGCGACAGAGACCTACCTTAACTTAAGCGTTATGTTCATTATCTATATTTATAAATATGTATTTAAACATATAGGTTCTTGTAAAATTTGAATATGTAGTGCAGAAAAATAAAGCAAACAATTTAGGATATGTGACGGTAACAGTCTTGTATTTTTTTTTAAGTTGTCGCTTAGTGAGCTTGATACAATATAAAGATATAGTTAATGGGTTGTGCAGCATAAATTAGCTGTTAAAGGCCCGTCCGGGCGCAGTTGTTCATTAATAAACTTCAATAGTTGGCGACCGGGTGGCATGGATATCTTACATTTCACGTCGGCTCGGTATTCGCTTTTCATGAATATGCATTTTTTACAATGCCTCAGTATTATTGCAGGCATATGTACGAGAACTGGGGTTGTTTTTTTATCCCATTGCGACCTCCGTATAATTTGTTGTTGTTGGATTAAACAAGCGATTAATTCGCAAGGTCTTGTAAAACTATTTTTATAGTTGACGCCGAGAATCGCAATTACATTTGCTACTTTTTGTATTTTGTTCGGTAGTATTTTTATATGTACTACATAAAGTTTTTTATTTAATTAAATAAAAAAAATAATTAGACAAGAAATTAACAAAATGAACATAGTGCTATAAAGTTATGATTCTCAATTATCTTTTCGGGTTGTTAAGAGATAGTAAAAAATTACAATTAAGTAGGAAAAAATTTATCAAAAAAAAGTTATAGTAGACATAGACATGGTTATATATAAAAAATGTCTATATATATTTATAGAGGAGATACCCAGAGATTATTTGACTCGTCACAGGAACTCCGAAAGAGAAGTAAAGACTAAAAATTCGGTAGTGATATTACTTATGCCATTTAGAAGTAAACTGGGTAGAGTACATTTCACAAATTTCCTTTCCTGAAAGGAGTTGTGGGGGTGTTATTAACGGGACGGGTAGGAATATTTCTAATAAAATTCAAACCAAATAATAAATAAATATAATTTTAGTTAGTAAAGCATAAATAGCTACACCTGCCACAAATAGTTTCTAAGCGTTTATTAATAGTGCCGGTAACCCAACCCCACACGTTACCGTCAAACTATCCGCGGTACATATCTACACTTTGAATCAAATCTGTTGCCAATAGTTGAGTCAGAAAACTAGTTATTTCTTTATATATATATAACATTTTAAATTTTAATAAAAATATTAGCGTTTGATATATTTTTAACGCTCAATTCTATTTAATGTATTTTAGGTTTTCTAAAATATTAAATATAACATTTTCTAATGCTTAAAATAATAAATAATTTTAAACAATTATGATCTGTAACTTAATTGGTAAAACTAATTACTTTTGCCTGTTTCCTTAGCTTAAAATTTCTTAAATTGTTGCTTAATCAAAAATAAATTCTCTTAAACGGAATGTGTTTTTAATTTTCAATATGTAAGACTAAAGATTTTATTCGATATTTATGTTCTATTTAAATATCATAAGAAAGTGACAGTATAAACGGATAAAAAAAAAGATTTATGATGGAATTGATATATGGATACAAGAAAGCAATATCAGCATAACTAGAACAGAGGACAAGCTAATTTATGATACAGACAGAAGCATAATTATGATTCACGTTGGCTTCCCACCATCAGACTGGTTTATAGATCGCTACAGGTATATTTAGGTAAGTAAATAGAATCAAACGTATATAAATATGTCCATTAGTTATTGCCATGAGCTTTAGATGAAACAGTTTTATGAGCCTTATTTCAATGAAAACAGTTTTAATTTAGTCTTTTGGTTTTTGTTAGTCGACGAAACGATTAGGTGAGCAAGAAGTTCACCTGATGAAATGTGTGGCATTCGTTAGGTTGATATATACAGCGCAACATTGTGCTCATTGATTTGAGATGTAAGATAAGTGTCGATACCCCAATAATTTTACAAGCTACAATGTCCTTTAAACCGGAACACAGTAATATTTGTAGACTATTGTATAGCGATAGAAATACGAGTTGCAGTGGGACTATCTGAAACGGTCCTTGGCAACAGCTTTTAATGAAAAATGATCGAAATTATGTGATAGTTGTATTGGTGGTAGGTTTCTGTTGCCGGAAACCGTCTACGTAGGTAACATCTTAGCTCCTATTTCCGTCGCTCGACAGTAGTATGCAAATATTATAGTGTTCCGAATTGAAGGGAGTTGTAGTTAGTGAAATTACTGGGGCAACGAGATTTAACATCTTGTTTCAAGGTGACGAGCGCAATGTGTTGCTGTGTATACCGTCCAATTTACTGTCATATTGTTATGAGCAGGCGTATCACTTACCATCAGGTGAACATGCCGCTAGTTTTGTCGCTTCAATAAATAAAAAAAAAATTGATAATCGTTTGTGCTCCTACTATACTTGTGTAATACGAATTCAAAAGATTTGATATCACAAATCCTTCACAAAATACATTATAACTTTAAGCTTCAGTTGTTTTATTAATAATCTCCTGATATTATTTTTATGAGATACCTAAACCGAAGAGTGTGCTGTGGGTGGTTGAAGTTGAGATGTTGAATAATGTAGAAGTAAAATATGTTAGTGTGTGTTTGAATGCATCTGATAAATTATCTGACCGAGTGCAACTATCTCTAAGATTACGTACATATAGATATAACCAAAGAGGTTAGTCGAAACGAATGTTTGCACTTTCCGCCCACACCCTTCCAGTTGCAACACTAAATGTATTTGTATGTTAATACTCATTACTGATTGGAAATTCAATAATCGTAAACATTTACCGATAATCCTGTGTTCTCCTTAACTGGCGAAAGTCCGACATTAACTATAAGTTTAACATGTTACACGACCCGATAAAGGTTTAAGTAATCTTTTATTGAATAAAATATGGTTATTTAACGTGAATCCTCAATATCAGGTGGGAAATGTGAAGGCGTGTGGCGCCGCAGCTCCGCACCGACTTTACTTTGATATATCGATTAACCTTTGAATACATTACACCAATAATTTACCGGTTGCTGGTCTTTTAATGTAACGTAATTATATCGCGGTGTAATAAATCTATTTTATCTGCATTAACACCGATGTAATTACTAGATAGAGGTCTGCTGGATATATACGCTAGATATAAATTCACAAGACTGAACTTGTATAAGGTCTGAGTCGTCGGGACCACAGCAATATGCCAGTGAGTTTGTATATTACCAAGTAATACCGATAAAAGGGACCCCGTGCTGTTTTAATAACAATTTGTCATAATACTTATAGAAGAGAACAAAATGCAAATTTTCGACAAAGGTACAAACTATATCTAAGATATGTTATAAAAAACAGGTTCGGAAATATTCACATCCAATCGTGATACATCACAGTAACAAAAGTGATTATCACAATTGCATGATCAATTCAACACACAAATAAATAATGTTTCACATTATAATTTTATTTTATTCCAGAAAGTGACATGACAAGTAGCGCCCATAACAACATAGCGCTAGTTAGAATGATATACACTGCACCACATTGAGACATGAGATGTTAAGTCTCCTTACTATAGTAATGTCGTTAGTTACAATGCCTTTTAAACAGGAATAGACTAATATTTGTTAATTACTATTTGGCGGAAATAGTAACAGTTGCAGTGGTACAAACCTAGACGGTATCCGGTATCAGAGAACATCAGAAAATATTTTTAAGTAAATAATAGCCATAAATATTATGATTATGAACTGTAGTGTTAAAAGTCTACTTTCTGTTCAAGTGGAGTCAGTCCCTGAGAACTGACAGTAAACTTTCCGTTCTAGTAGAGTCTCTCTTTGGGACCTGACAAAGAACTTTCCGTTCAGGTGAAGTCAGTCTCTGGAGACTGACAGTGTACTTTCCTTTCAAGTAGAGTCAATCTCTGAGGATTGTCAGTGATCTTTCCGTTCCAGTGGAGTCAGTCTCTGGGAACTGACAATTAACTTTCCGCTCAAGTGGGTTTAGTTTTTAGAGACTGACAGTGGACCATTCCGTTCAAGCGGGGTTAATCTCTTGAGATTAACTTTCAGGACGACGTGGATTCTAGGGATTAATAGCGAAGATCTCGTTTGGCCAACATTAGTGCATTGTAAAGAGTTAAATTATTAATGACAGTTTGAAAAGTTATACGTTTTTAATGCGAATGAAATCATACTAAGATTATCTTACGAAAAAAAAATCAGTAGGCATTCTCCATTACTAAATGGTAGGATCGTAGTGATTATAGTTTCCTTTCTCACATTACTGGCGAATTCCGTCGTCACCATTTCGCGGTTATTTTAAACCGACCACCGAGTTTTTGTTGCGAGCCGATCGCGCGTAAACTGTAAAGTAAATACTCTTTACGACTGTTTGTTCGATTGTTCGATACTGTGGATTCGATGCTCGCTTAGCGATTGCCGAGTATTTGTTTTTAATTTAACTCACATTTAAATAAAGACATCTTGTATCGAACCATTATATTTATTACATAACCGGTGATAACATTACCAGACAGGGAAGGGCACTATCCTTACGTTGTAAAAATCAGTTTACCAGCAGAGTTTCAACTCGTTTTTGATAAGAACAGCAGAGGAATGCAAAAATATGCCGGCTTTAGTGCTTACGTGCAAATTCGACGAAGGCGTCTTAAAGAAAAGAGAGAATAGACTATTACTGGGTTAGTATGCTTTACCATCGTAGACCTTATCATTTATCACCAGGCGGTATTGTGGTCAAGCATCTTAACGTTTTCGATTTCAAAGTAAGGTATTATGCCGCAGTTCCTATTTCGGACATAAATATTATAGATGTTCAAGCATTATCGTATTAAAAATTGAAAGACACTGTAGCTAATGAAATGACTAGTAACAAAATTAATAATTATTAATCAACTGAGTCTAAGGTGATGAGCGCAATGAGGTGTAGTGTTTATCGTCATAAATACTACCACTTTGTTATGGGCGAGCGATATACTATCAGATGATGTCTGTGTTCCAGCTGTTGACGTGTGGACCCGAATATTCTGGACAAGTTCTCTTCACCGTGTTCCATTCGATCGTACTCTTACTTAACATTATATGTATTTAAGTATCAGTACTTAGTAGCAGTAACTTATGTTTAATAAAAAAATTGCGTTGTTGAAATTAATGTTACCTATAATAGTTTCAAATCAAATTTGAGAGCTGCCGACTGATGAGATCTACGCTCTGCCCTAAAACCACCCAGATCCAAAACCCCGAACACTTTCAGCTCCAACTTCAAAATCGCTTCGATTGTCTGGAGGACTGCACTGATATGAACATATACAATGACAGGGTCGTTGAAACTATCCTTACTGTTGGGTCGAAATTTTTCAAACCCAATCGTAATAGACGTAAAAACATCTTGAATCAGACTGCTAAGTTCATGGACGAGAGGCGTGGAATGGTTCTGCAGTCTTCTGAAGACGCTTCCCATTATAGGCAGCTCAACAAGCGAATATCTAAGTCTTTGACTTGCTATATACGCCAATTTAATACTGAACGAGTTAAAGAGGCGATCGAGCGCAATAAAGGCTCCAAAGTGTTTGCTAGAATGTCTGCTGTTGGGCAGAGCGTGCTGACGAAGCTGAAGACAGACGATGGTAGAACTGTCTAGGTACGATCGGAGCTCCTGACCGAAATCTAGAACAACTTGAACGAGATTAGTATGGTGCTCAAGCAGCTGAAGAACAAAAAGGCGCCGGGTGATGATGGAGTTACGGCGGATCCGAGACGTTGCCCCTTATTATCGGCCTTATAAAAATGTTGAAAGTTACCCAAAGGGCAATGGACAGAGCTATGTTCGGAGTTTCTCTGCGGGATCGAATCAGAAATGTGGAGATCCGCCGAAAAACTAAAGTCGCCGACGTAGTTCAAAAGATTAAGTGGCAGTGCACATTGCTCGAAGGACCGATGGCGGATGGGGCAATAAGATCCTCGAGTGGCGTTCGCGTATTGGTGGACATAGTCTTGGGAGGCTTTCCATAAGGTGAATCGACGATCTGATGAGAATCGCGGGAATCCACTGGATGCGAGCAACGCGGGACCGATTGACGTGGAGATCTTTGAGACAGGCCTATGTCCAAGAGTGGACGTCTATCGGCTGATGATGATGATGAATAATTTTAAGTATACATTAAAGATTTGGGATTGAGAGATGACGAGACAGGATATTTATTTTCCCGTAATGCTAAGCGAGCATAAAAAGTTTAAAACAAACAAAGAATTCCCGATCTTTTGTGTGCAATGAAATTAAGTTATCTGATTGGGGGCTGTACACGAGTTAGTGTTTCTTAAATAAAAAAAGTTTTTAAACGATGATCTCATGCACCGGTTTCTGTTATGAAAAAAATTACGTTTTGCTACTGAGTTGAAAGTATTTTAATGTTCTAATGATCTTTTTAGTTTATAAGTTTAATTATATATACTAAACCTCGGACTGGAAGAGAAATATGTAATACTCGTAAAGTTACAAATACTTAATTTTTTAGCACTAATAATGATTATTATAAATGGAATAATGATTATTACATATGAAAATGGAATATACCTTGGCAACACCACGTCTGCCGTATGTAACAAGTTTCTTTATAAACTGTTAGCATAACAAAGTATAAATCATAGATAGCGACCAATTAGCGATATCTATGTCAACTTCAAGAAATCTGTTTTTCTACGAATGATATGTAAAAACGTTTGATAAGGCTAATTGCCATTTCTCCGCAGCCCTTTCCGGTTTCAATGGAAGCAATCTACGCAATAGTTAAATTCAAAAAGCGTAAAAGAAAAGCGCGATATTATTTGTTATCTACTGTAAGTACGACCGTTTTTATATACGTTGTTTTTACTTTGTCTTCTTGTATAAAGCATCAAGAAGCATGATTTGCGGTGAGACTTCCGTCGAGGTCTCTTTCTTTTATATACTTTTAGACCGCCAAGTGGTGGCGACTCTCGCGTTTTCACTTCGTCCTAGGGAAGTTTAAATTCTTAACAACAAAGTCTTCGCATCGTCTTTGAGCATGGTCGTACAAGTTCAGGCGTTTTTAAATAATTTTCTCAAAAATCTAATCGATACTACAGCTACCCTTAATGCAACAGATCAATAAAAATTTTCTTAATATTGATTTATAAATGAACGAATTATCAAGATGAAATTTACACCGCTAATGAACAAAGATAATTTTCTCAAACTGTTTTTGTGGTTAAGAACTTGAGTGCAGTTATTGTTTAAATGTAAAAAAAGAGTAGAAATCTCGTTTATCCCAAGGTATATTTCATTGGTTACTACAGGTTTTTGTAGTGAATATTTTTATTTATACATGTAGAGATGGAAGAAGTTCAGTAGCATCTTTTATATATACTAGTGTAGTGCTTGTTTCAGGCGCTAAGTTATATTCAAACGCTTACAAGTGGTAGGACTCTATTGCTGGAGACCGTCTAGGCAGCTCCTACTTTTACCACTGAACATTAATGTATAAACATTTCTGTTCCAGTTCGAAAGGCGCTGTAGCTGGTAAAATAAATGAAGTAACAAGACATCTCATATCTTAAGACAATCAGCACAATGTGGTGCTGAGTATATCATATCATTTACCATTATTAGACTCGTTCGTCTTGTCGTTTCGTAAAATAAAAATATGATAACATACCCAACACAGTCATACATACGGTACAGTAAATAATGATTACTGGGGTAATCTGACGACCTATTTTGTTGGTGGTGCTGTGTAAGCATCCTAACTTCGTCTAACTGATATAGATTAGTAACTTGCCATCTAGTCGTAAAAGAGAAAGTAAGAAAGAAATATACCTTGCATTTCATTGCTAAGACGAGTTGATATCGATGTGCTGTCAAGGCATCTTTGTAGGAGCCTTGGCTGAAGTAAGCAGCCCCAAGGTTGCCGTGGGCGCGGCATTCGCCGGCGGTATCCCCCAGTGACTTGGCGACGGCGAGGTCTTGCTGCATGTAGTTGATTGCAGCGTCGAGCTGGCTCAGCGCCCAGTGAGCCGATGACAGCGCGCTGAACACTGAACCTCTGATAACAAAGTTTATATTAATAACTTCATGAATTGATCTGATTGTTAATTTGTGGCGAAACAGGTGTTAATAATTACTTATATAAGTTTAATATATGTAAATAAGGGGGTGTAATGATACCCGTACAACAACTCACGGGGCTCAGGCGAAGCTCGTGGTGCACTTTGCTAATTAACGAACAGGGTTCTGGCTCCCACCAACCCACATTAAGTCAGCGTAGTGGGAAATGGTCTAAATCCCCTAGCGCTTGGCTGTACTTGCCAACATTGTAGCGGAGAAGCGATCGATGTGGTGATCTTTGGGGGAGGCCTATGTCCAGCATTGGACGTTAATTGGCTGATGATGATGATTTAATGTAATGACAGTCAAAATAATTATCATATATTGAATTCGATTTTATTATAGAATGATTCATCATGGCATGCGTTGACTAAAACCGGTGATTACTTTGCACTGTTCAGTTTGAAATATTTAAACATGGTAGAATACCGGAAGACGACTTATGTTTTTTTATCCATTTAATAACGTGTTTGTAAAGTACTTTAGAAGAAACTATATATTAATAATCATTTTGTGAAACTACCACAAATTCTTTTTTTTTTTTGGGGGGGCCGGCTTTCATCCCTTAGTGATATGTCAGGCCCATCTACAAATTCTTATCAGAATTTGTTAGACAATCTTTATTAGAACTAAGTTTACCATTTTTTTAATAAATAAAATAAAGAAAATAGATATTTTAATAATGTGATAATTAAATCTCATATATTGTAGTAGTAATAGTTTTAGTATTGTGGTACGTATAAAAAAAATATTTGTTAATATACCCACATGACGCCGATAAAAAATATAAAAGAACTTCAAACCTATCGCCAATAATGTCTCAGATGTCAACACGCTCGTTTTAGACGGAACAATGTACAAATTTTGACTCCGGGGACAAAAAGTCCCATAACAGAGGGACCGCCTGCAGCTTCCAGATCCGGTTTTCGCGGTTAGTATGTAAATAACTGCAGCCGTTAAAGATTGAAGATAAATATTTTAATTTGGGGGTTAAGTTAATGAATCACAGCGCGATGTTGTTTCACGTAACTCACGACACCTTCACGCTGAGATGACAAATTTTTAAGGGTTTGTAATTTATCAAAATCTAGCATGTTTAGCTTCTTATTTATAATATATAATATAATAGAAAATATATATATAATAGAAAAGGAATAGTGTAAATGTTTTATTTATTCACAATGTTCTAGTTCTTTATTAATAAGGCCGAAGATGAAGTATACTCTTAGTCTCATGATATAAGTACAAAAATAGATACAAAATGACAATTCGAGGGAGTACCTGGTAAGTTGAAAACCTACCATCAGGCCAACTATACTACATGTGGTACAGGGAACGAGACAGAGTCATTGTTACGAGGCAAGATCCTAGTCGCTGTTCTACGGAGTTAGTGTTATGGTACATAAACATACCCGACTAAGTAATTTTATGTTTATTACTATAGAATTTTATAAGTATTAAGTGTTTATTGTAGATATATAGTTATATCAAATTTTGATTGTTAATGGACGAAAAATGGTTAATTATATAGCGACTACAAATGTAGAGAATTAAGTAAAGGAATGGAATCTGTATTACGCTAAACTTTAAATCATTTGTCTAAGTTAAAACGTAATACAATTTTCATCCATTAGATTTGTTAGGTAACTACCATCAGTGTAACTCGTAGCAGTTTTGTACGTTTAAAAGATCTTATCGTCTCAACGGACCGTCTATTCTGAACGTTTGATAATAACTTGTTTGACTTCTCAGTTTCAATAATCTCACTTATCCATGTAACTTCTTTTATTGCTTATCATCAGTCAACAACTATCTTCGTGACGATAACAATCGGAAAAAATAAATATCCCTTAAACATTTTCTCAGCTTGGAACAGAATAGGGCGGTATCGATGCTGATTCGATCCATCAAAGCCGCGATAAGATCAGAACGAGGTGTGGGTTTCGTCGCGTCCCGGGTTTGATTCGTTGGTCATTCCAAGGGACAATTTTCGGGCCGCGATCAAGTGTTTAATGCGTTAAGTGGAGGCGTATTTAAAAGGTTTCGTATGTAACGAGTATACAATGAAATAAAAGGCAAGTTTGCATTTTAATTATTTAAAATATATCTCGAAAAACATAATGGAGTTACCTCTGCAGTTAGCGTCTTATTTTTACGATTCTTCTTATATTGAACATTATTTAATTTGCAGTAAAATATAATAAGATACAAAATGTTTAGTGAGAGCCTGATTTATTCGATTAGTATCTCTACTCTCAGAATTTTACATAAAAACTCATGGTCTTTTTTACGTTGGCATATAGGAAAGTACCCTGTAATTATTTTTACTAAATAGTAATATAAAACATTTGTAGGAAGCTATAGCTATTAACATATTTTATTTCTTTTTATTGAACGAAGCAACCACAGAAGCGAGACATTCATCTGATAGTAAGTGCTACGCCTGACAATAACAACGTGGCACTATTTAACATGATATAAACAGTATCGCATTGTGCTCGTAACCATGTGACACATGATGTGTTATTACCTCAGTAATTTAACAAGCTACAACGTCCTACAAACCGAAACACAGTAATGTTTGCGTTAGTACACCTACATATATGGTTGCCGGCAACAGAAATTTACCACTAGTAAAGTTAAGATGTTTACATAACACTACCAACAAAATGAGGCATCTCGTTAGCCAGTAATAATTATCTACTGTACTGTACTATATAGGCAACAGAGACTTACCACTGACTATTAATATAATATATATAGGATAAACGTAAGATATATCAGATGTTATTACCACGAGCTCAATATGATGTATACATTATAATTAATACTTCGTTTTTAAAGAAAACCGTATTACTTATCATCGTGTTGTATCTCTAGTTGTTTCAAGTAAAAAAATTATAAATAATTCAATTAAAAGTTGAATTCAGTCATTACAATGTAATATATGAACATATTATCCACTTACACGCTATATTGGAAAGCTAACCAAATATTGAACCCCTTATCGAAAACAGCTTCTTTACGATGCTATTAGGAGCACCGTTAACGACCCCATAGTTCCACGGGACTTAGCGCCTCGAAGCCCGTAATATCTTTCTAAGTTAGCGATCAATGTGAAAAGCCTTTAATGCAGTAGATAACATTATATCAAGCCCAATGAATACCCGTTCGAACGGCTTTTGCATCCATTATGTACGCGTAGATGATTAGCAGTACTTTTAGTGCGACCTTTAGCTTCAAATGATGCGCAGGAGTTTGTCTTAAAAAGATTCACAGCAAAATATTATCAAGTCACACATATATACACTAGCCGTTCCCCGCCTGTTTTGCTGGCCGTAATATAAAGTTAAACTTGAAATTTGTCTGAAATATTCCTTGATAGCAACCGCAACCGCAAGTGATTTTCTGTAGCAACCGTTACTATTGTAACCGCATAAATAATATAAAATGAAAATGTTTATGAAAGTTAATTAGAAAGAAAAAGATGAAAGATCGATGGAATTCAAAAAATAAATAGCCTATAACCATCTATAAATCTTTCCGTGTCGAATGCTCATGTTCCGGTGTCGATACGTTCACTAGTTTTCACGTGAATGGCGAACAAACAAAACCCATTTTCATTATGTATAGTGCTTGCTAATCGTTGATCTATTTAAACAGTTCGTCGGGTACTGGGTTTGCAAATCCATGGTACACGGCCTAATTAGTTTTAATTTACTCCTAGTAGGAACAGTGTTATTTTTTACTACTGTACCCACTAGCAGTGTAGTTATCTGGCGACGTTTGATTATCTTATCATACGAATATACATTGACTTATAGAACATTAGATTACTCATTTGCCAAAGGAATGTCATGGACTTGAGAAGAATACAAGCAAGAATCTTAGCAGTTCCGGTGGTAGGTTTCTGTTGCCGGAGACCGTTTAGGCTGCCACTGCAGCTGATATTTCTGCCCCCAAAGAGTAGTGTGAAAACATTACTGTGTTCCGGCTAGAAGGGCGCTATAGCTAATAAAATCACTGAGGTAAGAACATTTAGCATCCTATGTCTTAAAACAACAAGCATAATTTGGTGATATGTATACCATTCTAACTAGCCATAGTTTGTTAACAAGCGTATCACTTAACAGCGTCTCATCGCTTTGTAAAAAAAATTATCTTACTGCTTGTGTATCAATACGTTTTATTATATTGTTTGCTATATATAATTTCTATTTATAATTCCTTAATTTTTGTTATTAATTATTTTACATTGCTTTTAATTTCAACAGTGGGATAAAAAATTGTAATAAATTATATACATTTTGAGTGACATTAATGTTAACTATGCAGGTGGGGTCGAAAAATAATCACCATCTAAACTCCACAACATATCTCCTTGCAATAGACCTAAGGACCTTCGTGTTACAAGGCAAGTCATAGAGGCCATTTAAAAATAGAGATACTATTTACCACTTCAATGATAAAGAAAATATCCTTTTAAATGTAGAGTTGGGAAGAGATTTTTTTTGGATATTTTAGTTAATTATAAAATTTGATCCGCTCGCCTTATATCGGTAGATGGCTTGGCTTGGCTTGGCTTGGCTTTGGCTTTACCGCAGTTTGAATTATGTGGGTATTGTTCACCGAAAATAAATCGAACTGAAACCGGCAAACTTTCATTATCCCGTATTGCAAACGAAACAAAAAGTTTAAACGCTCCTTATAAGAATGTTGCCATAAAGCTCGGATAATTGATGGCTTAATTATATTGATTTATATTCGCGTACAGCGCGCTATACGGTATTTAATACTTTACACTTTGGTTCACACCTCGAATCGTGCGCTAAAGTTGCGCGGACCAGGGTTGGTAACAGATCCCCGGAGAAATAATTACAAAATTTTAATTTTTAAGCAAACGGAAATATAAAACTTTTTATACTTAATGTATTCACATCGACAATATACATAGTTATTTAGAAAATGTCATTCTTATAAAAAAATTACATTGTATTTTTGATATAGTACTACAGCTTAGTTAATAAAATGTGTATAAATATAATAATAATGTTGAAATGGATGTATGGTGTGATGAGGATGGATAAAATTAAGAATGAGTATATTAGAGGAAGTCTGAAAGTTGCTCCAGTGACAGAGAAGTTGAGGAGCAAGAGGTTAGCGTGGGTACGGGCATGTTATGTAGAGGGATGAAGGACATATTACAAAGAAAATAATGAGTATGAACGTGGATGGTTACAATGGGAAGAGGAAGACCGAAGAAAGTGTGGATAGATTGTGTGAAAGATGACATGTGTAAAAAGAGTGAATTCAGATATGACGGGTGATAGAAGGATATGGAAGAGAAGTATACATTGTCCTGACCCCACATGGCCGAGGAAAGGGCAAGAGGAAGATAATAAAAATAATCTGCTCTGTTATTGTTCTTACTATTAGGCCTCGGATCCTTCACTTGCTAGGAGCGGGGATGAAAGCTCATATGTCCGATGAAAGCTCATGTTCTATGGGATCAAACACTCGTCTCTTTGATACGTATAGTGCACATCTTACAAACTGACAAGCTTCTTAAAATTTGTACATAATGCTTAATAAATGTAGTAATATTAGGCACTGAATTTCACGGTTGGGAGCCCTATTCCAAATCACTAATAGGAGGAAGACAAACGGCTCCCGAGCAGATATGGAGCTTCATTAATGGCGTAGCGTTATTATTTTTAATCACCGATCGTATGTAACGAGTTGACAGTGGAATAATTTATATGTACTTAAGTGTACGGTTATCTCCGGCGGAATTTGGACGTTTTGATTTATATTAAGCGCGGCCGGCGGACGGAGATGCGGCGCCCGCTTTGCGAATAACATGTATGTGATGGATGCATTTAATGAGGATCGAACGATCAAAAAATTATATTTAACTTGAGAAGAAAAAAAATGTTAACCATTCTTACTTTTCTTTATTTTGAATATAAAAAACAATAGTAAATTTCATAGACGATAAATCTACTTAGCGACTGTATGGTCTACATTAAGTAGTGATGCATTTTTCTTAGCATTTGTCTAATCTTATGATAAGGATTACGGCGGGATGTTATTAATAACATGTTTATAAGTAAACTCTTACTGTGAAACTATCTTTTATTATTTGTAATTAATTATTTTAGTTGTGTTAACTTGAGCATTTATCGTACATAAAACGGAAATGAAACCAGCTCCAATGCTGTTGCTAAACATGTTCCTGCAGTAATCATTAATTATGGGTAATTAAGTTAACGTATTAAATTGAAAGTGTGATCATAGATATTAGTCGGTTTAGTAAGCTAAAGTGGCGATGTGAGAATGACAGCGTGACGATCAGACAGCTGTTGAACCAGAAAAATTTTAAAGTCGTCTCAAATTCGTCAAGAATGACTACTCTTGTAAAAATCGAACTGAATCCCTGAATACAGGAGATAACGGAGTAGTTCCACTAGAAATAGAACAGAGAGAATTTCATAACCAGCAATGGATATCATTTGGTTGAAATAACGACGATGCTGAGTTGAGCGGACAAATTCATTAAATCATTAAAATATCATTGTGACAGATTTATTACTAATATTTCTAAAACAGTTTACCTCAGTTTAAGAGAACATGATCCGATCCTTAGAGCAGCTTCTAAAACCGTGACAGCAGCCTGGTACTGCCCCGCGGCGAGAAGTTCTTGTCCTACGACCTGCAAATAAGTTATATGAAGTGTCGAACTATATAAAACAAAAGACAGGAATAGTTAGAGACAGGTATAGACATGTTCTTAAAACACCATTTGTTTTAATTTCATATTTTCTTTTATTTTATTCATAAAGAGATGAGACGAGAGATTACCTTGATAATTGATTGATTCGTAATACACCTACTCATAACAACGTAAAGCTAGTTAGTATGATATATACAGCACCACATTATGCTAGTCGCTTTGAGCCATTAAATGTTGTGTCTTTATTCCAGTAATTTCACTAAATACAACGCCTTTCAAATCGGAACACTGTAATATTTGGAAACTATTGTATAGCTGCAGAAATGAGAGTTGCCGTGCTCGTGGACGGTCTCCGGCAGTAGACATCTACAACCAGTAGGGTTTTATCCATCAATCTAAACGCAGTTTAAAATCTTGTCTCTTTTAGGTTCATTTTTGAAAGTTGCTTTATGCTCACTCTATTAAAGTAAATAAGTCGAAATGAATTTTATATAAATGAAAAATGATTTTATTTCGATATTATCTACATTATTGAATTTAAGGACAATGTATTCTTCATTACCGGAACCATTAACTAAAAAGTGTGCAAAGCACATGTGAAATTGGATGCTTTGAGGCGTTGTTCTGCCGGCCTTAGATTATTTGGACGCTTCAATATGATGTCTTTCGGTCCGTTGATCTCTTTGTAATAACGCTCAGATGCGAATTTGAGTATCATTCGCCGTCACAAAAAAGTGCGACGAATTCTTAAATAATCCTTCTTTTGTTGCTTTGATCGAAGCCGTAAAACATTTAGAGGAGATTCAGACATTTCGCTGTGTTGTTTGGAGAACACCCACGGTGACGAGCAAGCGATAAATCGCCTAAAAAAACATGAAAAATGTATCTAATTCAACCCCAACAATATTATCATCTTAACCTATGGACGCCCAATGCTGGACATGGCCTATTGTAATGTATTCTACAAAATATAGTCGTGCGCTATTTGAGTACAAAGGCTCCGATTTTTAATGTTGTCTAAATATAGAGGGTGTTTTGCATATATAAAACGTATAAATATATATAAAAATATATTTAAATATATATAAAACCCTAAGAATATAAAAATTGAGAATTGACTTGTAGTGTAATGTATGAAAATAGTTAATAACGTTCGACTAGAATAGATAGACCGTTTATTAACTTCACTGTACCTGTGTATGTCTTATATATGTATATATCTTAATAGGTAAAAACTCTGTTTTGGAACTCTTTACATAACGTTGATTAATATGTTTTTTTACCCGTCTTATCCCTTATATTATTGTTCAGATCTTTATTTTTTATATTTTATTCTATACACTTTACATTGGTTCTTACATAATTTCTATTTCAATCAGAAATCAATCATCGGCAGAAAGGTATCTAGTCACTTCCTGCGACCTCCACTTTAAGGGTGCATCGTGTGGGGGACCTTTCAATACTACATCTACCAATACGCGGTTGCCACTCAATAACCTTACTGTTCCATCGGCCGTCACTCCTTCAAGCAATGTGCCCTGTCCAATATCACAAATTTTGCAATTTGCTCTAATCTATACTTATATCGTAGTGTTGACAGGCCCTCCACTAGGTGGTCTGACGGTTTGGTCAAGGTCTCTAGAAGCAGCTAGATGCAAGCAGCGCAGGATCGATCGAAATCTTTAGGAGGATACATGTCTAGCAGTGGAAGTCTGCCGGCTAATGATAATGATGATGAATGCGTCTTTAAGTTTAGGTTTTATAATATTAAAAACAAAATTTAGAACAAAAACTAGGTTGTTTTAAAAGCACAGCTGTTATTATAACGCGAAGCTGATGGCAGGGATTATCTCCAGCGACTTTTGTAATGTACGGTACAAAAAAATTTGTAATGTAGGCAAAAAATGGATTAATTTCTCCGGTTTTGCTTCCCCGCGTCCTGAACTTAAGTAGTCAACGGAGTAAGCTAAGAACATAGCAGTGACTATTGAAATTTTATTTAATCCATATAAAAAATAAATTAGAAAAATGAAAACGGGTTATCAAAATTTCAAGTTTATATTAAGATAAAGCCGGAAGCCGCTGGATGCTGGCAGTGCAAGACCGTTCGGTGTGCAGATCTTTGGAGGAGGCTTATGTCCAGCAGAGCACATTTATGGATTGATGATGATGATTACGATATAGTTGTTATTATTGCAAATTTTATTACAAAGTTCTTTGGTAAAAAAATGTTATTGATTTTATTGTATGTAGTTTGGTCCCATCTAGATCTGATAACGTAAACAAATAATAAGTGATTCCTATCATTTCGAGATTCGTGAGGTTATTGAAATTGAATAATATTCTAATTTTAACAGATAAAATGATGAGGCTACTACCACCGACTTGGTGTCTCATTATTATTAAACCAAAATACCAATCATACTACTAAAAGAGTTCTAGATACTGTGAGCCCATTCTGTCTAGATCGGACTGTGAACAATGGTTAAAAAAGCTGTATGTAATCAGTGAGGACCATGACAATAGGGCATCGGTCATCTCAGTCGTATGACTAAGTTGGCTACAAAGCTATATTATTTATTTATTTATTCATTCGACTAAGTGACGAGACTAACGCGATATTTCCTGATGCTAAATGTTACATTTATCCGTAACTTAGGATAACATACATACACCAATAATTTCACTAACTTCTCTCTCAAAGTGCCTCTCCTTTACTCGAGGTTGGCCATCGATTTGGTGCCTGTTCTGGGACATATGGAACAGTTACCTAAGACTGATGATATCGGTCCACTCCCTTATGTTTCGCAAACAAAATTTTTTTCGGCCCCCGACGAGTTTTCTACTACCGTTTCAAATCGAAATACAGTAAAGTTTACACACTACTGTTTGGCTGCAGAAATAGAAGCTGCGTGCCACCAGTAAAAAATTGAGTCATTGTTGAAATAAAAGCGACTGAATATTTAAATATTTGTTACATTAAATAAGATATCATTAAAATATTTCAGGTTGATGTAGCCGAAAGTTTCGTTGTCTACGAGGCCATTTCGACTATTCATGTCTACACTGCATCAGCTGTCAGCAGATTGTATGTAAATGCGGGAGTCGAGTTCGTATTTATGGCTCTTTGATCACTCAGTCCCATTGTCCGAAAGTATAGTGCCGCCAAAAATGCCCAGACGGCGAATTGGACAGAAGACGCCGCGGTCCGTATGCAAATTTATCTCGGTCTTTAACGTTGCTAGTTGGGTCTCGCATACCGAGATATTCGATTATTATTTAAGGTTACCCTATTAATACTATCGATTTATTTTTTATCGCAACACAAGAGAGGAAATCGATAATTGCAAAAAAAATATATAATACAACTCAACAAACGGAACTCACGAACATGCTTAGCACTAATGTCATAGAAAAATATATTACTGTACTCGTTGGAAGTGAATTTTTAATAAACTTAAAAAAATATTTTACCACGCCCGAGATGTTCATCTGATGGTAAGTCATACGCCTGCCCATAAATACATGGTTTTAGATAAGATAATATGTATATCATGACATTGTGCTCGTTGCCTTGAGATGTAAGATGTTAGACTGTTGGGCGGCAGTAATAAGAGTTGCGGTGGACGGTCGACAGTGGACGGACCTAGATGGTCTCGGGCTTACCACCAGGGACTTACCACCAGTTAAATATATTAATTAGATAGGAATATTCAATGATAAATATAAATATATAATTCAATATTAGACAGACTAATTCAATATTTATTTCTGATATCTTTTCTTTAATGTTATTGATCAGATAGCCCTAGGCAAGTGTCTTTTGAGGTTCATTAAATCAACAAAAGGTTTGAAAGCTTCTGTCAGTCGGTGATAGGCCTCTTTTGTCTGTCTGTCGTGACTGTCTAGGTACCACTGGATCTAGTACGTCTGCCGCCAAATAGCAATATGCAAATAAATCTTCCAGTTTGAAAGGCGCTGTTGCTAGCGTAGTTACTAATAATCATCACCTTAAGTCTCAAAGCGACGAGAATAATCAAACAAAAAAAAAAAAAAAATCAAACTCTATGTGTGACAATCCTTAAATTTCCGGTGGTACTTATACTGACAATATAGTTTCGGCTTCGGGCACCACGTCCGGAGCATTGGGTATCAGATGGCATTCAGCTGTGATACGGGCGGTTGTTTAAATATCGTTATATTCGACAGACCGACGTCTGCATCACGATGCACATTATTTCCGTTCAATTTATTTATCCTACCAATTTAAATAAGTGCAGTATATTTTAGCAGTTCATTTTGTATACTCCAATATGGCGGACAAAATGTACTCGTATATTTAATTTATATTCCCCCGTTATTAAATCGACATGAATTTTAACGTTCATCAACGTCATTTTATTTTAAATTGTTATTAAACATTTTAAAATACATTTTTTTTAATAAAACAAATTTCTTACAATTTACATTTATTTAATAAAAAGTATATCATTTTCTGTACTTTTTCCTAGTATATGTATATGTTGAGTTTTAGGTTAGATGATACTACAAACTACATTTGATTAGGCCACACTACCTTCTAGAATCTTAGAATGCCATCATGGCACAGAGGATAAAACTCTTGCTTTATAAGATGAAAACTCGTCTCCGGGGTTCCATGAGATAAATTTTCTATTGTGATAAGGTATTTTTAAAACCACTGGTATAACCATTGCTTTCATATTTTAAATCATACAAGAGCCAGTGTTTTAAGCGAGCGACAATGTATCATTTGTTTAAAGCTAAATCAAAATTGTTTTTACATATTATTATATAGTACTATTATACTTAAATTAACATTTCCTTGGTGTTAATAATTAATATGTAACTTACTGATATTAAGACGAAAGGTGATTGATCTAACTTCATGGCTTCTAGTTGCCTGAATGTGGGTTCCAATGTCACCCGCAATGGAGATTTGAGTGATGCTTCCACCAACGCGGCGAGGAGTTGTCGCGACGTGGGCTCCACTCCCAAGCCTGAACTGAAGGCGGCCAGAGCCTCGCCGTGACGACCCAGACATTGTAGTGCAACACCTGTACAGAGCCAATAAAGAAAATTAAATATTAACATTTGCTACAAATCCAATGATTTGATCATCATCCAAATACCAATATACATGTAAAAGATGTGATGATTTGAACATTACCGTTATGGTAATTATTGTGTTTGGGATGCCACAATTTTTCTGCGCAGGCAACAATTGTGACGACAGTATATAAGTGTTGCTATCTATCTAAATGTTACCAAACTAAGCAATCGTCACCTAAGACAATTATAAATAAGTATTAATAATGTTTGCAAATAATCATTTGTAATGTCATTAACTACTTGAGTTATTGACTGATTAAAAATTGTTATTCAGACAAGTTATCTTACGATCAGTTATTTAATTAACTCTTTACAATTACAATTTTAATGTTGCTAGCTGCGTTTGCTTCTTGCAAGGATGATCTATAAACGCCAATGAGAATTTTATTGTAATGCGAAAACAGTATTGTAATGTTTCAACTCACATTTATGAGATAATGATGAAGAATTCATTGCGATATCTTCATTACCTCTGTGTATCGCACGCATTGAAAAGTGAAACGTTGATTATTGACAATTACAATAGAAATGCGGAAAAATCACGCTTTAATGATCGCGTGATATATTTGAGTGCTATTAAATATTCGAAGCGTTGTTTATTTGCTTATCGTGTACGTCTTCCGTTCACTTTCCAAAAAAAAAAAATATTTCATTGTCTACACGGTTTTACGTTTTAGTAATACTCATTTGTATATATATATACATTATTAGTTATCTCCACGCTTCGCTGGTCGGAGCACCCCCGCAAATCTCTTCGGGGAAGATATTTTCTAAAATCTGTTCTTAGCTGACCTATACTCGATAAAAGGATTATTTCTACCAAAATTTCAAGTCTCTAGCTCTTATGATTCCAGATATATCGTTTTCAGTCTCTGCATACTTGAAAATCTCTATATTTATTTGGTTTAGTTATATATATACATAGATATGCGTCTGTATGTATGATAATATGTTAATAAAGGCTATACAATAAATTATTAGTATGTCGTTAGTTTGTAAACAGCTGAAGCGATTCTGACGATATTTTCACTGATATACAGCTCAGAAGAGTTTTCATGTAAGTTTTAAAAGTAAATGGACGTGCATATTAGGTGTTGTAAAAGGTGACTAGAAATAGACTAGAATGAAATACAGCTACTCTCCGCTACAGAAGATAATGTTATGTTAAGATGACTTATTGATGATGTAACAATATATGACGTGTCAGTGTTATTAATAAGCGATTCTAACATATAATATTTATTGCCAGGTTTTCTTAATTGGAAGTGTTGTGATGTATTTCATTACCAGCCGTCGGTTTGTACCATTTTTTTTTATTATCTATCTTACCTTGTCTGTAATATGCTTTTGGCCAATTTGGACATAGCTCCCGAGCTCGTGTCGCATCTTGTAATGCTGCTGCAAACTGTCCTTGCTTCAAACGCGCTGCCGACCTATTCAATAGAAAATATAACAAAAATTATACGTTAACTGACTATTTTTTTATCTGGTGGCATGCATCTGTTGTCAGACCTTTGGGTAGGCACCACTGCAGCTTCTATTTTTACCGCCAAACATCAGTTTACAAACATTACAGCGTTCCGGTTTGAACGGCGTTCTAGCTAGTGAAATTACTGAGATAACGTGAATTAATATCTTATGTCTCAAGGCGACGGCCACAGTGTGGTGCACTGTCAATCATTCTAACTAACGCCACGTTGTTATCGGCAGGCGTATCACTTACCATCAGGTGAACGTCCCTCTCGAATCGTCGCTTAGTTTAATTAAAAAAAAGTATTCTATATAATTGAGCTCGATGCAAGTATACTTTTTTATTTTTATCTTGCAAAAGGTATACTTATCTATTAACACGTTTTTTCAAATAAAGCTGTCTTAGCTACCATTTGATTGCATTTTTCGATATTCGTATTACTATAGTTTAGTTAAGTAAGTTTGATATATCTATACATATATATTCGGTTTGCAGACTACATTTTTCAGAGTAAATGTTATAATAGGGATAATATTATTATCCAGTACACCATCCGATGTGTTTGTGGATAATAGAAGCCTTTTACTAACAACTTGAGTGTTTGCTGGCTTGTCAAGTATATTTACTAACAATCGAAAGCCGTTTTTACAAAAAAAATACAGAAGGTTTTAACTTTTAATATTTAAGATGCAATTAAGATAATAATTATTCCACTCGTATTTACATCAAGTTTGCTTTTAAAGTAGAAAACAAGTATAAAATATATTAACCTGGAATATCTCAGATCAGTTATTACCCATGAAGCCTCAAGTCGGCGTAAAACGTTTTGGTATCATAAAAATTTTGCTGTAGAGATGTAGATCGTAAAATTAGGAGATAGGAAAGGAAATACTCGCATGTCTTTGCAGGTTGTTAGTAACAATAAAAAATCTGATAACAAAATGACATCACTTGTTATCTGTTCAACAGTACGTTGAGATTCATACCTGTTGCTGTATAATATGTGGTTGGCGGGATCTAACGTTAACGCATCGGTGTACAACGCAACAGCTGTTGAGAAGTCCCCTGCCTGGCAGGCAGCATTCGAAGCCCGCACTTTCTCCACAAAGAGAGCTCTCGAAGCGGCCCCCAAGGACGCAGAGCCGGATGGCTCTACCTGCAACGGATTTAGAATCAGTATTCGAGCACAAGTTAGTTTTCACAGCAAAAATTGACCTCAAGAGGTCACTAGTTATAGTATGATCGAATGTACATTTAGTATGATATCTCAAATTACTTTAGTCGTTAATTTTTTTGTTAAGGCATATTAAACTTTATAGTTTATAACATAAACATAAAGAGCCCACATAATGATTCTGCTGCTGCGACTCGGATGTATCTCTGACAAGAGAAAACTTAATATAATTCATTCACTACGTTGACCAAGTGCTGTTGGCAGATGCCACAAGTCCTCGAGATTTGTGCTTTGAACATCTCCATTTTTTATAATTTTTTCATAAGAATCTCAAGTTCAGTAGAGATTGAACACTACACTAAAACTGGGATATCATCGATTGAAACTTTGGGGTAACTTTAATATTTCTTAACGAAGACGTTATATTTAAATATGAGTGGATGATGACGGATGGTCGATAAATGGTCACAAAACTAATGCTGTATGCGGTATAAGTCAAAATATTAATGTAGTACTCAGTAAAGAAATGGCTGATGAATATAAAGCTTTGAAATATTCTATTATTTGCTTGATTTTAAAGTGTAATTTAAAAAATTAAACATGTCAGCGACTAGACAGGAAGCGAAACATAATAATCATAAATATTGTTAATCAAACAGGATATAGACGATATTGATGCGCATTGCTTTATTTAATGAGCAATACACGAACGCACACGTCGGCCTACGAAATATGTGTATTACGTAAAAGGTACTTTCACATTACAACTAATGCCGCTTCCATTTGAATAAAATACCGTGGAAGTCTTGCTTACCACAATTATATTTCAAATGGTCTGGCAATAAACGTTTTGATTTTAATTGGATCGGACATTTACGATCCTGTTGATTTAGTGTTTTATTATTTTATTAACCTTTTCACTGCCGAAACTCAAGGTAAATTAAAACTTGTAGGTTGAGCATTAACAGAATGAACGTGTCCATCTGGGTTTGTATAGCAGCTTTACTTGAACGTTTACTTTCAAGTAAATGTAGAAAATTACATAAACAATGCAATTTTCATATGTACAATTTTTTGCCTTAACAAGATACTTCGTTCTTTATAATCGACATAAGTACGGATATTTTTTGTTTCCCTACTTCTCCTATTGTTACTATTCAGGGCTTTATAGGTTTGGTTTTGGAACAACCAAATCACAGCACTACGCTTCCGTTTTTTGTTAGTATAATAACATTATAAGGATTTCTAATAAACAATTGGTTAAGATGAAAGACACAAAGTTGCCTCGATTCCGCAGCCATTTTCCAAGAAATTGTATAACAAAAGCTTTCATAAATATTTACAAATCTAAATGTCCCGTGTCCCTATAACAAAGGCATAAAGGGCCAAAGGACTTTGCTCATAATAAGTAGGCAATAAAAAGACAATGTCGACGTGCTACTGAATTCCGGAGCCCTTAAAAACCGGTCCTGATTGACTTCTGTTCATGCCATGGGTCCTATATTTTTTATGGCATATTCCTAGTGATACTTTATTGTGATGACAGTGACAGCATTGATGGTCAATGATATCCATATTTGTGGAAAACTTAAGAAAGCTTTCAATAAAGAAATTTAAAAGACTAAAAAACAGAAGTTTATCTTTTTTGAGCATGTTTGTTTTTTTAACTTATTTTACATGTTTTGCAAGTACCGTCTATGCTTAACCCTGAGGAGGCAAAGAATAACCATAAAATAAACTGCAACATACATTCAGAATTGGACGTTCATCGGTTGAAGTGATGATGATAGGGATACCCCAGCCTACTGTGTATAAATAATAACTTTTTAGATAAAATGGAACCTATTTTTTTTCAATGAGATAACATTTGGCCTCAATCTCACTTGATATTAAATAACAATGAAGCTGTAAATGATGGGGAGTGCTCACATATGTTGACAATGCCATAAATGAGATAGATATATAATGTAACGGTGGTAACAAGGCGGGACCGAAGTAATTTTATCATCATCCAAACTTCACCACATGTTGTGGAAATCACACTAAGAACCTCCACCATAGAGATCAAGCGGTTAATTGCCATGGATGCAGTTGTACTTAAGTTAATGCTTGGATACAGTTTATTACGATTTAATATAGTTAAACGGTACTTAACAGCAGTAGTCACGCACATAAATGACGAAGGCACAACCGAGCAACGTTCATAGTGATTACTTAAGTTATTGCACTTATTTAAGTGCAGACTTAACTTACCTGTTGTACAAAGAGAAAAGGGCATCCTTTACCTCATAAAGTATTACTGCATAACTGTGGCAGGTCACAGTAAGGGTGTGAGTAGGGTATAATCGATAATAAAAGTATTCGATTATCGATCATTTTTCTCATAGAACTTGTTATCGATAGTTACATAATTATGCTGTATGTTTAAATTATAATATCTGATTATTTTATAATATTATGCTGAGTTTTTTAGTGCATAGATTATTTGTTGTGCTAAGTATTTATCTAAAAATATTTTATTAATATTAATTACAATATTTTTTTACAAAAGTTATTACTATTATATAATTTTTATACAACCATAGACTTTTAATAGTCTGTGGTTACTCGTTATGCGTGTCACTTCACTATGTGGGCGGTAACTTTCTATGAAGTATTATATTAGGTGTATTACATATGTCGAAAAAAAAACGAAACTTCATGTGCGTGAGCTGCCAAAATAATCATAGTGTGTTTTATAACATTCGTAGAAATAGCCTTCAGTGTCCATTAATAAAGTTTTAGGGCCTGTCACATAAATGAGCATCTGTAATCATATATTTGTTTATACCTTAGTACATTTTTTAATAAATGTTATCTTCGAGAAATATTCCTTACGAAGAATAATAAACAAGATCAAGATAAAGAAAGTTCTAATCTTTTGTTGTACTAATAATAATTTACTGTATTAAGCTACATATAAAAATATTTGAAATGAAAATCTGGTTTTGATATATACTTTTTTATAAACCCATATAAATATAAATTTTTAAAAGATACTTTTGTTTTTTTATATCACCTATTTGTACCAATGTAATAATGTCTAAAATAATGTTGCCGTTTTATTTATTTGTAAAGATTAATTTTTTTTTCTAAAAAAACATTTGTCATTATTTTAACATTTTTAGAAACATTATCATATCTTATTGTCCATTCTTCTAAGGTTATGCTGAGGTCACAATTGCTCGTTAGTCAACTGATGTATGTAATTAAAACTTTCCTCTATACATTTAATTGAACTACTAGAATTTTTGTCATCTAAATATTATGTATTAGTGCAATTAAGTGTAATTTATTTCAATTTAAACAAATTTAGCTAGCTGATACCAAGCAAGTGGCATATACATCTTTTGTCTCTGCTGATGTGGAAGGTTGTCTAGATTTTTTGTACAGGGTGGCGCAAAAGTAATCCTCCTATCAGAAAATGCTATAAATTTTGCGATTGGCCCCTAATGTCAGTTCTGTTTTGACATTTGTGTAGTAAACACATGCGAAATACACGTTAATAAACAATGTTACGCTACACTGCTCCAGAACACGGAATATTGGTGACTATTTATTTGACAAATAATCGGTCGGTGACTTTGGCACAACGTAAATTTCGTCGCAGATTTCCTTGCCGTCGAACGCCTACTGGTGAAACACTGCGACGTTTAGCCGCTCGCCTCGAAGAGACTGGCACAACACGAGATGCTGCCAGGCGTGGCAGACCCCGGAGTAGCCGTTCTGCAGAGAATATTGCTGCTGTAGCCGAGGATGTCATGGAAGCGCCGTCGACATGGACCAGACGATGTGCCACGCAAATGGGTATCAGTCGACGGTCATTACAGCGAATTTTGGTACAAGATTTGAAGATGTTTCCGTACGAAGTCCAGACGGTGCATCAGCTGTTAGCTGCTGACCGCCAATCGCGTCTAACATACGCTCAAGCCATCCTTAATCACCACCAAAAGGAAGATGAATTTTCATCAAAAATAATCATGAGTGATGAGGCCCATTTCTATCTTAGCGGGTACGTAAATAAGCAAAATTTACGCTTCTGGGGCACTGAAAATCCGCGTGTACCGCACGAAGAGCCATTACACCCGCTCAAAGTCACTGTATGGTGTGCTGTTTTCGCTGGAGGAGTCATCGGACCTTTTTTCTTTGAAGACCTCGCGGGCCAAACGGTTACTGTGAATGGTGAGCGCTACAGAGCAATGATCAACGAGTTCTTTTTGCCGCAACTTGATGAATTGGGATTGGAAAACATGTGGTTCCAACAGGACGGTGCAACGGCACACACTGCACGTGCCACAACCGATATGCTGAAGGATGCATTTCCCGGGCGCCTAATCTCTCGTTTTGGCGATTTGCACTGGCCAGCAAGATCGCCTGATTTGACCGCTGCAGACTTCTTTTTGTGGGGCTTTTTGAAGTCGCGGGTTTATGTCAACAAGCCTCAGACTCTTGCAGCTCTTAAAGACAATATCCGTCAAGAATGTGAGGACCTATCGCCGGAAGTTTTGGCCAAAGTGATAGAAAATGCCATAAAAAGGGCTCAAATGACAATCAACTGTGGCGATGGCCATTTACATGACAAAATATTCTCGACTTGATGTAAAAAAATTAAAAGACCAAATAAAAATAATCCACAAGAAGAATCAAAGTTTTTCATTTTTTTTTTAAATTACAGCCAAAAAACGTCATAAGGTTATTTTTGCGCCACCTTGTATATTTGTCAAGACTAATTTCGTTCGCCTGTATAAAGGCATTAGACTAGTACTATGAATAAAAAGCTAACTTTTGTTACTAAACTGAATTGAAATAAATATTTAGAGTATAATAGAATTATAACTGACGCACAGTTAAGACATCAGCTCAAGAAGAATTTCTCCGTGGCGAAGTATCCAATCATTTGCCTTATAACATGTGGGCTCATCTCCAAGATCTTTTGGCTCTATAGTTTTATTTATTCTACGAAGCAACAAAACGAGCGCGACGTTCACTTCATTAGTGAAACAGTTGTCCCGTAACAACGTCTCGTTTGTTAGGATAACATACACTATACCATATTGTACTCGTCGTCTTGATAAGAAATTAAGTTTTGATAACTTAGTATTTTTACTAACTACAGCGCCTTTCAAACTGAAACACAGTAATGTTTGCACATTTTTTTTAAAACCGTTCCTCCCATTTATATGAGACCGGATCCCTGTTTACATTTTTCTTTTCTCTCTTTATTTGCTTATCATTTTCTTATCCTATTCCTTGTTTTCTTCTTCTCCTCTTTCTATCTTATCTTTCTTTACGCAAACTTCCTTTCTGCTATTTTCCTCCATTCTATTTCCTTCTTTTATCCGTCTTCTTTAATAAAAACAACACACACTTCTTTATTTTTTCAGCTTAATTTTTCCTATTTCATTTTCTTATCTTTTAATGCGTGTCTTGTTTTTAGTTATAATTCCCTCTATTACCTCTTTAAAGAATATTAAGAAAGTGAGCCGACTGTTGGAATCGCCAATGAGGGTGGCAATGCTACCTGCGCTTATTGTTTTATCCGACACGGTTCACATTTGTAGCGCTTTTTTACATATAAGGGACACCTCGTGATCAAGTGCAACATGGTCTGATCTACCGCCGGGTCACAAAGGCACGATGGACTCTCCTCGAGTTTAAACCTGTGAAGGTACTCAGAGAATCCCCCGTACCCCGTGAACATCTAGGCCAGTACCGTGTCTAGCTCCACTTAGCGGAGTGCTAGATACGCCAATGCAACGTTCGGGAAAAATATTCACATTATTGCAGTCGTCGTGCCTTCCACATACCGTTTGTTCCACTCGTCAAGCGTTCTCAGCCTTAGCTGTCGCTTAACAAAAGAAAAAGGACATCTCGCGTATACCGGTATCCTCTTGCTCCTCAGGGCCGCATCCTTGACCAGCTGGTCCGCCCTTTCGTTGCCATCCGTTCCCGCGTGCGCTCTTACCCAATATAATCTTACATCCGTCGCGCTATCTCGCTCTCTTTATATTCTCTTTCACTCTTAATGCTATGGGATGCAGGGTTTGGGGTGTGACGGCCGTTTCTAGGGCGGACCGTGAGTCGCTGAGAACAGCATACGACTGGAGCGGCTCTCTGGCCGCGTACCATGTCGCTTCTATTAAGGCCAGCAGCTGCTGGGAGTGCCCACGCTTCACCTTAAATAAGATGGCAGCTTCTTGGACCCGAGGATCCAGAGGAAGCAACCCAGCAAGCGCTAAGGCCGAGTGTAACGATGCGGTCCGGTGGATTCGCGCAGTTTTCTACACGAAGCCGCGCTGAAACGCGTCAAGCTGCTTTCGGACCAGCAGCATCTTAGCTGCCGGCGCCCATGCACTCGTCGCATACAATATGGTGGGCTCCATGTTTGCACATTACTCTTTGGCGGCGATAGGAGCTGTGGTGATGTGTACCTTTTTATTTTTGCCAAAGGAGAATCTCCATAGTATACTCTGCGTCTAGAGGATAGACAGAATTATCTGGGATTTTATCGACTAAAACCCCTTTTGGTGGTGATCCTTAGTGCTGCGCGGCCCGGGAACTCCTACAGAACACCGATGCTTCCCCAGCACCTTCTCTTTGCAATGATAAACACGATGTCATCTCATACTTGTTGTTCACCCTGGGCTTGCTTATAAGGCAATAAGGGTTCCCACCTTTAATACCCGTGAATCCGAAAATCCTTTTAAGTGTCTTCTACGGTACAAAATAATCTATTGTAGACAGTAAAAATAAAAAGAGCATTAATTCAGTTCCGGTCTGTTTTGCCGTCTCCTATTTTAATGTTTGCATAGTGAAAAGTTAGTCCGTTTGATACAAACGTTTGCCTATTTCGTACTTATTCTCGAAAGGGAAACAAACGCTCCAAACATGGAGTCCTTTCGTCCGTATTAAGCATAGAAACTTAAAAAAAAAGTAAAGGAACGATTATAAATTCGAAAAGGCGTGAGGCGTTACCACCTGCGCTATCTAGCGGACCGCATCGGAAGCGAGACTTTTTTTTTGGTTTCTCACGAACCGCATTCTCTTAGCGTACCATTAAACATCCAGCCTCACATCCAGACACGCCAGCAGACACATCCAGACTGTACGTCCTGCGCGCTGTACATCGTCGCGTCGCATTATCCTGTCCCGCGCGTCCGTTGCGAGTAACGACGTAATGTATTGCGTGAGAGTTAAAACGTGTTGGTTAATAAATAAGCGACAAAATACGCCATTTTACTTTCAAACTATCGCAACGTTTTTTTTATTAAAGAAAATCGTTTCTCTTTTTTATAAATACAACGATACAAAACTCGATATACTTTAATATTCTCAATAAAAAATCGATTAAACATAGTCTTGGATGATTGACTAGGGTCTATCGTATTGCGTTTGACATCCGTAGACGTTAAAATATTATTATACTTATCCATATGTTTGCCGTTTTTTTTACTTTCAAAAGTTCAATAAAATAATTAACAAACTGTATGTTTGTAATACTATGTTCAGAAGTAGTATTTTTGTAATTTTTATGTTCGAAGAAGCGACGGGACGAGCAAGATGTTGACCTGATGGTAAGTGATAAGCTTGCCTATAATAACGTAGCGCTGGATAACATAATATACACTGCACTATATAGCGCTCGCCGCTTAAAGACATAACATGTCAGACAACAGTCTCGTTACTCCAGTAATTTCACTAGCACAACGCTCTTCATTCCAGGACACAGAAATGTTTGCACACTACTGTTTGGCGGCAGAAATAGGAGTTGCGATATTATCCCATCAGTACCATTGATTTGGTAATTTAAATTTTTCAAGTAAGATTCAACAAATATTTAAGAAAGTTAAAAACATTAAACATTTATAGGAAAATAATTAATATAAAAATATTTATTATAATACGTATATTATAAATAGAAGTGTCTTTTAGTAATAAAAATATTTTTTCGTAAATTTTTGTAATGTATAACAGTATATAATCACCGATAAAGTTAGAATGGACTTTTGCTTGTTATTTTAACAAATCACTAAGACAAAAGATATATATAATAAAAATATTAATTCCCTAGGTTTTTTTTTAAATCGTGGCGCAGAAGTTTCTTAAAATAAATCGATATTGTAATACTACATAATTTTTACGATTAACTTTAACTTTTTCTATTTATTCTGTGGA
This sequence comes from Ornithoptera priamus, assembly GCA_029034505.1. Lineage (NCBI taxonomy): Eukaryota > Metazoa > Arthropoda > Insecta > Lepidoptera > Papilionidae > Ornithoptera > Ornithoptera priamus. Next base: position 3,727,608 of record JARDWD010000296.1, on the reverse strand, counting down.
TCTTGGGTGGATTAGAAAATTAGCCATTAAGGAGTTTTCTACACTCTTCGTCCCTTAGGTTTAAATTTAACAAATGAAAATTATTGAATAAAATATACATAACATATATTTTATGCATGTTTGGGAAAGATTTTCTCGTGGTTGTGATTGTCCGCAATTACTCACTTAAGTTTTGGAGCGTAAACGCACTGATGTTGAAGCGCGAGGAATGCGTTTGATTGGACCTGTCTCACTTGTCTGTGGGACAGTCAAATCGTTTCTTGTTCACTCTTGTTCTGGACCGAGACGGTTGTCTGAACATTGAAATTGCAACAAATTGTTCCATTCCACAGCCACGCTTATCATTGTTTATTGTTTAAAACTTGAATTTATCAACTCTAACTTTTCTTAATAAAATAGTATTTTTTTAATACCATTTGAATAACCATATCATCATAGATATGTAAAACGTTTTTTTCATAGGATCTTATGAAAATACCATAAGATAAATGCAGTCATAAATTTATCAAATGCTTAAAGGATTAAGAAGGAGAAAAAGATGCTATAGTTGGTCAAACGTTGGAATAAATACGATTTCGTTCATATTCTAAACTATGAATATATAAAGTAATATGCAATAACTTTGCAAATAATTTCATAAACTTTTTTAAGGTAAGTCTGCCATAGTTATGTATTGTTTTAGATTTGTACTAAATCTTAAAATATTATTGTAAAAATAATTACTATGTTGCAAAGAGGAAGTGTTTATCTTAAAATTAATATTTAAACGGGAAAAGTAGTCCCATGGAAAAGTTGCAAATATTCAATACGTGAAAATTTATCTGCTTTATCGGAGACCCCAAAAGGACTATCGATGTTGCTTCACGATTGGTTCGGTCATCTTGAAAAATGACGGACATAATGGCCCCTTATTCGCTTTATTAAAATTTCGTTTAAAGAGGCGCCTGATAACCGAAGAGCCACGTATATAGTAATTATTTTTTCTTTTAACCATCTCCAATTTATCTCGAAGCGCTGCTACACGAAGGTTTCGCGAGGCCTCGTATCTTTTTAAATACAGTTCAGGGTTCTAGTGCCGGTACTTTGCTGTTAATACAACATTGCTGATACGGTAATCTTAAAAGTAATATCTATAATGCAATTTTTTAATTAATTCTTTACGCAGTCATGATATCGTTGAAATATATGCATAATGTATCCTTGCAATTAATAAAGTTTGATTTATACAATGTAAAGACTTCTACTACAGATAGAGTACTTACGGAACATGTTTAGGTAAAAAGGAATAATAATCTTAACATAAAATCAGATGTGTAAGATAACTCTAACAGTGCAAGTGAAAACAAATGGAATATTGAGCGTCAACAAAAAATGCAAATAGAAAACTAAAACATTAGAATTGGGCCTCGAACCCTCTCAGGTAAAAGCGAAGGTAAAAAAAGAGAAACATGGCGTCGTCGGTCATCCTTTGTCTATTTTTTCCCGCCTATTTTCACATTGTGTGCACCATGGGATAATTACGAGATTCTTACCTGCCCAGTATAAAACAATTAACGTGTGTGGGTTCCGAGACAAATCAAATAATATTTGAGACCGGATTTGTGTAATTTTTGATGGTTTTGTCGAAAAGTGTTCTGGTATACGTGAGTAAAAATTTTATGGGAATCGATGTTCAAAAATGCTGTGCGTCACGGTTTCAAAAAAATGTATGAAAGATGAACCTACATTAAAAAGCGTATAAAACAATTTTTTTGTTTGTAATGAAATAAGTCTGGTAATAATACAACAATTTCTGTAAGGCTTGCGGCGACAGCCAATTATACATCAAAAATCTTCATGTCTTCAACTTCCGCGCATCTGTCCACTTCGCCCAGCGGCCCTGCTCCTATCACGACTGCATACTTATTTACATAAACCGACCGAATTGACAGTACACACTGATATAATGGTCGGCGTTGAAATGGAAATAATTTTGTATTTGATAAGATAATTCCTGCGAAATAATATATTATACGACTGCAATGCATTCCAGGAATTATTCAACAATCACTATCTACTTATATAGGACAAACTAAAAGGTCAATAAAAACCCGCCTAAAGGACAATATAGCTGATGCGAAATAACGAAGTCTGCAATCTATTTCCAAGTTTTAGATAACACCAACAATTACAACAGATCCGATGTGGTCAAGAAATTTTCCAAAAATAGCACTGATTCTCACCGAAGATGAATCGCCAGGCTATTTTATTAAAAAAAAAAACACGCTTATTATAATAGAAAAACTGTTGAGTATTACCATCGATTTAGGGTTCCTTTATTGAAAAAATTTAATTAGAGACCTTCAGGTTTTTAAAATACTTCACAGACAGTAATACATCAGTTGTCCTATTGAAATTGTCATCTTTCTCAAAATTCTTTTTGGTTAATTGATGAGTATAATGGGTTTATAGAATTTCTGCAGCTTTTGGCAGTTACCATCATCTCAAGCTGTCGTAACCATAGGTATTAAAAGATACGCGAAACGTTGGAGTATTTAGTAATGAAATAAATGCGACAAAACTCCTTAAATTTAGTATCATATAATTACATATATATTTTGAATTGAAAGAAAAGATAAGGTACTCTCTATGAATCCGTTTCGAACCTACATGAATGTTCATGTTATGTCGCAATATTATAAGGTCTCATAATATGATACCTTCATCATTTTATAGCATTGTAAGTTAATGCGTAGGAACAGAGAAATTTCTTTGATATTTCAGTTTTTTGTGTTCGGCACGCGTGGACTGGAATGCGCTCGTGACAATCGGTTTCGCGCGCAATCATCGTCAGCCATGTTGTTTTTGCTGTCAAAATGATAGCCTAGAGGCGACAAGTTGAGGTTTAAACAACGCTTCTGTATCCGACAGTTGAATAAATTACTTTTTTTTTTACTTTATTATTTGAATAAGAAATTACCGTTATCACTGTAGGTAATTGAGTTTAAATGTCTACTAATGTTAATGTTTATAAACTATATCTATTTGCACGTGTAGTGTTTGTGCGAAAAATAAATTATAATTATTATTAATTCAAATAAAAGTTTTCATTTCATCTCTTATAACTATTATAAGATTTATTTTAAAAAAATTGTTTTAATCACTAGAATAAGCTTTTCTGTACATGTTTTTTTTTATATATGTGTAAACATAAACGCCAAGTAAAATGTAAAGTAATTTTTTTACTCATATGTGTTCCCACTGCTGGGCCTTGGGTTTTCTCTCACAAGGAGAGTCAAGTCCATATATTTAACACGCTGACCAAGTTCGCGTTGACGGATAATTTACTTATATTAGTCGTATTCGTTTCAATAAATTAGGACCGAATATATAAAAATATTAACAGACATGTCAATCGTGCAACATAGAAAGGAGTGGACCACAAATTACGAATATTTATAAGTAGATTAATAAACAAATGTGTAATAACAAAAATTTAACGATCGTAGTCAGTTTAATGACCATTTAAATATTTATGTAAGCTTCTCAGCAGCGAAGCCTATTCGAAACTAATTCGAGTATATTTTCTCATCAAATTTGTTTCTTCTTTCATTTAATTATATTTAGCCTGTTATTACGCCGAGCATTATCGCGGATTAAGAGTGCTTTTTTTTATGCCCTTGCACACCAGCCGGAGAGGGCGTGGTGGGCAAGTTGTATTTTATAGCTGACCAGTTTAATATGCCCACCGCGGTTTCAAATTATTTGAATTCAAATATAGAGGGGGCAAGGTTTGTGAGGGATCTCGCTTAAACGGTCACACTGGGACTGTGCGCTATATCAAAAAGCAAACAAAACTCTAAAACCTCGAAAATTACATTATTCCGATCGCTTTCTGTACAGTGCAATCAACTGGGTATAAAGTTCGTAATAGCAATCGCGGCAAATCAAAGATAATTCCTCGCATTTGTTCTTATGAGGACGGGGTCATAAACTTGTTGTGAATAAAGCGATATAAAAAACGTTACACTGTCATCAGGTACTAATTCCTTAAACATCAGCAATTTACTGAAGGCTTATAATTAATAGACCGAAGCAATTTGTTATTTTCTGTCCACATTACAGAAAGTTATTACGAATTCTTAAATTATGAAATACTAGTTACCGTTTGTTGAAACGTATATTTGTAAGTAATATGTAAACTGCCAACCTTACTTTTCAAGAAAAGGGGTATTATTCCACTATTTTAATTAAGGTTAAACTAAGATGAGGTAAAATAGTATGCAATTACATACCTTTAGGTTACAACAATGCTTTTTATTGACATGAATTTTTCAAGCAAGAATTTAAATACACTTAAACAAAAGCAAACAATATGGCCGACGTTACTTTCCTTCGTAACATTGTATATTTAATGTTTGCATGTTCTCACAAAGTTTAATTTCTTCGGTGTCATTAATATTTATTGGAGGTTTTTAAATACAAGTACTGTGACCCAGACATGTTTTAATGCTCTGTAGTCATTTTGTTTTTACTACTTGCTACGTTATTGTTGAAATTACTCAGTGTGAAATGATCGAGCAATCGAATCCGGTCCTTTGTCGGCGCGTCCCTCCTGATACGGATACCGCAGCCACACCGCAGATGTGTTTGCGGCTGCGAGTCCAGTTCCTGCTATTAAAGCGTTCTCTATAGCGGGCCGTGTATTCAATAATGCTTTGTGCTTTTGAAAATATTTCACTTGTGTGTAATATACACAACTAGAGCAAAACTGACAAAAGGTACGTTTAAATGCGAAGTGAGCTGATTCATTTCAACAACGCTTTTACTGGCAATAAGTGTCTGTTTCCACCGACCGTATAGATGGTAATCATCGCTGCTGTAGTAGTGAACTAAAGAGTAGTGTGCAAACATTGCTGTATTCAGCAAATTACTGGGGTACCGAGATAACATCTAATTTATCAAGGGGAGGAGCGTATTATGGTGCCGTATAAATAATCCTAATTAGCGCCACGGTGTTAAGGACAAGCGGATGACTTACCACCAGGTGGATGTTTCGCTCGTCTCATCGCGTCGTCGAAGAGGTAAGAAAGAGAAGTAATGAAAGTATTTTCAATAAATAAAATTAGAGGTATCTTTTTCCAGCATTTGTGGTCACGCCAGTGTAGTGATATGTTAGCATTATTCTTCTGTGAAAACTTAATATTTACTATCTCAAACTATAGAGTTCATCAGGTGCAGTGTAAACATCCTAAAAAACTAGAAATCGAACGTATTGCGCGACGCGTCGCTTTGTTTTTTGTATATAAGATTGGAGAGGTTAGGTTAGGTTAAAAATATTAACATCAAGCACCTTACAAACTTTCTCGCGCTTGACTTTTACGAGTGTGCGGTTATTTTATAAGCTATTTAATAGTGTATAATTAGTATAAAGGTATTCGCAATATTAATGTTCACATTAATTAGTTGTATAATTCAGAGTTCGGTCGGTTTATTGACCGTTTGTGAAAGTGAATCGGTTGTAATGGCCAGCTTAACCGTTCGCAGCTAATGGCATCAAATTTGTTAAAGATAAAATATATAAAATGAAACGACGTAAACTTCCTCATTTAATGGCGATGTATATTTATAAAGATTTATATGAACAGAGAGTATGTTATCAAATATAATTAACTATATAACACATAAATAAACCTTTATTTCAACTACAATGTAAAGTAATACTAACAACTCTTTATTGTATTAAATTTTGTTCCATAAGTTGCTTCAGTGGCGTAGATTTCTTGTTTCGGAGAAATCTTCGAAAGGATACACTATCTTCTGAGAGGAGGTTAAGTATGTGGAGATTTTTATCCACAAAAACCTCTCGGTAGTCGTCTTCAGTCTTTGGAGAGATTACGGGATCTTCGTTCGGAACACAACCACGGCCTCTCTGACGCTATGTTGGGTCAGCTTGTCTCGGTGTCTGATTTATGTCGTCCCCAGCGCCCTACAGAGTACAACCTCAATAGCAGAAGAATACGTCCAGCCATCGTTCTCGCCATTTGTTTCGGTCTCGCGACTTCCTCATCCACTTCGTAAAAATATTTATCTTCTCGTAAATATGTCTCCTCATCTTTTCTTCTCTCTTTCTTGATTTATTTCATACTGTCTAAGTAACCGTTCGGTCGCTTTGTTTATCTGCAGTCTTTGGATCTACAAAGGTGATCTACCTATGTCCATTTTAGATGATACGTTTTTCGGATTATGTTGAGTTAGTCGCCTTATTATATTGCTGTTAATTTCCGCTGCTTTCCTTATTCCTAATATACTTTTTCCTATCTTTCATTGAAATATTGCGAGTTTTTCTTCATCCCTTTCACGTGGGAACCATATTAGGTCCCCGATATCAATCTGTGATATTTCCCATTTCGTTTGTTAATATGTTTTTCTCTTTATCCCCATTTGTTCCAATGAATTGTATGTTACATTATAGTTTTAATAAGCAACAACACAGAAGTCGACTATCGTCACTTATCATAGGATAGAAACTATTTTTGTAACGGAAAACATTACTTTTTTAATTACGACTTTACAGTTATATTCAACAGCTTCCGGGGTATAATATCTAATGGCTTGCTTTATAACATGGATATTCCTGTTTCAATTCCAGGGCCTCTTGTTGTGAAGTTTAAGTGGTGGTAGGGTGTTCTCGAACCCGTCCGTTCAGGTGTCATTCTCATATCATAAATCGGCCGCTATACTACATACTACAGTGTTCTGGTTGGTAATATATAGAGCCTGAGTTCATCTTCTACGTCTTCATTATAATTTAACATCATGTGAAATTTCACACAGATTAAGTGTTAGCTCATTGTAGATAAAAAAAATTAAAAATCGTGCTCCTTTTTTAAATAAATATTTACAATTATCAGAATGTGTACCTGAGAGTGAGTGATAGACATATTTACACACCTTGATACATAGATGTTGCTAGGTCTCCTCATCCTAGTAATATAACTATCAATAGTGCGTTCCAAACCGGAATACACTAACAATCTACTTTATGGCGGCATGAAAACCTTACCCAGGTAATTTCCATCCGGTAAGTAATATACATAAGCAAAAAACTAAATTATGTTTTTAGTTCGTACATGATAATAAATCTTTAAAGACGCAAAAAACAAAAAAAAGTCGTGCGTATAAATTTACAAGTAATTTTTATTTTTATTTCGGCTGATGATGATGATGATGATGATGATGAATTTATATTTCTACCATTTATTATGTATTTAAATTCAAATGTTATTTATTTTCTTAAAAAGTTAATAAGTTAAAGTTTGACGGAAAATAATGTGAAGTGTACAACATACTTGACTAAGTTATAAAAGTTTACAGTAAAGTGCACTTTGAAAAGATTACAGAGGGTTACTCGCATAAATTTAGCAAATTGTACGCTCAGTGTGGACACATCGTCAGGGTTGAAATATGACGTATTGTGGAGTCGAGGAACATGTTCAACAATTGCTACTAAAACTAGGCTGGACCGTGCTCAACTTGAGCTGACAAAGCGACTACATCTAACTAATAGTACAGTAAATTGCATTGTTTCAAAGAAACTTTCTAAATATAGCAAAGTGACTTCGCACTAATTATCTACCTTAAGGTAGAAATTTATTTACTTCTAGAACTTAAAAGAAAATATATTTCTTATTGCTACAGCTTAACTTCAAGTTTAAGTAACACATTTGATTGATAAAACACTAAATTTATTATATTAAAGAGGCACCAGGAGATTCATAGTAAAGGTGGTAGGTCTCTGTTACCGGAGACCGTCTATATAGGTACTCCCGCAGCGCATGTATCTGCCGCGAAACAGAACTGTGCAAACATTACTGTGTTCCGGTTTCAAGGGCGCTGTAGCTAGTGGAATTACTGCAGTAACACGAGTCAAAACCTTGTATCTTAAGACGACGGGCGGGGGTTCTGTGTATACCACCCTAGCAAGCGTCATGTGGTTATGGGCAGGCGAATCACTTACCATCATATAAACGTTCGTCGTCTCGTGCCTCCGTATTATAAAAAAGTGTATAAAAATTTGGTACAAAAAAAAAATTAAGAAATACTTAAGATTAACATAGTAAACGTATAACATGTTAGCTTTAATAAAGAAATATATTTGTTGAATATAATTGCCTATGTCCAGCAGTGGACGTCTATCAGCTGATGATAATGATGATAATTGAAAATAACTTCCCATTCTTGACTCTTATAAATCCGTTGCAGCACACATTTTATTTATTTTTGTACATATCAAACGCTGTCGCCACTTGTCATTAAGACTGATAGGTTTTATATATAATTTGAAGATGGAACATTTATTATCAGTATATAATGATAAGGTATAAAAAAAAAAATCGAGTGTATCACATCGTCACATAGCATAACGAACAGGTATCGTATTGAAACACAGTCGAGAGTTGTTTCGTTACTTAAACAAAACACGGATAACACCTTTCCCTGATTCAATTCCGGCACCACAGGAAGTTGATGGTATGGTTTACAAAGTATGACACTTCTTAATTTGCTGCAATAATAGCATGCTTTGATTTTTAAACGCTGCAGTTATCAATCTCTTGTTTGATACTACCCACCTCCCTTGCTACCTTTTACATACTCATTACTATGAAAAGATAAAAATTTTATCTTATTCAAAATACTCTAAAGAACTAATTTTCTGTTATTGCGTTATGAAATAGATTTATATCGACGATATGAACATTACAATTGGTCAACTATTAATCTACTCGTAGTATTTCAATAATTTTTTATTTCACGAAGTGATGAAACCAGGGAGATATTCACCTGATGTTATGTAATAAGTCTGCCCGAAATAGGTAACAGGCGCTTTTTGGGATCTTATACACTCCACGAGTTGCCGACGACAAAAGATGTTAAGTCTCATTACCCCAGTAATTTCTCTAGCTGCAAACTGAAACACAGTAAAGTTTACACACTACTGTTTGTTTTACCTACTTAGGCAACCTCCGGCAACCCTACCACCACCATTAAAAAATTAGTATACGAAAATTATCGTAGATATCTACATCGGTTAGCGCGACATTCTCTATTTCATCTTAGTCGTTTAAACGAAATCGGCGATGTCTCTATCATTCATTATGATGTAAATTCACTGTCTAAATTAAATTATAAACAATATTAAAACATTAAAACCGAGGATTTTCTTTTGATACGGAGGAATTCTAATCAAGAGATAATTCGTGGATGTTTGAATCGCATACGTCGGTGCGCGTTAGCTTCATATTTCTATTTATCTTATCGCTGTAACGAAACCTGATTTATAATCGCTTTCGAATCCTCTCTCGGCTCTTATAAAACCGGTTTCGTATTACTAGACATGGTTTTACACTTACACGTGTAAACTAGAGACGTAATGAGAATGATGAGAGCATAATGTTGTAAAAAAATATATATTAAAAACTATGAAAAGTAAAATAAAATACGTTTAAATCAATATGTGCAAAGGAGGCTGAATTAATTCTTTTACTTCATAAAGAAGAAATTGGACTACATTATCACATGGTGTGACAAAAGTTGTGTTTATCTTCTATTTCCTATTTTTATTTCGTCCCTTTCCTTGTGATAGTCAGGGCCATAGTTTCTTTTTTCTTTTCTTTCTTTTTCTTCCTGTCATCCATTTATTCTTTAATAACTAGTTTAAATTATCCTTATCCACTTCTATGCATCACTTCTTCGTCTTCCCTCGACGCTTCTTATAGTCATCATTATTTAACATATTTTACGGGTCTGTTGCTGGAGACTGCATGGGGACCACCGCCGCGCCTATTTCAGCCACCAAACAGTGGTGTGCAAACATTACTGTGTTCCGTTTTGAACGGGATTGTAGCTAGTGTAATTACTGGGGTAATGAGACTCAGCATCTTATATCTCAGGCGACGAGCGCAATGTGGGGCAGTGCTTACTATCCTAACTGGCGCTACGTTGTTATGGGCAAGCATATCACTTACCGTGGGGTAAACGTCCCGCTCGTGTCGACGCTTAATTATATAAAAAATGTTCATATTTTATATATCTACATTTCATTTCTATTCAAAACGAATTGTTTAATTTGTATTATACTTATTTATTACTTTTATTTATTTCTTATTTTCGCTCGTCGTCCAGAATACTCATGCCTTTATAAGTTGATAACCGGAACAAAGTAATGCTGTTACGGCGGAATGTTTGTATGGTAGGTAGCCCGGGGGATTAGAAATGTTATATCCATCGAAACTCTATCACATGTAGTGTTGGGAATGAACCTGGTGCTTCTAAAGTTTAATATCTAACGTAAGTGTTGTGTTTAGACTGTAAGCCGTAGAGACAGTGAAAGCTTCGTATAAATGTTGGATAAAAGAAAGGGGAGTTATTGACTCGTGTGATATTTTGGTGAGAATGTCCGAAGTACATACATTAATAAATATTGTTACATACCCAAAACAAGCCGTGATTGTGTGAATGCTAAAATTTGCGAAACTCAATAATTTCCATCGTGGCTTTGATTGCTGCCATGATGAAATTACAACGAGAAATGCGCCGGGAGTAATTGTACTCCGTGTTTAAGCGTGGAGTTATGTACCGTATTTAAGGTATTATTAAACGCAAATTATTGTTTTTTGTTTTTACTTAAAATTATTTTAGATAGTGTAAGTGCGAGTACAGAAACGACTCATTATATTTTAAGTGATAATGTAGGTGAAGAATCGAACAGCTGGCTCTTCCTAATCCGCTTTGCTAGCCGTTATATATAATTAGATTTGAAATTTGTCAAAAGTATTCCCGTCCGTCTCGTTATTATTCCTCTCCCCCTTCGGAGAAGGAATTTAGTAAAATCCATTCTTAGCTGATCTCTAAATGGCAGAAGTAATATCTAATAGTATCTAGAAGTAAATCTTAAGTGTTTACGTCCAATAGTTTCGGAGATCTCGTGATGAATCGATGAATCTCTGGATATCTTCTATATATATACATATGTATATATATTTATATATATAGTGAAGAAAACGAGAAACCTGAAGAATAATATATTTGGAAGATGTGTGATGTGTCTGTCACACATCCTCGAAACCAACCATGGAACATAATGACCTTCGATGTCTCCTTTTAAGAGAAGATTGGAGTTTAATATTACATGAGCATTATATTCGATCAGCTGTTTATTACAGTCAAAGAAACGGAAAACGAGAAGTCGAGGGTAATTAAACTCTAATTCCTCTAAATTAAACAGTTTAGAGGAATGTTTCAGAATTTCCAATTTAAAATATATCCACTGCGTATAGGCGTAACTCATCATCACTTACAAGCTTGGAATGGTTGAAGGGATTCTTATTAATGAAAAAGTTTAAAAAATATCAAAACCTACAAATGTTCATTATTAAAATTTATGAACGCCGGAAACAAGTCTGATGCTGTAGCATATTTTTATGAAGTGTTATCTTTAAAAATGAGACCGAGTTAATTTTACTAAAGTAATTAAAATTATAATAATAAATATACTTTCACTTATGAGAGCTGTAGAACAATATTCCTTTATAAGTATAATCAGTCATTGTAAAACCTTACGGTCTGTTAGACAATTAGGAGAAGATAATGTGCAATAATATTCAATGACCAAGAAGCATTATTGTATACTATAGTTATAAAAGGACAACCTGACTCCATTGTTATTTTTTTATTATGAAAACAATTGTGATACTGCTAATAAAGCCCTTTAGACTTCGTATAATAAAATTTTATATAGTCTGCTGCTCATAGCCTGTGTCATAAAAACCCGTGCGGTCGGAGCCTTAGCCTTTTTATTATTAATTAGACATGTACCTAATAATCCCCTTCACTGTTGTTATCAATTTATTTCGAGATTCTACAATATAAATGAAATATTCAACAATAAGGTTTTTATTTATCGTTTTAGCACATCGCAGCTCATCGCATCGCCATTTTCATTAGTAGTAGGTTTTTGCTGCTAGAGGCCGTCTAGGTTACCACCGCAGCTCCTATTCCTGCTGCCAAACAGTAATGAGTAAACGTTATTATTTTCGAATTTGTAGGGCATCGTAGCCAGTGAAGTTGTAGTACTGGAGTAGAGATTTAACATCATATATAAAGAGCTGAGGGTCCAGGTGCCGCAAAACAACCCACGGGACCTAAGTCAACCTCACCTGCTCGTGGTGCATCCTGATAATCAACAAACAATGCTCTGGCTCCCACCAACCCAACCAACACGCATTGAGCCGTGGGAGGAAATGGTCCAAATCCACTCATACGAACCTTTACAAACGACTAAAGGTCGCGAGAAGCTGCTGAATGCGGGCAGCGTCGGATCGATTGATATGGAGATCTTTGGGGAAGGCCTATGTTCAGCTGTGGACATCTATCGGCTAATGATGAATCTGCTGAACTGGCTTGTCCTTTTTTGGATCTCCTCAATTAGAACACCCAAAAACAGCTCTCTTTGTAGCTTCCCAGACTCTTTCATAGATCTATCGTTACATAGTTGTTTATATTAGATATTGAAATGTTAGTGTTAATAAACAATTGTTATTAGTGCGATCCTATTAAAATTGGTTTAGTTAACTTATAATAGAAATATAAAGCGATTCTAAGTACTTATGTTGTATACCTTTTAATTTCGTTGCAACAAATACACTCAAACTATACTTTATCGTTTGTATTTCGTATTACTTGAATTTGTAACAGGCGTCTGTCTGACGAGTCATGGTTTGGCCGCCACTTGGTTAACACTTAGGTTGTTCAACATTAATCCTTGTACAAAGGTATTAGTAAACATATTTGTTTGTGTGGTAGTTTTTTTTTTTAAATAAGAAGCTATTGATTCCGTTATAGGCCCTTAATAATTATTTCGAGGATACAACGAGATACTCTATACTAAGAATAGAATTTAAATAACACAGTTAATATAAACAAATAGTTGTTTTATTATGAACTAGAAATTATTTGTTAATAAAACCTCATTGATAAATTAGTTGCTCTTTCTTTTGACGGTTTTATTCATATACAAGTTCAAAAAAAAGTTTATAAGGTACTATTTTAACAATACGTGTCTATAGCTACATGTAAAACAATCAATTAGTAATGATAAAAGAAAACAACGTAGTACCAGTTGAAAGGTTATCTTATCGCTACTCTCTCCTTAAACCGACCAAATTATCGCCTCAAATGTCGGTTTCCGTTCCCACATTCGACAGATGAAGTTTTATGGTAATTAGGGTACCTAACAGGCAAGTGAACCCGTTGACGTAAGTTAGTTGAGACAGAATTAATCGGAATTTGACTAACAGAATGAAAGTGATAAGAGCAAAGTTATTCAATTTAAATATGTTAAAGCTTAACGTTTATTTTTTTATTTGTTAATCTTGTCATAAACGATATAAAGAGGTGCGGTCTTCTAAAAGACGATGACCAGGATAGAGCGTAGAAAGAGAAAATAGTTTAAAGGTTATATATAAATTACTTTGGTATAAAACGTCAACTTGCTTTAAAATTTACTTATGTTACTTTTCTATCAGTCAATAAAAATCTTTATAATAAATTAGATTAAGAAGTATTATTAAAAGAAGTACTTTGTTAATATTTATATTTGAACCTATATTTTACTGGTGGTAGGTCTTTGTTGCAGGATACCGTCTCGATTTCCATTGCAGCTCTTATTTCTCTGCCAAAAACTGTACAAACATTACTATGTTCAGCTCTGAAGGGCTTGGTGGGTAATGAATTTATATGGGTAACAAGACTTATCATGTACCTCAAGGACACAAACCGTATGGTACAGTTTATGTCATCCTAATTAGCCCCAAGTTGTTATCGGCAGTCGCATCACATACCATCAGGTGAACGTTTCGCTCGTCTTATCGGTACATAAAACAAAAATTAGCATTTTCATTAATTTACATTTTAGGAGGTACTTTTTAATTTGGTGGATTTTAATTATCAGGATATTTCCTTTATTACATTACTAAATGTAATAATACAGAAATTTTCGACTTATTAAGTACACCAGCAGAAAGCTTCTATAAAAATATAGAAACATGAATATTTTTAAGTTTAAAGTTTCTCAATAGACGGAAATAGGCAACGAGAGAAATCTTTAGAACTGTATCTCTGCATGCATTAGCTAATGGATCAGAAGCTTAATGCATATGGTTTACAATCCGACATTTTCTAATAACTAATTGATTTCCTGTAAAGACTAGCACATGAATTACTAAAGACCAATCTCACAGGCGAGATTGTAGATCTAGACTTTTGTAACAAAAACATGTTATAATAAACAGTTTTTGTCGGCATCGAACTTGGACCACACACGATGGCGAAGTCGCAAGTCATGTAGTTACAAAGTAGATGTAAACACGTACCGACTACGCATTGCGCATGCGAAGTCTGTGGTACAAGGAAAACCACTGGTGATCATATGCTCATATCTTTGACCAAGGCGGAGCTTTATGGATTTCCCTTTGATAGAAAAAGTTAAAGTTAAAGTTGCAAACTCTTCATTTTCATTCAACAGAAAATTTCTAAAAACTTATTAAATATATTGTGACGGGCTGGAGGAGACATTTACTTGATGGTAAGTTATATATTTGTAATGTGGTGCTATTTATTGCCTTGAGACATAAGATATCCAGTCCTTTTACTTCAGTAATTTCAATAGCTAAAATTTCTTTTAAACCGGAACACAGTAATGTTTGCACACTATCGTTTGACAGTAGAACCTATCAGTAGTAAATACTTTGTGCTATTTATGATCTAAAATACTATTAAAATTCATGTCAAAGTACTACGTAATTAGGTCTACAATATATTCCTATATAATAAGCAATTAGTTCCTGGATTAAATATTGGATGACTAATTTCTTAAAGGGAAAAACCATTAGGATATAATAACAGTTGTCTGTAACGGAAGTAAATATAAGTAATGAAATAACGAAAACACAACAAAAACGTTTAAAATTTCAACATTGAGATTTTTATTATTTTTATTTCGCATTATGTGTTATACTGTAGATCATTTAACGACCTCGTTTTACAGTCGTGTTCTAAGATGGAAACACTTCAATAAATCTCTGTAACGGTAAGTAATTGATTTTAGAAATATGTAAAATTATTTGCTCTGAGTGTTGCTATTTTCGCAAAGTACAGCTAATACTGCGTACGTCATGTGATAACAACTTGTTACCAAGTCTCTCGTGGTGGTTTACACTGTACTAAAAAAGGAACAGCAAGAAGGGAAATGATAAGCAATCGCTGAATTCTGTTCAGTGGACCGTTTGGAGATGATTTTGCTCAACATGTTATGAGCTGATAGCAATCATAAAAATATGATTTTTTTACATATTTATCATGTCCTTGCAAGGATACTATATATTCGAATACATTTATTAAATGTAGATTTGTAACTGCTTATAAATATTGTTGATTCTGGAAGCATTTTATTTTTAACTCTTAAACGCGTAGAGTACATACGTTAGAAAACCTGTCTCTTTCATCATGATCATTATCATCATCAGCATTATCATCATCAGCCGATAGACGTCCACTGCTGGACATACGACTTTATGCCTGTTAACTCTTTGTATTCACCCTACGAAAAGAACGTTGTCGTTTAAGTATATACACCATCAATAACTGTTTTTTAAGTTTTCTATAAGTCAGCTTAAGCTTTCTTTTTGATTTCATATAAAAAAAATATTTATAAAAATAACAAGCTATTTGTATAATAGAAAAAAACTAATACAATTCAATCTTACCTCCGAAAAATCCCGCTGTGACATCTCTTATATTTTATGTCCTCCTTAAGACTCTCTGAAAAAAAGAATGTAACATTTAAAAAAGAGGCTGCTTAAGATGAGAAACGGAATATAATATATGTTAATCAATCTTTTAACTTGTTACAACAATTTGAATCAGTGTCGAGGTTAATAGACTACAGGTTCTCCGAAACTTTTAGTTATCAGCTAGTCGCTTGGAGATGTTGAATACAAAAAAAATAACAGATGGTTTTGAAAAATCGTATATACTTATCGATATCTCTAAGACTCAGCAATAAATATTTCTGTCACCAAACAGCAGTGTGCAGAATTACTGTGTTCTGGTTCGAAGCGCGCTGTAACCAGTGAAATTACTGGGGTAACGAGACTCAACATCCTGTCTCAAGGTGTCGAGCACAATATGGCGTTGTGTATAACTTCCTAACTAGCGTCACATTGTAATAGGAAAGGGCATCTGATACTACCAGGTCAGCGTCCCGCTCGTCTAGTCGCTTCATAGTATGCAAAAATTAAATAAAGAAGAGATGAAAAGTTTTATAGTCATATCTTTTTGATTTATAAAGTGATAAAAAATTTGATTAACACGACTTAAAAATTGCAGAAAATGTATGTTAGAGACACACACAAAAGTAGGCATTTTTACATATTTTATGTAAATTTCATTACTTTTTATATACCTTTTGATACAGCTGAGTGAGATTGCATATAAAATAGTCATCTCGATAATAGAGCTCGTGCCTTTTGAGCATAGAGGTTTCGAAGTGTTCGAATGTTTCTATGGGAGACTGGAGATCAAAACATTAAATATTTAGAATTATTATAGGTAAATACAAAAACGATATAAACTAGGTATAAACTGTTTTATTCGTAATATGTAAGAAGTGTAGAATGTTGTACTATAGACATTCGTAACTGTTACTTATCCCCGGTTATAATCGGCTAGATAAAAAGCGCCGCTACCGCACTGCAGCACAGGAAATTCTTAAGTTCATAACGACCGCTTTAGCCGTAGATAAGATTGAAATGTTGACTATGGACGTAATTGTTTGTGTGTGCGAATTTATCGTTGCATGTGTGCGTTAGTTATCCGTTTGTATGCTTATAATTCGTACATAAGTATCCTTATATAAATGATTATATGATAGATGTTAAAAGGAAGCGGTTATTCCGCAGTGGTCCTTATTGCCATTTATATTATATTGTTGATACATTTGTAATTTTTTATTAATAATGAGCTTATCATTCATGTGACCATTTATGGTGGGTCGCAGCCCCTATATCTGCTGTCAATCTGAAGTGAGCTAGTATTAGTATGTTCCAATTAAAGAGCACTGCAGCTAGTGAGATCAATGGACTGACGCGACGTACCATTTTAACTCAGAAGGCGATTACGACAATTTGTTGCTGTATAAACATTCTAACCAGCGCTTTATTGTCAACAGAATGGTGTCACCGTCAGAGACACCACACACACGTTTAATTAATTTATATTACCTAATCAGACTTTGCAGAAAGAGAAAGTTAGTTAATGTCATTAACAACCACGTACTGTGTACGTTTAAGAATTCATAAACTTCATTTAGATTATCGCATTTTAATAACTGACTACTACTTTCATCATCATCATCAGCCGATAGACGTCCACTGCTCGACACAGGTCTCCTCCAAAGACTACTACTTTAATTGTTTACATTATTATTATGAGATTTACACCTATGTACTCATCACGGTAACTTTGGAACCATAAAAACCTAGAGCCTTGAAATTTGGTTGGAATATTCCTTTTACCATTCCTTCTCCAAACCGAGTTGCAGGGGTATTACGGCCAGCAAAGCGGGTGGGGAACAGCTACTACATTATATCATCAGCAATAGTTTGGAAGACGTCCTCTGGTGGATATTGGCGATTTTCAAGGATCAGTCCTCCTCTGTCTGCATCAAACGACTTCCTGCTGACTCCCTATGATAATACTCTGGAAGGTCAGTAAATGACAGGCAATAAAAATTTAGATTCACGGACATTCAAACCTTGAATTAGTTTCTTGTTTAATAACAAAAAGAGATTAATTTTGTGTTACTAACACAAAATTATTTTCGTATCATCTTAAGAAATGGGTATTTTTGTTAATAACGATCTGTATCGGTTATCGGCGAGTAAATGATACGTTCTCGAACTCAATGACAAGGGAAGAGAGATGGGAGTTAATTTTACTCGATGATTTTGATTACAGAATCTGACAGGTTTTCTTGGGTTCCATTCGATTATAAATCGGATGAAGATTGTAGTCCAGAAAGCATCACGAACTGTTGAGATTGGAATACACACCGCATGGCGACATCAACAAACCTTAATGGCACGTTCTCTTATTTCCATGAAACCTCTTTCAGTATCTGAAGGAAGGTTTCGAAATCTACATTGAAAGCTAGATGAAGTTATGTGGGATTTCTACGCTTTAAAATGCTCTGCATGGTCGCTCTGTTACATGGACGAGGATATCTATATTTTTACTTATTAGTTTTTTTTTAGCAGTCACTGCTGCTATGGATTATCTAATATCATTGCATAATTCTAAGAGAGGTTACATCTTAAAATATGGAGTTTTATATAGGAAACTCAATAAAAATGATAAAATAGTTTTGTAAGGAATGAAAAACTGCTGATAAATTATCTATTTATTAAAAATAAAACGTAAGTTGACGACAAGCATCATATAAAGGACAGTTGCAAAGAGGATCCTTTAATGAGTCCCCCAAGAATTTGGAGACCGGAAGTTTCGAAAAAGGTGCGGTTTGTGAACAGTGCAAGAAATGGTTTGAAGAAGTGGACAGTCTTTAAATACCTAAACTTCACTCTGAGAGAAGGCTGATTGGTGATGATGATAAGAATTAAACATGTATACATTTACTAATAAAAAAGGGAAAAGAGTTATTCATAAGTAAAGACCGTATCCGTGTTACAAGTAAAAGACATGTTAATTAAAAACTTGAATGACCGTTTGTGAGGTCATGTCACGGCACTGCCGGTGACGAGGGACCCTCAAATCAATTTGCAGGCGGTGCTTTACTCGTTTTATTAACTGCAAAATTAATTATCCACCCACTATCCACATCATCACATGGTTTTAACTTAAAAAAAAAACTTTATTAAAATGTTTTGTACGTAGAGTTTCCTTAAAAATAATTAATTGAAAATCTACGGCGTATAAAGTTTTCCTGATGGTAATTGTTGGTTAATCGACTTAATAAAAGCTTTAACTTGTAAGTTAAAAATGTTCAATGAATGATTTCAAAAGTTACCGTTCTTAAACGATTTATAAATATTTTAGGAGAGATGAGAGGAGAGAGTCGTTCATTTGGTTCTATGTGGCGTTTCTGAGGATGATATACATCCTCTCGAACAGGTTCCGATCTTGTTGTGGAAGTGGGGCTCAGTAGCCGTGGCTTGGTTAGCCACGGTAAAGCTAATAGGAACTTATCCAGCCGGCGCGAGGCATAGGGCCGGTCCAAGGTGGCCGTTCCAGGTGAGCTCCGTGAGCTCACCTCAGATGTGTACTGGTGGGCTGCAGGGGCAGGTTTATATTGCCCTTTGCAGTAGAGGTGGAGTCGCGGAGGTAGAGGAGTGTCGGTTGCGATTCGCCGCTCTCCCTACTCTTCGTGACTAAGCGATGCCGCAACGCTTGTGCGGCGGCGATGGGGCCGCGGGCGAAGTGGAGTGTCGGCATTGCGTTTCGCTGCTCTCCCTATCCTCTGCGGCCGTATAACGGGTGACGGCGGAACCCAAGACCAGATCCACGGCAGGGAGTCGGGAGAGTTTTCTCTCTTAGTTCCCATGGCCTCTGGGGGACAGATTCGGGGGGATCCGTTGCCCAGGTGACTATAAGAGGCCAAGAGGACGGCGCGCTGTCCGTTCCGGCGTGCCCTTACATAAGGTAGTAAGGAGGGTTCTTCCCTCCCGAGGTGAGGCTGCATGGTGCAGCCAGTGCTGGCGTGGTTGCGCGTAGTGTTCGAAAGCGTTCCCGTAACCCTGCTATAAAGCGACGAGGTGGAACATCGTGAGAATTTTAGTCGGTGCAAATCCGACATAACCTGTCTTTACCCCCGCGAGGGCAGGTATGCGAAGACATTTTCCCCCCGTGAAACAAAAAAAAAAGGTTGATATACATAGTATTACATAGCGCTTGTCGCCTTGAAATATAAAAAGTTGTGTTTTTCTTTTATTCCTGTTATTTTCTTTTCTTAATTTTAATTAACCTTACAGCAATGTGTACAATAGGCGGGCTTAATGCCTGTTGAAGTTTTCTGCTAGATAACTTTTGGTGAGTTGAGATGTCGTGGTTGGTGATAGTAATGTAGCTTATACAATAGTCATAAAAAGATATAGTAAATAATTATAATAACAATATATATACTATATCGGTAGCTATAACCTTTTTCAAATTGGAACCCAAGACCGTTTGGTTGCAGAAATGGGAGCTCCGGTTGTACCTACCCAGACGACTTTTTACTAAATACAACCTATTATTATATATATGTAATAGCGATATAGTATAATTAAATATTTTTTTTATTTAGCTACCTTAATGCTAGTTAAAATGGCTTCAAAATGTTTGTCTTTTCAGAGAATTTTTTCGTTACAAACAGAGACAGTAGTTGAAATTGGAAAACGTAATAAATTATGCGATAAATGTTAAGATGTTCCTGTAGTTTTTTTTTTAATAAGTATCGATATTACAATTCCTTGAGGTAGTTAAATATATTGATAGTTGCATTTCGCATTTGCTCTGTATAAATCAATCATTCCGATCGTTCACCCGGCTACAGACGGAGCAAAACCTGCAACGACCAGATAGATAAATCGTAACACAAATCATTTTCCACCGACTCACAAACGGTAGCAAGGATAAAAAAAACAAAACGCATATTGTAAAGATCCGACGATAACAGATGTAGTATATAATAGTAATAATTATAATAATAAACATCGTCCTTAACGTTTATACCACTGGTCTTAGCCATATATACACCACGCTAAGTACGGGCTGGTCAATGTTTTATCAGCATTTAACACCAGGTAGTATCATGCTCAAGCACTAACTTTTACTTTTAGCTGTTTTTTTATATCACTTTCCTTACGATGTTTTTCTTCGCCGGAAGCTTGAGCTGAGTGGCTATCACAGCCTAGCTTCTTTGCGACGTATATCGCGTATGACTGCCTTACAAAATGTCCATAAAATCATATAAAATAAATTCTATGCCACAAAAATTTAAATAATTTTTTTTTTCCTTCAGATATATCGTTTCAGAATTTTATATAATCTACTGGAATTTTATGTTAATCCATAGTAATGGAAAATATGAAAATTTTATTATTTTTTACTATACAATGAACCTTTGTAATAAACCAAAGCGCTTCACCTCGGGTCTCTTCACGTTATTAATATCCTTACAACTCTCTTTGGAGAAGGAATTTAAAAAATCCATTCTTAGCTGACCTCTAAATGGCAGAAGTTTGATGGGTGAAAACGAAAGTCGCGCAGTATTTTTAAAATACTGCAGAAGAGTGGTAGAAAAAGTGCTGGGGGAGAACAGAAGGTAAAGAAGAAATATATTAGGAAACAAAGAAGGAAGTAAAGAAAAGAGAAGAAAGAAGAAAGAATAAAGAAGAGAGCATGCGACTGAGTATGATTGTTTCAGGCTTCCCCCCTCTTCAGAAGGCGTCTTCACTCTAAGAGGATGGATGGAAGAAGGAAATGGAATGGAGAATGATTTAGATAAGAAATGTATGGGAGATAAGTATAGGATGAAAGATGAAAGTATGAAAGAAGGTAAGTAAGGTAAAACAGAAATAAAATAAAACTGATGTTAAGTGAATGAAAGTACAAGGCCCTGACCCAAAACACGCAGGGGGAACGCTTTAAAAAAAAAAAAATGGCAGAAGTAATATCTCTAGCAACTTTTTAATCCTCATGTCTAATACCTTCCGGAGTCTGACAAGACAATGAATCTATGGATATATATACTCGTATATATATTGATTACGTCTTCAATCAATTATACACTATTACTTTCACTAAAGTATAAAAAGAATTTAAAACACGAAATCTTAGTACATCATGTTTGTTAAAAAGTAGAAATAGTCGTAATAGCTTAAATTTTTATTCTGAAGTTTGTATAATAAGTATGAGAATAAATATTAAAAATATGGATTTCCTTCACCTGATTCAAGATCACATTTATCATTCGCAAATACTATGTGTCCATACAACAAATTTATATTCACGCTTGGTCTTAGAACATATAAACTTAAAATGAATAAAGTGTATTAATTTAAGAAAATACATGATATTCTCTTTAGATAGTTTCATGTAGCAGCTTTATACTTAATAATAAAACTATTAAGTAATAAATTGCACAATTAATAATTTATGACTATAACGTAACTATTAAACTACTTTGTAATATTGAGAGAATCAACAGTATTATTCACTTACATTAAAGCTTCCGTAAGATCGTTACTTATTGAATGTAAGTAACATATACGCAAGCATTAAGTTTGCTATTAACATATGTAATGAAGATCTTAACTCTTGTATATTTCAATATATTTATTTCTTTAACAAATCAATCTTTGATCTTTTTCATTATTTATACGATCACTATGTCGTGAAGAATAGTATATTAAAAAAACCCAGAAGCGTAATAAGTAATATATATAAATATTTACATATCAAGATTTTTGTTCTTACACAATCTATAAGTTATTTTTTCTTTTCTTATCTTATAGGCTGATTGAGGTAATCAACTAGAAAACTTTAATGTGAGTTAAGCCTGAAGCCTGTACTCTATTTCTATATTGTCTTTGCTTTTTTTTTCTTTATTTACTTGTAAAGTAGTAAATATAAGTAAATAAAATACGAATGCATTTGACGATAAAGTAATTAATTTGTGAAGATATTAAATTGTTTAAAAAAAATATTTGGGTTTAGGAATGAAACATTTAAGGTGTCAGATTTTCTAAATTTACTTTGTTACTAATTGGTTACTATGACAAGTATAAGAGTTCTTGTTAACTTGAGTTATACTAAGTAGTAAGTTATATAGGTGTAACTGTAAACCGTGGACAGCTAGCTATCTTCAATAAACTCCACTCGCCGGGGACACCGCATTGTTTAATGACACCGCTATAATAATGATACAGAAGTCCTTGGAATTTGCAGCGAACACGGCAACCACCTGTTTCAATAGAATAACTTCACATGTATTTATTATAACTGTCTCGGTAGTTCAGCGGTTATCCGCCGGCCTTGAAATACAGATTCGATTCCGGACATTGGATGGTGGTAGGGGTTTCTTTAAATCCACTAGCTAGCACTGACATAAATCTGCCGCCATAACAGCGTTGCTGTGGCCTAGCTGACAACACATGAGAGCCAGAATATTCTAATGTCACCCTCACGTTGTCACTTAATATTATGTGAGATTGAGATTAAAACATTAGCTCATCGTTGATAAAAAGAGTACGTTTAATATCAAAGGAAAATAACTCTAAAAGATAATCTATTGTGTTTTAATCTGTTTATGGGTGGAAGGCATCCGATGCCGGAAATTGTCTAGGTATAGCCGTAACTCCTGTTTCTGCCACCAAACAATAGTATGCAAACATTACTGTGTTCCGGTTTGAAGGGTGCTGCAGTTAGTATAATTAGTGAGATAACGAGACTTACATTTTATGTCTCAAGGCGACGAATGTAATGTGGTGCAGTATATATATCATCCTAACTAGCGTCATATTGTTATGGGCAGGTGTATCACTTACCATCAGGTGAACGTCCCGCTCGTCTGGTCGCTTAATTGAATAAAAAAGAATGTAATAAATTGTCGACTTAAGATCGTTCGTACACAAAGCACGCAGAGGCTTTTCATGAAGATTTTCAATTATTACAGAATTATGATTATTGCAGTAACTATTTATAAGGAAGAGAATATTCGCGGAAGTCGCCGGGGCGTTGTTTACGGCGCGGTGTATGGACCCCTTACTTGTTAACAGCCCCAACAGCTTATAGCGATTTAACCAGCTTTAAGTTCATAACTTAACAGTTTAAAATATTGATAAAATGTATGCGAATATTTTGACGTCTCCAGTGTAGACCTGTGTTCAGCAGTTGACCTCTATCCGCTCATAATTATAATCAAGGTCGAATTTTTTAGACCTGTCCTTTTATAGTAATTACTTTAATATCTAATTTTCTAACTTTAATCCGTTTAATTATTTGAATTTAATTTCCGTATGTTTTCACTTATTAATTAGGAAACCTAATTTCTCGTTAACAGGTAAAATTAACCATGTAGTTACTTTTTTGTACGACAACATAATTATTTCTATTATTCTCATTTACTTAAAATTTTAACTGTATTAAACTGTATGGGTTGGAAAATAGGAAATAATGATTTTGCATCAATTTTTTCTATGAAATCTTAATAATTTTCCTCAAAACTTTGTGTTTGTTTCCAGTTTTTTTTATCTTCAGTTCGATGTGGCGTGATGAAAAATTACGCCGATTTTATTTTTAAATATGTTATAGAATGAGGATGTATTAATTATTAATTGCAATATTAAGTGAATGTATGTTGTAACCCATATTTACTTAATACATGGACGAAGTAGTCCAATATTCTGAGGAAATAGCGTAAAGGCTTTATTACATGAATATAATTAGATTTTTTTATTAGGTTTGCATAATGTGGGCAACGAACAATCATCCAAGACATAATTATTTGTAACTCTATAAAATTATGTACTACGAAATTCCTAATATTAGGCTAATGTAATGGACAAACACAAAGAAGCTCATTATATACGTGATTATGCAGATTTAACTTATTTTATCATATTACATCTGATACCTTTACCTGCGCTTGCGCCGGTGGGGAAAGTTACTCGTGATAACAAATTTAACTATCGTCATACGATATTTAATATGAATTTTTAAAGAGATAATAATTATAACGAAGAAATAAACATAGTAAAGTCTTGGTAAATTATTTCAGCAGAGTTTTTAGGGCTTTGGTTAGATTTTTCGATGCGTAGAAGAACTAAGTTCACCGATGTATTCCAAAACAGGCCGTGACCCCGGATCAACGAGCCCACTATCAGATGACCTAAATGAGTCAAAATTACTACTAAACTCTAAACTTCATAGAATAGAGATTTATCCTACATAATTGTTAGCTTTAAGTGGCAGTAGGTGTCTTCAAGCTGATTATTTTAAAATTATATTATACTTTTTCTCGTTTGCACAGATGCAAAACTTTAAGCTTCAAATTTAAAAGTAAATACATAATTTTTTTAGTGTATTATCGGTTAAAGTTTTATTAATGTTATCGACCCTAATGTATACTAATAAATTTAAAATTGAACCTTTATGTTAGTTACATTACTACATAGTTCCCGGATATTGACGCATACGAACAAGATCAAGTGTAGACATAACTAAGCGATATTTCAAGTAGTAAACCGTTCTTCTTATGTATTAGTATAGATTTATTTAAGTAAATATCGAACGAAGTGGTTAGCGAGTTGCTGTGTAATAAATAGAGCGTTTTGCTCGATTTAGCAATGTAAATATGGAACCAAATCCAGTCTGACGGGCCCCAACAAACCGGCTCGGTATTAGGTAATAATATTTCGTGAAATTTACTAATCTGGCAGTGGCAATGACAACATATCGCAGTAGCCTATATAACCTGTTAAATTTCGTTCGTGATCAGTATTATTATTGCAATACCTATGATATAAACAAATGTAGGTAGTATGAAATAACCGCGTGTGTGAAATCGTTCATTTGTAATCTGTCCTTCGTAGCGTGCGAACGTGCTTTAACACTATCTATGCATTCGCATAAAGTTTTATTAAATAAAAATTAACTAAACTGACACAATAATGATGGTATCCGGTTTGATTCGATTTATCCACGTAATATATCTTTCTTGTATTACTCATTTTTGTTTTAATAGAAAAAAAGTTTTAGTAAAATATAAAAAGTACTTTTAAACGTAAATATATCGATTTTATGTCACATGTTAAGATAATGTTTTTTTTAATAGAGTGAGAGTAGTTTTCATGTTAGACATATTTATGGATAATATACATAATAGTGTGTAGTAAAAAATAAATCATTAATCAGTATATAAACATCATTGTGTTCTAGTACGGAGGTTGTTGGATCTAATGAAATTCGTGAGATAAGGCGATATAACATCTTATATCTCTTGTTATTAACATCACACTTTTAAGTTGGCTTATCACTTACAACCAAGTGAACTTCACAGCTTAAGTCGTTACTTAATAGTGTTAAACATTTATATAGTTTTATTATATCAGTATCCATAAATTAATTAAAATGTAAACATGTTTAACAAGAACTTAAATAAACATGAGAATTTTTCGTAACGTAAATTTGGAAAGTATAGCAATACTAAAAACAAATATAATGAACCTTTACCTTCTTTAAACATGAAAAAAAATTAACGATTTACGAAAAACAGGGTCTTATCATATCGTATTGAGTTCGAGGATGGGAGATTTATACAAAAATCCAAACACGTTCCCGCCTTAGGCTGTGCACCTTATACAGTAGCCAGGTGGCACGGAATCGAACCCTAAACGCCTCCCGATGTATCATTACGCGCACGTGAACTGACGTGAGCTGAGTAATCAAACAGAGCTCGGACTTAGGCGCGTCCATTGTTAAACTAAAAATATTCACATGTACATACGTAAAGTAGCCCGATGGTGATTATATATTACTTTTTTTTATAAAAAAAGGGGACACAAATGACTACACAATTCACCTAATGGCGAGTAATTTGTGAGAGCTATAGAAACATACGTTAAACATAAATAAAATTGCAGAGAAATTGTTACTTCTGAGAGATAAGTGGACTGTGGTATTACGAGTAATTTAATTTAGTACCAACAAAACTAATCACTCATCCATATAAAGTTTAGATTAGAACCTAGACAACCTAAGACATAGGATTTAAACCTTTTATGAACTTCGGTCCCTTTTACGAGAATAAAATATTCCAATGCTCCCTTCTACTTAATACTTAATTATATCAATTACGTATATGTAACATCTATTAATAATTACAAATTAAAAATAATTCTCTTTCTCTAATCTAGTAATAATAAAGCTCTAGGGCTTACTCGGGGCCGATGTCGCTCCCTTTTTAGGAATCCATGGTATAAGACAAGACGTCTGTATCCATATTTTTGTACTTTTCTTTAAATAATAATCTATCACATCATCATCATCATGAACTTATATATAACTTAATACTATAAATTGTTTGAGTTATATAATCTCCAAAGCCATTACAACGTAGGTTAAACATTTAAAGTTTTTAAGTTACTTGTCACTAGAATTAAAACGAGTACGTTGTCAACAGTATATTAACTTACATATCCTTCAACCAATTTTCACGGTGCTGGTTGGTACTTAGCGTTCATTTACAGATATACAGACGTAGAATAAATATACCCTGTCAGTACACCGTCCGGGTATCAACTCTTAAGTCATTAAAATAGCGGAATGTAAAGCAGCAAACATTCCAGCTTCGCTTTATTCTGTGCTACTTATTATATGTTAATAAATTAGTTTAATAATTAACACATATATGCATTTAAATATTTAATAAACAACGAAATAAATGTATTAAAAGTAAATTGTAAACAATTTTTTTAAGTTAAATAATTTATGAAATAGTTCATAGAGAGACTATTATACAGTAATCACTTTTATTTGAGTTTTTTTTATTAAAAATGTCGTAATAAATACCGGAAATGTTTGTTTATGTAATACTTTATTAAATTAATAATAATAATTTAATATAATTTTGATGGGGGTGTAAGGGGTTCTGCACAACATCTCACGGGTCGCAAGCTAACCTCATTTATTCGTCGTGCACCCTGCTAATCAACAAACGAGGCTCCGGCTCCAACCAACCCACATTGGGTGAGAAAAAGCCCAAGTCCCTCCATATGAACCCCTACAAACGACGGCCCCTAGTGCCTGGCGATGCAAGCAGCGCAGGACCGATCGAACATGGTGAACACCATGTTCAATGGTACGTCCCGCAGTGGACATCTATCGACTGATGATGAATATTTTTTTTCTGATAAATTTTGTCGATGGAAAATGCTACTAGATAAAAATAAAATTGTAAAGAAAAAAACTGTTTAACTTGTTTAATATTTCTTTAAGGTCAAGAAGACGGATTCTGACCCCATCTGTCTCCAAGTAAGACTGATAATAAAACGCTCTAGTCTAGTAACATCCGGTTCACACTCTACTTAAAGACACTTGTCGGGTTCAGACAGGTACACTGACGCCGGCAAGAAGTTCCAGTCCTTTGCTGTTCTTATCAATAGTAGTTGAAATACTTTGTTCGTAAACTGGCGAAGTTTCCAACTTAAGAATAAAACGTAGCTATCTATTTACAGTCGCGTGCGCACGTTGGCGCAGTGTCCAGCCCCGGGCGAGGGCTTCGTGCGATGGAGCGACTCCGCCCCGGGATGCAAACAGAAATAAATTCCGCAGCTACTTGTTACGAACAGATGAGATTACTTAGCATAATAATGAGCAATGTGATACGGAACAGCACTTTAATTCATGTCAGTTTACCAACCAAGTAAACTGCGCCGCTGTCTGCAGATCAGCGATGAGCGATGCAGTAATGTATTTCATTTTGTAAACTGAAACTATTTTGGGTCGGTGTAAATTGGATTTTATTAAACGAAAAACTGTAAAGAAAAAGAGACAACTTATAAATGTGTTTATGTAAGGTTTAGGCTTTGAGAGAATAAGATAAAACGCGTTATTTTGCGTATCCTTCCTCCTCTTCTTTACCGCCGTATATAGACAGATGAAACGGAATGTTGAAAACAAATATAAACAAAACATATTTTTATATTAAATCGCTTAATGTATTATCTTTACGAAAATTTAATTTTAAATGCTTCAAGTTACCTTTCTCAAAAAATTATCGATTAATCTATCTCTCTTTGTTAACCACTACCACTTTACTGGTGGTAGGTCTCCGTTGCCGGAAACCGTCTAGGTAGGTTGGTACTACTGCAGCTTCTATTTGTGTCGCTTAACAGTAGTGTGCGAACATTACTGTGTTCCTGATTAAAGGAAGTTGCAGCTAATGAAATTACTGGGGTAACAGGACAACATCTTATGTCTTACGGCGACGATCACAATATGGTGTAGTTCTAATTAGCGCCACGTTGTTATAGGCGGGCGTACCACTTACCATCCGGTGAACTTCCCGCTTGTCTCATCCCTTCAATGTAAAAAAAATGTGTTTCATTCGTTAGTCTCTTACACATTAACCAGAATATAAAGTTTTACTTCTACTTCGTGTGAATTTACCATTTTTTTTATTTTTTCTAAATACTTAATAATGTCTTTAGTTATTCGTTGCTATTGTTCTCACTGCTAGGAGTTGTTTTTGTCGTACTTTTAATTTATTAATAATGATTGTATTTAAATTAGTCTCTTATGTTAAAGAAGAAAAGTTAATTACTTTTTTTACTTTAACATGTATAATAAAGTAATAAATAAATTTAATTTAACTACAGTTTTTATCATTATTTAAAATATTGAAATAAATTTTATTTTTTTAACCATTTCAGAACATATTATATATTTTATTTATTAGTAAATATCACATGAACTCGACAGGAAGCATGGGTAAATTTTTTTAATCGATGTACTGATATTATGCGAAGTTAAGGATGAAGATAAAGATAGCTGACTCCACCACCATAGGGAACAGGGGAGTGTTTGGTTGATATGACCGTCTAGGTAGGTAAGACGGCAGAATGTATTAGGTAAAATTGTAGTGTTTAAACATTACCATTTTCCGGTATGAAGGGCGTTATAGCTAATTAAAATACTGAGACGATGACACAATATGTTATGCTATAAGATGTCGAGCAGTATGTGTGCAATATTTACCTAACACCATAGTGTAATAGACGTATGACTTTACCATCAGATGAAAATTTTGTGCGTTGCTTGATGATATAAAAATGCCTGTCGAATATTTTTTCACAATAAATATTGCACGCGCAAATTCTTTAACCGCTAATTGAAGTAAAGTGTTAATTAAAGAGAGTATAGAAAAGTGGAAAGTTGAAAATTTAAATTTTTGCTACACTTAAAACTTAATAAATACAATTATTTTAGCGATATGCCAATTCTTAAATTAATTAAATCCAACCCAACTAAAAAAAAATTACCGAGGAATAAATTTTTAAAGAGAGCACAATTTGCTTAAATATAAAAATAAGACATTTCTAAGTTCTAAGTAAAACAAGTTTGTTTCGGGCTGCTGATGTTATCGTGCGGTTGTCACGTTGTAAGCACGAAATGAGCAATCCGACCTTGGCTTTGTTTCACATTATGAGAAGCTGGTAAACGTGGGTGTAATTCCTATAACCATATTTTTAATAAATATCTTATGCTAAAAAGCATTAAGGAACACAAACGTTACGAGTTCCGTACAAGAAGTTAAACGCTTAAAATTATGAACGCAGTGTTTGCATAAATGATAAATATTTTAGGTTTTTCCTGACACTAAAAATTTATTATAATATTCATACAATAAACGTACACTTACGTCTACCGCTTTCAACTAACTATGTTTATGCGCTGGGCGGGAAGTAATGTATCTTATGTACGAGTGCCTTAGTCGTTGATGTCTTATCTTCCCATAACTTTTCATCAACTTAATTTTATAAAATATTTTAAATGCTTACGTCGTGTATACGTTTAGAAAGAAATATAATTTTATTATTTAAACTTTTTCAATTACGCAATAAGATAATTTATAAGATGTTTATGAAAGATAAATGCACGTAAATATTTCATACGGTTACTACGTTCATGTAGGAACATAATTATAATTGATGTAAAAATTTTGCTAACGGAAATATAGGGCACGAAAGCGATTGTTTCCAACTTCCGAGTAAGCAATATTACAAAGTTGGATGTCATATTATGCAGTTGAATGTTATATTATACAGTGGTGTGTTTATAAATCGGCGATAACTCGTTTATAACGCTTTAAACAACTTTCTAGTCCCAATATAGACTCGGCAGGATTATTAGCACGCTGTAACAAATGCTAAAAACTTTAAAGTTTATTAAACAAGTGTCGTTATCTTTCAGAAAGAACTTTAATTGCAGTTTATATAAATACGTTGCTAAATACGGCAGAAAGTATTATACAAACGAGCATCTAAATTCTTTCTCAAAATCACATTGATTTAGCTATGTGGAATAACTACTATGGTTTAACTTACCATCATGGCCTTCGATTTAAGCCAATTATATGCCCATTTCTTGGTTTCGAGCACGCTTATTACATTCCGATTCACAAACAAAAAATATCTATCGTTACCACATTACATAGACACTAGAATTAGCGATAACATTACACGTAATATTTACTAAAATAACACTTTAAAACACCTTTAAAATAACACTGCTAAACACAGTTAAATGTTCCAGAAGATATTCTTTAGAAAGAGTCGAGGAGAATTTAGTTCAAACCGAATTGCTTTACATGTTGTATGCATGCGCTAACGCAGCCTTATTGTGACTGACTGCCGGTGGACAGTGCTGCCATATATTGTTAACTGTAAAGTCTACAAAACCTTTAAAACTTACCACATTCTACCAATTGTTTTAAAAGAAAACGTAAATTCCATTTAATACGTTATTAAATATACATTAAATATATATTAATATAAAATACGTTTATAATGTATTTTTTTATTATTTAATAAGCTGTACTTTATAATTGTTTAGGATATTCTGCTACTATAATCCTCATTGTTAATCCTGGATACAACACACACCATAAGTTTGAAAATGAAAACGTTTAAGCACCACCAAGGAGACTTAATGAAGATTTTGTAACCAAGCTAATTTTTTAAAGGTAAAAATCATCTAATCCGAAATATTTAGGTGAAAAATTGCATGAACTAATTTATTTGGGTTTAACAACACGAGTCATTTATCATTATTATTTCTTTAATTTCAAGCGTTGTTACTTTCTA
This sequence comes from Ornithoptera priamus, assembly GCA_029034505.1. NCBI lineage: Eukaryota > Metazoa > Arthropoda > Insecta > Lepidoptera > Papilionidae > Ornithoptera > Ornithoptera priamus. The sequence continues at coordinate 3,695,650 of JARDWD010000296.1, read as the reverse complement.
AAAAGAGACACAACTCTTTAATAAAACTAATAAAGATCTTATGAAAAAGTATAAAAAATATAAAGATATATATTGTAAACAATAAATGGATAAAACTATAAAGAAAAATTGTTAAAACCTACTGGCACCAAAACTATTTTTATAACCTTGTAACACCTGTGTCCGCCATTGTTGTTAGAGTAAGTAGAAAGATACAGTTCTCTCATACAGCATGCCGGAATGTGACCCGCTATCACCTTGAAGGCCGTAAGCTTGCAGACGCTTCAATGAAAACAAGAGCTTTCAAGCCTATTAGATATGCTTGCCTTGGTTAAGTGTTAAATAATACTTAATAAATTTTGATTTATGAATTGGAAAGTCTTAATTTGGGTTAAATAACCAAAGTTTTGAAAAAATTTATCGATAAATTGTTTGTATACGAAAAATTTATGATGTATGTACGAATTCAACATGCAAGAAAAGGATTCATCGTTCGTCAGGATATCGAATATCGCCGAAAACATGTATAATTTCAACGATGTTCGAGATTTAAAGATATAAAGAAACCTAAGGTTCAAAGTATGCATTATAAAAAAAGGGTTAAATTTATTAAAGAACTGTATTTATTTACATTTTTTAACAGCAGTAGGCCCCGTAAAGATAGAGTTTATCTTTTATGGACGTTTTCTATTTGGCAGCTTTGGAAAAAGAAAAGTTGCTGTATCAATGCTTTTCTTTAATATGCCTGGCGTGTTAAATTTACTGCTACATTTTTGAGTACTAAAATTGACTACTAATTACCTAAAATTTACTGCGTTATGAAGGAGTACAGAATGAATGCTAAAAGCAGACTTAGAAAAGTTCGTACTAAAAAGTGGTAATAAAAAAATTGACGGAAGTAAATAATTACTCGCAGGTTCAGAATATTAACGCAAACTACGATGCGTTTTTAAAATCAATATCCTCGTAGTAGGGTGCTTAGGTCAATACCTAATATTAAGACTACTCCGTCGGTACAATTACCGACAGAGTATTCTAATTGTAACTTATTAATAAGACATTACTGTAAATCCAAAATTAATTTTATATGTTCACTAATCACAATATCTGCAATTTCTCTTAAATCATAATATTTTTCTATAAAACAAACGATTATTGCTTTACGAACATTATTTTAATTAACTTTAATTTCAATTGTTGTTGTTACCTTAACCATGGGTAATGCTCTTTAACGTGATATTTATACTCAAAGAATAGTTCATCAATACTGTATTTCGATAATAGCAATTTGTATTTGCGATCTTGGTTAAGATTTGATAGGCGCAGGGGAGCCTTTTACTTCCTGAACTATGTCTATATATCTAGAAAATATTTAGAGATTCACTACCTCGTCATGAGATCTCCGAAACTATTAGACGTAAACATTCTAAATTTGACGGAAATATTGCTTCTGTGATGTAAAGGATCGTTAAGAATGAATTTAACAAAATTCCTTTCTCAAAGGGAATTGCGGAGGTGTTACGGCCAGCAAAACAGGCAGCGAAAAGCTAGTATAAATATAAATATACTTTCACATGTTAAATCAACAACGAAACAATGCAATCATGATAGCTTCCCACTACACATAAACCAAATTTCACAGAAATTAAACAGAACTAAGAAATAAAATTAAGATTATAACTTTCAATCCATACGTTTCATATTATGAGGATATCGACAAAAATACTTTAAAACAAAAAACTCCAACTGTTCATTTGTTAGGCATTTTCTAGTTGCTTGGCAACTGTCACCTATTGTTATTCAAACGTCAAGTTGACATAACGAATTTTGTTTTAAATTGAGTATGAGAAATGTGTTATATGTATCAATTTCGTGAGGATATACAATCATACACCCAACATGTGAGGAATTGAAATTGAAGTAGATTAATTATCCAACTGACCTCATACGGTCCATTTGTGCGACGTTTAGGCGCCCACGCCATGTGAAATAAACGACCCAGTCATTGCGAACTGAGGTCGTATTATTCTCGGTGCAATCTGGTGTTCAAATTCGTGACAACACCTCGTGTGTGCAGTCGAGCGAACAGGTAGATATTGATTTTATTATGTGAGTTATGTTGATTACTTTCATCGTCATGACGAGCTTCTAAAATCCTATAACGATTAGATTTGCTTCGAGGTTGTACATTTATATAGTATTTTGGAATTAATGTTGATTGCATTGGAACGTTTATATTTTAAATAATGTGTTTTTTTTTTTAGTTACTTTTTTCTAGTACAGGCCAATTACTTTCAACATATCCTGTTTTATTAATTTTATACTGAATTTGTAAAGTATGTCCAATAAGGAGTTATGTAAAGCTTGTGTATAAAAGAAAATAACAGCATTAGAATTGCTTAAGTAAATAAAGAAATAATTAGAAACAAAGTATGTAATATCTTTAAGTAAAGTAAATTTTTACTTGTCAGGGTAGACCAGTTTAAATTCCTAATTTATAATATATAACTATATCAATAACATTGCTTGTTCTATTTAGAACAAAATAATAAAAGAAAAAAGTATTTCTTTACATTTACAAATTGTAATTAAAAATGTACTCTGTTTTATTTTTTTCTTTATGATCATGTTAATTATAAATTCATTTCATTTAAAACATCCCAAAATGTCATTACAGATCATGTCTCGTCCAAAGCCACAATGGCAATTGCAAGTGCTGGCTGCACAAAGACGTGAGAATGAGTTACACCGTGCTGAGGAATTACAAAAAGTTGCTAATTATTTTGAGTCTAATACCAATAAGTCCAAGCACCATGAGCAATGGACTACGGAAGATTATTATGAACGGGCTAATAAAGAAGCTGAGATACTCAGTGAAAAGAAAATAAAAGCTGCGTAAGTTTTATACTCATGTAAATATTATAAAAAACTTTTTCCTTAAAAATTTTATAATGTTTGCTTGATAATGGTTTACAGAAATTTGGAAGAGAGACGCAAGAAGTTGGAGCTAATGTTATTCCAAGAAAATATGCAGTATCAACAAGAGTTAAAAAATTTGGCTTCCCAACCAAAGCTCTTTAAAAATGGGTAATTATCAGTTTGATATTTTCAAAGTATGAACAATTAAATAAAAAAAGGTTTATATTTGTAAAAATTGGTGGACATTCAGTATATATAATTAATTACAATTTCTTTTATCTCTTTATTTAGGTCTTACCTTAACAAAGTTGCCACATCTACTCTAAAAGAGATTAATCAGGGCATTGTGGAAAAGGAAGAACAACTGCGAAGACAAGAAGCAGAGTTACGTCTCCACCATGCATGGAGATTGAGACAACCTGAACTGCGAGCAGCAAACACATATGTTACAAATGGAAAACTCAAGTCTGCTTGGTATGTTCAGAAAAATTTAGAAATAAAAATTGTTAAATAATAATTTATGGAGCTACATAGCTTAATCCAGAATTGTTGTGGGGAAGATCGCCATCTGAGTATTAAGTATAATCTTTGTAATAATTCATTTTGAAGTTTGGAATAAAATACATATTAATTAAAAAAAAGTATAAAATGCCCATTGAATTAATCTTGAAGATAAAAATTTACCACTAAATTTTAAACTACCTACTATATGTTACATCACAACTATAACTTAAATTCATTATTTATATCAGCATAGAAATCAATTAAATTGACCTTTTTATTTTAAAAGCAATTCAATCTATTGAAAAGTTGTTTTTTTAATTAAAAACTAGCTACTTAGTACTCTAGTGGTTAGTAGTAAGTAGTTTGCTTTGTACATCACAACTTTTATTTCTGTTCTGGGGACTAAAGTTTTAGTTAGTGCAGTGTTTATTCCATCCCCCTTGGCCACCTATCATTCTAGTGTCGTAAACCTATCACCATATCAACATTGCTGTATTCCGGCTGTCATATATATGAATGCAAAAGTTTTTCATACAAGCAAGCGTTAGTCTATTGTACTTGAAAAAAAGTTAGTTTATTCTTTGTTTAGTATTGTGTTATTGTAAAAGTGGAGATAAAATCCGAGAATGGTTGGTAGATTGTGTGGATGCATTGATTATTTTTAGGATGGAACAGATTGTGGAAAAGGAGTTGCAGAAAAAGAAAGAGGACGAAGAGACTAGAAAATGTTTGACTGAAAGAGACGAAGCTCTCCGCAGACAAATTAAAATAGAAGAAGAAAGGTTAAAAGAGAAGGAGCAACAAATGAGGGTAATGTTTTATTTGTTAAGTATTACTACTTGTTTAGAATATTTATAAGTGTATACAATTTTTTTTTTACAAAGTGTTCATTTTTGATTACTAGAATATAATAAATGCAAAAATTAGGATTGATAATTTGTTACATAGCTATATTAATTTTTTTTTATAAAAAAGGAGCTCCGTGAAAGTCTCGAAGGTCAGATAGGAGAACTAAGTGAGAAAGAGACTGCTGTCAAAAAACTCAGGAAAGAAGAAGAGAGGGAGAAGCATATACTAGCCGAGCTGCGTCTCTTATCTGATGAGAGAGAGAGGGAACACGCAAAACTTAAGTTAGAACGAGAGGCAACTATTGTGAATATGGGATTACACAAGTATAAGTTGAAAAAGAAAGTAGCGGAAGTAATGAAAGAAATTGAGTTGGATTTAAATATGTTGAAGAAAATACAAAGAGCAGTGTTTAAAGTAAGAGTTTATAAAAAGTTAATACTGTTAGCATTTTGATATTTATGATAACTATTTAAAAATTTTTTTAGCCCTAATCCCTGTCCACATCATCCATTAAGGGAATTATCAAATATTTATACTGATAACATTTTAAAGAATATTATTTCTTAAAGTGCTTCTTCAATTAGTGAAGGTTGGCGATCAGCGTGGTACAGTCCTTTCTGTCTCTGGTTCGGCGGAACAATTGGGACGCTCCAGATATGCCAGAATACTACTTCGTAAAGAATACGATATATATATATATATTTGTTTAGCATTTATGTATTACAAGTTGGTGTACTTGTTGATCTTGGCGCGTTATCGAATAAAAAAAGATCATGAATTAATAATGTGAAACATTTTCCAGGATTTTAAAGATGAGCAAGAAAAGTCTTTAAGTTATAAGCGAGTTATCGATACCGCGTTAGACGAGCTGAACGAGTTCAGAGAGAAGGAGCGACAGAGACAGAAGAATATAGAGTCGATGTACGACGGCGAGGCAAGGCAGATTAATGAAAAGCAGGACAAGGTAACACATTATACACAACGTGAGGACGTGTAGCAGTGTTTATGATTGTAACTAGGGCCACATTGCTATGGGCCAGCCTATCAGGTGAACATTTACCTTAATGATATTATATTAAGCCATACACTTGTACCTTCTAACTACAGCACACTTCAAACTAAAAAACGGTAATATTTGCACTCTATTCACTTCGTATCGGAGAGTACTTTGAGACAATTAAAAAAAATAACACTCTTAATGATCCCCCTGCTAAGAGTTGGGGCCTTCACTCCCAAGATTGTATTGTGGCTATTTATCCATCACGTTGTTCAAATTCTGGTTGGTGTATGTAGCCTGTTCACGTAAGCCGGTGTTAGGACATGTCGGTTTTCTTACAATATTTTCCACCTACGAAAGCTTAAATTCAGTGGGTATCGAACCCACGACACGTATATTGTCGTACGACTGTCTTACAAACTGAGCTATCTCTGGTGTCTCTTAGGTAATTGTTTTTAAAGTAAATGTGATCATGTTACAATTTAACTCCTACAAGTCAAAATGTTTTCACAGTTGTGGGCGAAAGAGCGCGAAGCCCGCTCGATACTGATGAATGAAGTAATATCGACGCTGAGGAGGCAGCTGGAGGAGCAGGTGGAAGCGGGAAGGCAGCTACAGCGCGCCAACGTTCTCGAGCGGGAGAGCATCCTAACTGACATGGAGAACCACCAAAAGCAGCTCCTGGCTAAGGAGCGCGAGACTCAGGTTGGATTCGAAAAATTTGTATATCTTTGCCTATACTTTGAAGTGTTCATTTAAAAAGAAGGGTTTTATTCACATGCTATATTGTTATACATAAAGGTAGACGTTTGACCTAATGATAAGTGGTGGTCTTCACTTCACACAGAGAGGAGGAATGATAGAAGAAATGGAATGTAGAGCGATAGAGAAAAGAAGTCCGTCAAAGATAAGTTGAGAACGAAAGCCGGAAAGAATGAAAGATGATAGTTGGGAAATTAGGTGTAAATTATATGATGTTAAGTGAATTGGAAAAGCAAAGGCCATGACCCAAAATACGCAGGGGAACAATAAAAAAAATGATGTGGTATATGAGCACAATACCACATTGTGCTCGTCGCCTTGAGACAAGATATTAATTCTTGATAAGTATCATCTGATAGGTTTAAGGTTACAATAGTATTCAATGCTTTATTTTTTATTCATCAGCTGAGAAACACTGAGTACTCGGCGATAGCAGCGTTGCAGTCACAGCTGAACAGTCTGAAGGTTCAGAAGGAGCACCTGGAGGAAGCAAAGGAGAGGGAGGCGAGCGTGCGCGCAGCTATCGACCGCGAGAGGATGCTGCGCACGGAGATCGCCCGCATGCAAAGAGCGGGCAATGTTCAGGCTTGGACTTAACAAGGAATTACATCTAGGGATTGTTGGCGTAGTTAGAGGAAGATTGCAAAATACTGCTGAAGTGCTGCATAAATATCTTAAATAGCTAGTTCTACATTGCATATCGCTTTTCACCAGATGAAAGACCTGCTTGTCTTGTCCGCATTTCTATCCATGTCTTTTTATTCAATGGGTGCTGTATGTATCCAAATGATAAGAACAACTAAGTATTGTGTAAACAACCTAACACAATCTCATTGTTATGGGCTAACTTATCACTAAAATGTGCTTTTGCACATATGCAAAAAGAAGCATAACTTTGACATAGTCTTTATACGTTTAGGTGGGGGTTTTTTTAGTTAAATAAGTTAATCTTATATTTAAGATAAAACTTAGAACTAAAATATATTTACTTTAGTTGTAAACTTTGAGAAAATTCACAGACCAACCGTCATGTTTATTTTGAACATAGTTTTTTTTTGTGACAACAGTATTACATTATATGTTTGTTGTAATCTGTGGTTAGTATGTAAGTTTTTCGCGATCTCATTTGTAATAGCTTCTTCTCCTAACGTAATAAAGGAGACCAACGAAAGAGTTTTCGTGGGAGGAAATACTACATAACTGACTTACGGCAGAATTAATGTTTTACCCCTCAAAAAACAAATGTACCAATGTGGATCACAAGAAAAAAAAATTCAAATAGCTATTACATCTGCAAAATACGTTTAGATAAATAAAAGGCCAGTGCGTTTGTCCCACTGGTTTAAGTATTGTTAGTTTAATTTTCAATGAAGCTGTAAATTATTGTAATAATAACAGCGTTACAGAAAACAGTACTTTTTTTTCTTTTTTGTTAATACACGGCCTTTGGTAATTACTGTGATCGTACCGAACGTAACAGAGTATGGTAATGTATACTTAAAAAGAAAAATATTTATGTATCACGCTGTATTAATAAATATATTCTTCTACTTGTGTTACTTATTAATTTCCTAAAAGTAATTATAGGCGTAATAATATAAAAAGTTTATTTAATAATTAGAGCCATATACATACGGATATTATAATTTTACCTGTATTTATATGGCTATAATACATTTAATAATGAGTACTTTTGGAAAGAAACGAGGAGTTGAGAACGATGTACACGTCGCGCTCACGACAATGTGGTACTGTTTATGGTAATATACACTACATCACATTAAGCTTGCATCAACATCTAGTAATTTCATTTTACTCGCTATTTTTAGGCGGCGGAAATTTTAGCTGCTCCTACTTAAACAGTGTTTGGCAAAAGAGTCTTACCACTAATATCAATATATTTATTTTTACGTTTTTAAATATATAATGAACAGATTGTTATTGATAGTTTTTATGACATCTAAAATTGGTATTGAAACGAAAACTATTTTATGCGCCATCTCACGGACATTACTAATATTAATTAAGAAATTCCTTTTTGTACTACATTAGTAATATCACCAAAAGATGCCTCAAAAATTATTATTTTTATTACGTTAAACAAATTGTATAGCGTCGACGCCATTTTAATTGTCGCTTTGTAGTACAAAAAAAATGTTCTGCTCAACGCTTTCATGACTCCTATTTTCTATTTATCATATTATTTATTATTTTATCTATGCACCTCTAGCGACTGTGGACGTTTATCGGCTGATGATAATGACGATGATGATGCAACTTCTTTATCCTATCTGTTTTTCACCTGTTCAATTTTTTCATGTAAAATGTGTTTAACTTGAGCACTTGACTTTAACTTCATATGGGTTTAATTGACAATGAGGTTGTTGATACTGAAGCATAGTCCTTCATCATACTCGTGGTCTTAATTGTTGACAGTCAGAATTATTGGCAAAACATTTAGCCGCGTAATCAACGCCACGGAGGCAGATAAACTTTTATATATTTCATCTTACTTTTCTCCTTATCAATCAATACATTAATTATATATCTGTGTGTCTATTTCATATTTTAATCTAGATCGTTAATTCTGGATTTGCTACCCTTAACTCCGTTGAAGAAGTAAAAATTAAAGAGATGAATAGCATAAATTTATTTCATAGACTAAAAATAAGTTAAATCTTCCATTTTCTAAAACAATCTTTAACTTATTCCAAATAAACGCTTCGATTGTTATAAAATGAGTTTGGTCAATTACTGACGGCCACCGAGAGGATTTTTTTTTGTATGTAACAGAGTTTTTTATTTATCTCTATATAATTGACGAATATATATCATTATTTAATATGAAATTAAACAGTATATAATTTGTAAGGTAAAGAAGTACAAGAAAAGCAATTTATAAAATGGAGTACCTGCCTTATGTCGAAGCATAAACGAAACTTGAATAAAAAAAATTGCTCGTGATCAATGTTTTATTATGTTCTATACAAAATTATCTTATTTGTATGTCTTTATTATTCTGTCATGTGTTAGATAATAATAATTTCAGTGTTACACATTTATTTTGTTTATGACTCATAATAGTTTTTTGTTTAACTTTGTTCTGTTTAATATTGTTTTTTGTTTTACATATTTGTTATAGAGGTCTTTATAATTTTTAAAATGAAGTAATAACAATAACGATGATTGTAAGTAAGACATTAGTTTTTTTTTTAAGTAAACAATGGGACAAGCGGGACGTACACTTGATTGTAACTAATACTCCTGCACATCACATTGCGATAGTCGCCTCGAGAGATGTTGAGTCTCCAGAATAACCGGAACACGGTAAAGTTTGCATGCTACTGCTTGACGGCAGAGATAGGCGCGCTGCAGTATTATCTAGACGATCTCCGGCAACACAGACCTACCACCAGTAAAAGGATATTGAAAAAAATTTATAAAGAATATATATATTAACTATTCCATCCAAAAGGAAAATAACAAACTTTAGCTAATTATTCTGCTATTTATGGTAATGTACAAAATAGGGACGCCGCTTAAGGTTCTGTAGTTACTTCCCACACTAATTCTAAAAAGTTTCCTAGTTACTACCCTAGTAATTGTCTTAGTTCCGACATAATATTAACTTATCATAAAGTAAAATATTACTGAATTGTATAATGAAACATAGTTTTTTTTTATTGTTCTGATTGCAGGTTTCAATTTTTTTAAAACAGTTTTTTATATATTTAATTAAGCGACGATACGTGCGGGACGTTCACCTGATGGTAAATCATACGCCTGCCTATAACAATTTGGCGCTTTTTAGGATGTCATGCACAGCATAGCGTTGTGCTTGTCGCCTGACACTTGAATCTTGTCACCCCAGTAATTACGTTAGCTACGGCGCCCTTAAAACCGGAACACACTAATGTTCGCACATTACTGTTTGTCGGCTGCAACTAGGCGCTGCGGTGGTACCTACCTAGACGGTCTCCAGCAACAGAGTACCTACCACTAGTCTATTGTTAGTACAATTTGTGTGAAGGTAATACGATAGTATGAAAATCTCGAATACTATTTAAAATATTGGAGAAGCTTTATATTAGTACTAATTTAATCGCAGCTATTTTCTCCTTTATTTTTATAATACTCATAATAATGTATATCCAATCACGTGAACACTAGTGAACGTATCTACATGAGGACATGAATATTCGAGGCGGAATGATTGTTAGCTGGTTATAGGCTATTTATTTTTTTGAATTTAATTGGTCCTTCATCATTTTATTTGTATATAGCTTTTATAAACATTTGGTGTTATTTATGCGGTTGCTATAGTACCGATTGCTATAAAGACATTTGCGATTGCGGTTACTCTCAAGGAGTATTTCAGATAAATTTTAATTCTAGTTCTATATTGTGGCCAGCAAAGAAGGCTAACAGCAATGTATATGAATGTGACTAATATAAAATTGACTTTCTAAATCAAGAACTATTTACCTGTTATTTTTAACTAGTATTTGTAAATTATTATCTAGTAACGTTTCGCCAGATGTATGTTAAAAAAATTTTATAAATTAAAAACTAATAATCATAGTTTTGTATTGTTTTTATGATACCGACGAAGATAAATAATAGTGTCTAGTATCTTTTTTTTTAATTATCGATGTAATCGTCAATAGACTAATGGGCTGCAATAGAGTATGCGAATTTGAAAGTATAGGTCCGTAACAATCTAACCGTACCAATGAACTGTTTTCTAAAATATTATGAAGTTGTAAAAGAAAATATTAATAGTGTTGCTGAAAAATATCATTAATCCACTGCTGGATTCCCAAATGTCTTCCAACAGATACTGTTCTGAGCTTTAAACATCAACCCACTTCCGACCGCTCTTGCAATGCCATCGATCTAGTTGGAAGGAGGGCGTTCTCCACCCTTGGCTCCTGTACGCAGATTCCACTCAAAAAAAAAAATGTTTAATTTAAATATCTTGTAACTAATATAGACATATATCATATAGATCATGAACTGGTGATAGATTTCTATTACCGGAGACTATGCGCCACCGCAGCTTCTATTTCAGCCGTTAAACAGTACTGTGCAAATATTGCTTTGTTTCAGTTTGAAGGGCGCTGCAGTTAGTGTAATTACTGGGGTAACGCGAATGTGATATTGTGTATATTATCCTAACTAGCACCACATTGTTATGGCAGGAGTATCACATACCATCAGGTGAACGTTCCGCACGTATTGTCGCTTAATTAAATAATAAAAAATATATACAATGTGTGCTTTTTTTGATTGTTTATGTCTTATATAGTAAGTACTTTAATATTACGCGTATATTTTATTTATTATTTAATGTGTGTCTACTAACTTTGAAAGGTTTGGTATACACATTTGTACAGGATAATTAATTAACAATATTAATAATGAAACAAAACAATATAAAAATCATTTAATAGCTAACGTATTCATCCAAAGGTCTGAAAGACTTTCCTTATATGCTATCAATGTGTTTTATAAAAAATTTTTATCACGAACTTTTTTACTTTTTTCTTTCCGTGTGCAATAAAGATCCCGATATTTTGCCACAAAGAGCTGAAACTACAAGTAAAGAAGTAGGGTATATTTTTATTAGAATTTTCATAATATGTGCAGAAAAATATAACATGAGTACGCTTTCTCGTCTAACACGAGTAATTTTTATATTATTTTCTACCGTAGTTTACATATTATAATTTGGAAATAATATTAGACGATGTATTTTCTTTTAAAGTTCGAAAATGTATCCATTTTTATATTTAAGTTAATACATATATAGATACAAATTCGGTTATGATATATTTATTAAAATAATATTTTTTTATGTAGCGTGTGCAAACTAAGCATAAGACTTAATGATTTATAGCCTCGGGGACGGGAAGATTCTAGAAGCGATGCTTCAGATATCGGAAAGCGCGCCGCAGTCGTTTCGCCCAAATAAAGGAGTAAGAAAAACGCGCGGGAAGGCGGTCGGGGTCGGGGTCGGGTAGGACTCTTACACAAGCAACACGCCCCCCAGTCAAAACACCGCGCCGGTGCGGAGCGAGCCGGGACTAGAGGCAACCGAAAAATCCAGGCTCTATAATTACGTTCGGCTACCCGATCTACCGGCGAGGCAATTTAAATTTACTGCGAACGCCGCACGTGTCCCACAAAATGAAATCCCACTACCGCGCACCACGCACAAAAAAAGCTCCGAGTGTGTACACTGCTGGCGCCACCCCTCGCTCGCTAGTGGCCGCTCGCGCCAACCACGCCTGCCGGCGGCCGCTACTGTCGCCGTCTCGCTCGCATCAGCGCGCGCTGCGTAGCGCCGTCGCTGCGCCGCGTGGCTCACTCGAAAAAAGCTACAGCTTTTTGCTCAGTACGCGTTTGAATAGCGCGCGTGTCGGAGCCTTAGACGGTTACTCCGCGCGAAAGTCGCGGTGTGTCAAGTGTAGTGCCGTGTAGAGGTGCCGAAGTGGCGGGTTTCCTTGCGTCAGGACGGGGGGCCCATGCCCCCTTCCACCAGCACCACATTGGTAAAAGTCAGTGTCGGTTTGCAGGAAACTAAAAAATTTCATATCCATCCGAATTTGTGGACGGAACTGTGAATGTGAATTGCGATGCCGACGTATGGAGGTTGTTTTGTTTGCCATTTTATTTACATCAAGCTATTTGTTATTTGTTTACATATCTAAATTATTATTCGTTGTCTTATTACTTTTGACATACGGAGTTCAAAAATTTATTTATGTTTTATTTTATTTGGTTTACAGCTTCTTCAAATGTATATAGTTATTACCATAGATAACACTTTCGTTAAAACAAATATGTAGAATGCTGATTACTATTCAATAATAATTAACATTATTTTAAATCAATTTTTACAATAAATCTAAATTTTCAAATCACAACGCCGAAGCAATGAGTTATTAAATAAAAAGAATTGGTACTTTTTATTCAATTAAGTTGTAATTAAAAATATATAATGAAATAAGTTAGGCCTAATACAAAGCGTTAGGCCTAAACTTGCTGAATACTTAGGCTACATTTATAGATAGATTTTCTCTATTTACAAAGTGACCATGACTTTGTTAAGTTATGATTAAGGTGTTAAACGTATTAATAATACACCATTTTAAAATTTTTGAATTTATTTATCTTAATGTTTACCTTGCTTCACAAACTTCGAATATTTTTAACTCAAATTTAACTTAATCTTATTATTATTATTTTTACCTATTAATTCGGTTAACTTTTCTTAATCACGTTATGATTTAACTATAATATTATACGGTACTATTAACGTTTATTATTCAAGGAAATCTACAAGAAATATTATAATTATATATTGAGAGAAATTTTATGTATTTATATATTACTAGTTAATTCAGGTTAATACATTAAATTGTATATTCTACATTGTACTTTAAAGAAAAAACAAATCTATAATAAACAATAGAATTGTTGTGTTGTACCATGTATTATTATTCATACAAACAAAATATAATAATAATTTATATCTATTACTCTACCTAAACTTTTAGAGTTTTCTAGTTGAAAAATTTGCTGAATTCATTAAAAACAGTTCATTCAAGGTTAATAAAATACACTTTAAAGGTCTCACTGTCGTATAATAGATAATATACAACGGTTGAATATATGCTTATATATTTTTAATTATCTCTAGAAATGCTTACGAACAAGTTAGAACAACTAAAGGGTACATCGGCCTGTCTCTATTTGAACTGCAATGAACAAATACATGTTAAACTGTGAATAGTTTCTTTAGCCCGTGGTTAAATAGAAAACAATGACAAAATTAGAATATTTCTAAACAATACTTTCGTCTATTAGATAATTTATTTGATAAACCTATACTTAAAATCCTGTTTAAATAAATTTTGTGTATATTTGTTATATATGCAACTGTTAAATATAATATTGTTATATTTAGATACTTTAAATTTATGATACTTATATATATATATACCATTTTGAAGATGCTTAATTCTCCATTTATTTTCTCTTATTATTTTTTTTCTAAATATTCTATCCCATATAATTTTTGAATTACCAAATATAGGCTTGAAGTTAATACTGAAATAGTTATTTAACTTTATACATATGTAGAATATGTATAAAGGTAAATAATTTTAAATATATAACCAAATCTCTTTATATATATAAAATATTAACTTCTTTATAACGTATATCCATCAGTCCAATAATGTAAAGGTGGTGTTAAAACTTAAAATTTATTTATAACCTCAAACATCGGAGGATAGAATTATTTATTATAAACATAACCTTAATGTTACAATACATTGAAATAATTGTTAATGGTTACTAATAAATATTATGAATGATAGTAACGCATTCATCTTAGTTATATAGCAATGGTAACAGGACATGGATTTACCAACTATGTATTTCATTTGTGATGGGCAAAACACGAAGTTTTTCTTCATAGTCTCCAAATAAGTTTGAAATAGTTTTTTTTGTAATATTCGAATAATTTTACAGTTAAACTGAGGGCTTTTAAAAACTTACCGGTTAAGCACGAGCGGATTAAAAAAAGCTACAAAACCTACAAAAGCAAAGATCTAACCTTTTTATTTTAATCTCGCAAAACGCCAAAGTATTCGTTGTTTCTTTTAAGCGTTAGAGTTTAAGATAATAAAGTATTAGGGATCTACAACACTTATCCCTTTTGTTCTCTTTCCACTGTTTTTAACTAACCACGTTGTTTTCGTTGTTTTTCTATGAACCAACGAGATAAGCGTGACGTTCGCTCGACGGTAAGTGATACGCCTGACCATAACAACGTGGTGCTAGTTAGAATGATATCCACAGCACCATATTGTGCTTGTCGACTGCAGACATAAGATGGTTAAGTCTCGTTACCCCAGCTATTTTACTATCTACAGCACCCTTTAAATCGGAATTCAGTAATGTCTGCAAACTACTATTTGGCAATAGAAATAGGCGCTTCGATAGTACCCATCTGTATAGTCTCCGGCAATAAGGAACTACAACCAGTAGGTTTATGGAAAGTTATTATTTCTACTGCGTAAAAATAAATATATCTTCCTTATTAAAATACATACAGGACAACGATTTCCGTGCAGGCGCAGCCGCAAAGCTGGTAATATACGCGACAATGTTAAAAGTCATCTGTTTGTAGAAATGTTGCAAGCGTACGGTTGCTTATTAGCATGCCCGGATCCTCGTCCATGGAAATTGGTTCAGCGGTTACCAGTTAATTGGAAGACAAACACACATTACACAACAGGTTAAAATGTATTTTAATAACCTCGTGCCGTTTAAATATACGCATGGGAAAGTTATTAACAAGTTTTTATTAACACCCTGACAACTTTGTTGGTATTACAATCTATATGTTGTGTTTTGCGCGGTGTTGCTATTTGCATGTACTTGGAAATAAGGTTTTATATTTCAAAAACTACTTTAACCAATTAAAAAAAACCGATTCAGGATGTATAGATTAATTTACAGGTCGTGATTTCATAAGTCCTAGACAGATTATTTGAGAATAGTACGCAAGAATTATTTGCTTGGTGAATTAGTTGAATTATGGTTGATAACTGATTGTCATTTATACTTATCTTCACTTAGTGTTGAGTGACAATGACGACGGTGATTCTAGCGCATTAAGCAAAGAAGAATAATTTGATTGCGTGATTGTCATTGATAGAAAATACAGAAAACAATATTTGACATAGTTTCTAATCATCGTAATTTTCGTTGTACTTTAGCGTTGACTTTAAGTTGAATTCGTTTGTAATTCAAAGGAAAAAAACTTATGCGAGTGTAATATCGGTGTGCCATGTTTCGGAACCCATTGTATGAAATGCCCCGTGACCAATTGAACGTCACCATCCGAATTTTGAATATTAAACAACCGTCGCGACCTTCATAAATTTGGTCAATAAATGTCAAACGTTACCTTAAAAAAAGTCTCTTAAGTAAGAATCTTGTTAACATTATACGGTTTGATTCTTCGCTAACGAAGTGTTGGCACACGGAATATATATATATATATATATATATATATATATATATATATATATATATATATATATATCTACTACATTCTTTTATATAATATATAGCCATTCTAATATCTGCGTATGTATAAGAGCATGGGTATAGTCTATACTAGATCCAAGTAAAAAGGTTTATATATACATCATTAAGCGTGAATGACTCAGTTTTAATTGTTAATTATTACATTTGAAACTGAACTCACTTTCTCATGAGATAACTAGGAAAAGTAAGAGTAAAAGATTCATACTTCAAGTAATTTGTTGTGATATTAATATAACATAACCCAAACATTATTGTTACCTCTCTTGAGACTAAAGTCCTTCTAAACATGGGATAGGGACAAAACTATGTTTTAAAATCATGCTGGTCAAGTGCAGGTTGCGGTACGGGTTGGCAGGTTCTTGGAACATGTCCGTTTACTTCAACAGCGAGCAAGAATATTCTTTATAATTTTAAATGATATCATTGATAAATTTTTAAATTATATCAATAGTAATGACAATGTGGTCAGTATCATTATTTCTGGTTATAAATATATTCTGTTAAACTTAGGCCCTTCCAACAAGAAGTTCTTGCACAGCATGTTATATTCCTAGTCGAGGAGAAAGCAGCTGCCGTTTCTATGGAAATTATACTCTAGTCATCTTTTATAATATGCCGAGGGCAAATAGGCAATGGCGATATTCTATCCTGCCACCCACGTGTCGAAATAATTAGTTAAAAATTCTTAAAAATCGTTACAGATTTAAATTAAAAATTTTACATAAAAAAATCTTTTAAATATTAGTCATATTAATAAAATATTTGTTTTTTTAATTTTAATTACTCTTTAGGTTTATCAGTTTATTATCTGTGAATGTTGACTGAAAGTAATGGCGCCAATCGGCAAATGTCATTATGACATTGTGAACGTGAAATATTGTAATTTTCGTGTTTTAAATGTTTTTTTTTTTTAACAACGTAAGAGCATTTTCTTATGCACTAGTCGTATGTACTGCGGCGCTGGGTAATAACATATGCTAATAAAACTTTATTCAACATAACCTTTATCGATCGTAAAAACCCAATCCCATTATGTTTCTAGTAAGCTACCGGCTTTATGATGAAGTGAACTATTGTATAGCTAAGTAAGCAGCTATGTACAGGCTTAACAAGGGACTATTCCACCATAGACTGGATTTAAGTTACTCCGCTGTTCTATTCAGTGTTGAAATGTCATCTCGTTTGATCGAAGTGGAATGCGACAGACGTAAGACGTAGAATGCATGATGTAGCTTTTATGATAGCTCGAAACGTCGGCACATTGCTACAAATGTAATTTACACAATCTCTCAGAACTTGGACGTAAATGTTAAACTGTTTGGCATGCTTGGCGAAGATTTTGATTACCTGAGTGAGTTTCTTAACCTTTTTAGGTTATATATAAAAAGTTTTCCAAATCCTTTATTTTTCTTAATTGTTCATACTGTTGAGTAAAGTTTGTGATGAACAAGAATTTTGTGGCTGTTTTGCCCTTTTTGATAATTTATTTTTTGTTGAAAAAAAAAACCTTATAAAAACTCTTTGTTTAAAACTTTTTGCACAATAATTACTTATCATAAAGCCACCTGTTTGGCAAGTCGCACATCCGGTGAGTGCTACCTAAAAACCGAAGTGATATTCTTAAGTTTCCGTTCTCGACGGAACGGTGTTTTTGTTGTGAAAGGTTATTTTTTTAAATTATGCAAGAAATTTATTAAAATTTTCAGACACTGATTGTTAATTACAACAAAGATGTGAGATAAAATCTGAAAAAAGATAATATCGTACGTGTAAATTAAAAATAGACATTTTGATACTTATTACAGTTAATTAATACATTATACATTTAACAACAAATAGCCCACATTTTGTTCACACGTTAAAATTTAGACAGTCGCTTTTTTTAGAAAGCGAGTAAAGAGGCGACGGAGTATTGTCGTTGTACGCCTAGTGCAGGGGTCGGCAAACCGTGGCTCGCAAATCACGTATACATTGATTTACATTTTCGAGGTTTTTAAAAAATTATTTAGTAGACTAAAATTAAATTTAGAGATCTTTTGAAAACATTGACAACATCAATATCGTAGTACCTTCACATAAATTGTACAATCAAGACACTGTTGGTAGGTCTCAGTTGACGGAGACCGTCTAGGTAATTACCACCGCAGTGCCTATTTCTGCCGCGAAACAGTAGTGTGCAAACATTACCATGTTTCAGTTTGAAGGCAGTCCTACGTAGAAGCATTTGTTGGGTAATGAGACTTAATGTCCTATATCTCAAGATGGTAAGTATCATCCTAACCAGCGCTACTTTATTATGGACAGGCGTATGAATTTCTATCATGTGAACGTCTTGTTCGTCTCGTTGCGAGCGAAGAATAAAAAATTTTTTTTTATTGCCTCCAGATTTGCAAATAAATTTCTAAAAGAATCCTGTTTTATATAATAACCAATACACCATAACCAATCTGGTATGAGTGCACTGTTGGTAAAGTATTTAATTTTATATAAATGGCTCTTAAGATGTATGATTTAATATTGAAAAAAAAATATATAGTATATTTTTTTTTAATTTGCTAACCCTTGTCGTAGTGGGTTGTTAATATATATGTTTATAATAAATGGTGATTGGTTTTAGGACGCGGCGAGGCAGGCGGCGCGATGGCGTGCGCCGGCTGCGAGAAGCCGATTCTGGACAAGTTCCTGCTGCACGTGCTGGAGCGCGCTTGGCACGCGGCGTGCGTGCGCTGCGCCGACTGCCGAGCACCGCTCGCTGACAAGTGCTACTCCAGAGACAACAAGCTGTTCTGCAGAAACGACTTCTTCAGGTTAGTTATATCATTTATGCGACAAATCGAGCGGTACGTTCACCTGGCAGTAGGGGATACGCCCGTCCATAACTAATCGGCAACTTGCGCGCACTCGTCTGCAACGCGTAGACTTTTTTTAAATCAAAAAGTTTACTTGACCAAGAATCATCTAATGTAAAATGATGATGTTGTCTGCGATGGTAAAGTGCCTATTCACTCTTATCCTTGAAGGTAGCAGACAAAATTTTATTTTCATACAAATAAGTGACAGTAATAAATTACAAGTTTGCTGACATCAATTTAGTATTAGTTAGGTAGGTTTACTTTCAGCCCTGTAGTCTCGGGCTAGTAAGAATAGGACTAAGGTAAGCCCTGCCTGTCGTAGACGGCGTCTATAAGTGTTTAGGTGTTTCGGGGGCTTCAGGATGGGGGCCCTTATCGCTCCACAAGCGAATCTGCGTGGGACAGCGTATGGCTCGGAGCTGATGCCTAGGAGGGTTTGGCCCCTCCTTAGAGAGGTGTTAACACAAAGTGTAGAGGGCACCGGTGTGTTCTTTAAGAGATCCCGGGGCCATTCTGAATACAGACCACCGCAGGGGTTTTAGTGAGTAATAATCGCACATAACCCTGACTTCTCTCAAAACCAGATTTCCCCCGAAATAAAAAAAAATATGCCTCTGTTGTTGGGGACCGTCTATGTAGACAACACCACTTACCCTGTGATCTTGGATTATTAAGAATAGAACTAAGGTAACCCCGCCTGTCCTAGCAGACGACTAAATTTCAAGTTAGAGTTTGTGGGCTTTTTTTTATACAATTAAGTAATGAGTAGAGCCGGACGTTTACTTGATGGTATGTGATACGCCCGCCCTTACCGATGTGGCGCTAGTTAGGATGGTATATACTGCACAACATTGCGCTCGTCGCCTGAGACATATGTTGATTCTCGTTACCGCAGTAATTACACTAGCTACAACGCTCTTCGAACCGGAACACAGTAAAGTTTGTATACTATTGTTTGTCGGCAGAAATAGGCGCTGCGGTGGTACCTACCTAAATGGTCTCCGGCAACAGAAACTTACCCCCAGTAATTATTTGATAGTAACTGTACACAAGTGCTTGGAAAACCTTCTGGCAGGCTTCTGGCATCTCCTGTTAAAAGTTACCACCATAAACAGTTTGTATAAACTTTACACAAACTGTTTATGGTGGTAACTTTGATTTTATTCTAAGGTGTGTGTGAAGTCACCAATCCGCTTTGGGTCCGCGTGGTGACTATGACCCATCGTCCTCATATTGAAGGTAGACCTGTGCTCCAACAGTAGAGACGTAAATTGGCTGTTGAGAAGTTTTAATTACAGAGGTTAAAAGTATAAAAAAAAATTGTATTTATACCTAATCAAATTTTCGGTTCTCTATTAGTTTATTGGCATAAATTTTCCTGTTTGAACGTCTTGAGAGTCAACTATTTAATTTTGATGGTAAAGTACCACCATGACCACATGACCAAAGTCAGGACACCTGTTGTTAATGGTCAAATTATTAATTTCTCAACCACGGCGCAAGTGTTAATCGTTTACGCTAACCTACCTGTTAATGACGAGTCTGTTAAGCATTAACTTTTTTATAGACTTAGTTATTTTTTTCCTAAACTTACTTGTCAGTATTGAACTGGTTAAAAAAATGGATATTTTGCTGGTTTTTTTAACTTACCAGACATTTTGAAGATTTTTTGTGCTGAACAGTTTCAATTTATTTTAAACAAATAAATGCACTTTGATTTTGTTATTTACATTATTTGATTAATTGTTGTGTTGGGGTGGAAGGGGTCCTGCACAATAATTCACGGGACCTAAGCCAACCTCACCTGTTCGAGGTGCACTCTGCTAATCAACAAACGAGGCCCTCGCTCTCAAGCCGCATTGGGTCTGTGCGGTGGCAAATGGCCCAAATCCCCCATATGAACCCTACGAACGAAGGTCGCGGGAAGACGCTGGATGCGAGCAGCGCAGGACCGATCGATGTGGGGGCCTATATCCAGCAGTGGACATCTATTGGCTGATGATGATGATTAATTGTTTAAAATTATTCTTTTATGACATTATAGTTATTGATATTGATTTTTTTAAGCTAGTTTTAAAATGTACTCGCTTTTATCTTTGGTGTATTAGATTTAATTCTATTCTCTTACGAGTAAGAAGAATACTTAAAGATTCTCTTAGTCTGAGTAAAAACTCTTTTAAACTCCTTATGGTATACAAAAAAAAATATTTTATAAATATTCTTCTTGATTATCAAACAATACTGAATAAATTTTTTTACTGCTTATAGGCTTTTGTTACCGGAACCGACTAGGTAGATAAGCCAAACACTTGTGTTTAAATATAACCGTGTTCCGGATTGAAAGGCGCTGTCTCTAGCTCAAATTACTGAGGTAAAGCAACTCGACATCTTATGTCTCAAGGCGAAGAGTATTATGTGGTGCTGTGTATATCATCCTAACTAGCGTCACATTGTTATGGGCAGGCGTGTCCCTAACTATCAGGTGAACGTCTCGTACGTCTCATCGCTTGGTATAATGAAAAAAATTTTAAGAAATTAAATATATCACTTCATACACATATGTATAATAAAATAATGTAAACTGTAATATTATTATTGCAAGTGCAATTTATCTTTTTAATAAATAAATAAACCGCTTTCTATTTTGACAAACTTTGACCACACATTGGTAATGACTTAGAGTTGACTGTCGAGTAGTTAAAAAAAAAAACACTAGGTTAGATTACTAAATCATATGGCGCCTTGAATTAATACAAAAAAAGAGCAATTTCGCCTCAGGTCAGGTAACAGCGGAAAACGGTTCACTTACGGCTTCCGCCGTTTTGATGCTTTAATTGTGTAGTTTTTGGAGTTCCGCATAACCTTAATGGTTTTTCTAATTCACCATAAAAGAGATAAAAGAGGTTTAATGCTAGAATCTGTACCACAAAGTACGTTTCTTTTTATAATAAGATTATTCCAAAGTAAAACTAGATCAGTTAATCAAATATAACGTTATAGAATTGAATCTAGGAAATTACTGGATGCATCTGCCTAGCACTGGACGTCTGTCAGCTGGTGATGGTAACAATAGTGTACAGAACCCTAGCAAAGTCTATCAAAAACATTTTGTTCAATTTCGTGATACAATTTGATGAGTTAATTCAGTGACATTTTTAAAACATTAGTGGAACGGAAATAGCATCACTATTTCCGTTCGTTCCCGCTTCTAATAAACGTTTGAATTTCTGCTTATGTAAGTGCAGTGTGTTTTGTCTATCGGCTGATGATGATGATGAAGTGCAAACGGAAATGGTTTTTTATGTAATTATTTCTATTATATTTTATTTACAAACAATATATTTTGGTCACATGATTTTATTCGTGTAAATTAGTTTCCTGTGTTTTTTCGTTTAAAACATATTTGTGTTATGTTTACACAAAATAAATCATTCAATGATTGTCAATAACACCACAACGCCAAAAATGTTTACATGTTTAAATATTGTAATTAAATATCAAGCTGTTATTGTAAACAAAAACAAATTAGTTAAATTCATCTAAATTAGTTAACTGGCACAATCGGTTAGTATATCTAAATCTAGAAACAGTTTCGAGAGGAATAATATTACAAAGTTAAAATGCAAGTTCTCAAATTTCCGAACATAATGCTTCTAGACCGCTTTTAGCTTTTGGCACGAAACATCCGGATAAAGAGGTAACTCTGCCAACACTACACCACGTTACGTGGAAGGAAACGACGGTTGTCTATAATTTGCTATTTTTGTTTCTTATAATACAGTAATGTAGGAAAAAAATCCCAACCCCACCGCATCTCCATTTCGAGGAGGAATTTTGTAAAATACAGTCAAAGCCGTCTTCTAAAAGTCAGAAGCATTATCTCTACCATTATTTGAGTGCTTACGGTGTTAGAAATTTCGATCTCATGATGAGGCATTGAATCATTAAGTAGAATATAGTTGCAAAGCAAATTAATCTCTTTTCTCCTCATCGTTAATTTTGGTAAATGTTTTTCTGAAGCATATTTTTTAAACAAAATAAATTTGCAACTGACCTTCCAGTATATAATATTAAATACATCATCATCAGCCGATAGTCAACTACCCGTCTATCGGCTGAATACATTAAATATCTCAAAAACAGTAGTGTATCTGTAGCCGGAGACTGTATAGGTAGGTACTACCGCATCTCCTGTTTCTGCCGTCAAATAGTGGTGTGCGAAATATTAATGTGTTCCACTTTAAAGGGATGTAGCTAGTGCAATTGCTAGGTTGACATGTCTCGTGACGAAAACACAATGTGGTGCAGTGGATATCATCCTAACTAGCGCCACGTTACAACAAACGGTTAGCTGTGTCAATACGTACTGCAAAATGGAGCTCGTGTATAATTCATGTGGCCTCTGCCGTTTATGTAAATGCTCGGTGTTTGTAATGACAAAATAAAAAAAAAAACATAAATAAACATACTTAACTTCGCGCCCGCCTGCTTGTATTGTTAAACCGCAACGAGACAATATGTCGAACGCTACATTTTTAAATGTGCTTTAAAAATATGAAAAGGCCACGACCGTAAGAAGATACTGCCTATGAGAGAATATTTTTTAATCTGTTATCGTCTATCGCCGCTGGACTAAATTAATCAGTTTTGATTACTAACAATCATATCAAAAAATAAAAAAATATAAAATTACACCTATTTTTGAAAATATGTATATAAAAAATATTTACACTGTAAACTAAAAACTTTATATAAAAATTCGTGTGAATTAAACGTTGTCATGTCTGACGCGTTTTTCAATTGGTTTTTATTAATATATTATAAATAAAAAAAACATTTTTTTTGCAACACTGCTAAAATCAGTTTTTAAAGTGACACTCCTTTTAGAATACTTTATAAGAGACCCATTATCAGTGACCTCACAATGGTTGAGATGATGATGAGTAACTTTTTGATAGTCTTTTCTTCATTACTGGGGGTCATAGTTTCATAGTGATAATCAGTCTATGATGTTATAACCATATGCGTAAGACCATATAAGTATATTTATACCCTCTTTCCTCCGGTTGGTACCATATCTCTATTGGTAGTTGGTATCTGTTGCAGGAGACCGTCTAAGTAGCTATTGCCGCAGCGTCTGTTCCTGCCGCCAGACAGTAGTGTACAAACATTACTGTGTTCCGGTTTGAATAGCGTTGTAGGTGATGAAATTATTAGTATAACGAATCTTACGTCTTAAGGCGACGAGGACAATATGGTGTTGTGTCATAACATCTTAACCAACGCGCTGTTACGAGCAAGTTTATCCCTTACCGTCAACTGAACCTCTTGCTAGTCTCGTCGTTTTGTCTAATTAAAAAGTACTAGATACTATATTATAATGTGTAATACTATGTGCAGCTGCTGTATGTGAATTAGTTCAAAATGACCGTAGCGCGCTGCTTGTTGTCATTAAACGTTTTTATAACACAATAATCTAATAACATTGACATGAAAAAATGTAATCTGTTACTAAAAGTCGAAAAAATGTTACGATTGCGTGGCGACAGATAAAAAATAGCATGATCGGTTGACATAACAATCGAATGTTTCAATCGTTAATAACGAGCGTTATATCGATATTGTTATTGACCTAAAAATAAAGGATTAAGCACATCACTCACGAATACCGTTGGCGTCCGGGTCATGCTGCTATATCCAATAATCGATAAAAACAGTTATTAGTGTTGCGTTTATTAAGATCGCTACTACACTACCGATAGGTAATAACTAGGGATGTAGAATATACATTATTAACTATAGTATAAAGGTTATAATTGTTTCATGTATGATGTCCAATATTAAATGTGTTAAACATAAATTAAAGAGTATCGATTATTTTTCAAACGTTTCTTTTCAACTACTTTTTAAAGTATGATTAGGTCGGTGATACTGTCTTTACTAATTAATAGCTGCCGCATATTGTATGTCTCCCACTGTAAGCATTGGTGTGTTTCAGCTGTCAAAATGTGAGAGCATGAAGAGTACCAAAAGTATTTCTGGTGCTCTTCATCATTCATAGTCTCATTGTCATCTAACAATGTTGTAGATTATTATTACTAACTGCTTTCAATTATTATAAATAAAGTTAGATAAACAGTATTGATACTGGGAATACCTCTACATCCCTAAATGTAAGAAGCTGGGAATCGTTTTCATAACGCTTTAATTTCCCAACGTTTGCATACATTTAACGCCATAACTCATGGTGTTCATTGTGTGGCCATTATTGACCTTAATGACTCCGACGGCGCGTATTTCTGATCCGTCGATATTCTCTGATGGCCTGTCGATAACACGTTTTTGAAGTGATATCTAAATTATATTTATGATTAATATTTTAACTTCGGCCGACATAAAATTTGTCAGCGGCGACTCGTTCACTCCGTAAAGCTAGCTGTAAAGTCTTACTCAATCAAATGAATGATGGAGAGGAGCGGTTCTAATACGATTTTAATATATTTTTTTTAAACTCTCGCATCCGTGTTACGTTGCGTTTTACGATGTTCGCTCTTCGAATGAACAGCTCGATAATAGATATAAATTAAATGGAGTAGTTTCTGAATAAAATCATTTAATTGATGCTTCCGTGTGTTTGATGTCAATAGGTAAACTAAACGGATTATCTGCCAAACACATTTTTTTTTTCTAATTGAGTACCAATAAGCTAGTGAGATACACGAAATGTGAACCTTTCCTTACCGGATGTAAACCGGTTAAAATCAACCATTGTATTGTCCAAAATATCTTCTCGATTATGACTACAATATATATTATTTTTACTACAATATATTATTTTTATAATCTGATATTTTTTTAATAAAAATACTCTCCATATGTAATTAAACAGGTAGAAATTAGATCAGGTATTAACTTATACCGTGAGAGTGACTTCAGAAAATGATAAAGATAAAAAGACGAAAAATTTGTCCATGCGATGAATTTATTATATAGATGGTAGAACTACCACCCATTACAATTTCACATAACGTAAATTATGTAAATAGAATTTATTTAGTGAATTACCTGTTTAAAGACAGCTCGAATGACAAAACCTTTAGCTTTATTGACGCTTACATAATCGGTCTGTATATACAATACACCATCTCATCTTAGCAGCCGGTGGTAGAACTCCACCGCAATTTAACCCATGTCGCTATGTTAAAGGCAACAATAAGGAGATAATGCCAGAGAATGAACAGCAGCTTGCTCTATGATCGTCAATAGCTTATCTTAAGGAGAACCGTTGTGCGTTTTAGGAAGGCCAGCAGCAAACATTAATTGTCTGAAATGGAGATGATGATATAAAAACACGGATGCTACGCGAAGTTTCAGCTTCACGCGATATCATTCTCTTGGGCTTTCAGATTAAACAACAGAACGTTATGACTTAAAAAGAGATATTTATTGTTTAGTATTGTTGAGAACTCATCGTCAGCTCTGTCCAGTCTTCGATACTTTTTAGCGAGCCAGTATTATTACGAATATTATATTTATAATAGTAAATCTTCCTACATCAGTCAAGCCTCATTAGTATTATTTATTTTGCCATAATATTAGAAGCCTTGACAGCTAAGCTGTGGTTACCTAGGAAATAAATTTGACATCGGCCAACCTGCTCTTGTGGTTCATAAATGGCCTTGACTCTCCTTGTGAGAGGTCTCGAGTCCCAATTGTGGGAACGGTAAGACGGCTGTTTAAAGAAAAATATTAGAAAATCCAAGTTCGGTACATAATTTTCCGCTTACGGTCACTGGCTTCCCAGAGAGTGCTTACATTCATATTAATTTATGTATGATTTTTACAAAATCCGTCGATAGATTAAAATATGTTTAAATGTTATCTTTGGGCTCTTAGTTTAAAATGTCGTACAAACGTGAACTTTATGTTTTCAGTGGTTAGATCGATAACACTTTGGATGTGTCTGTATAACACGAGTTCTCATTGAGACGGTGAAAGTGAAAAACAAAATTGAAATGTGGGACCTGCGTCGATAATTAGATGGGATTATATTTTTATGATAGTAAGATGTCGGCGGGGCCCAAATCTCTCCAGATTTCTTTTACAATAACCGTTTATCGGCATGTATACGAGCCAGGTGTTTAACGGATATACCACTTTCAAATTTAGTATGCCAAGTATTACCTTTTAATGAAATACTGTGTTCTGAACATGTTATTTAGCTACCATTTTACCCAATCCCATTAAATTTAAATCTAACTAGTTCAATCGAGAGACATTTTACTAGTGGTGCATATTTATTGGTGCTATGGAAAACCTAATATAATTCCCACAAAATCAAACATTTGCTAGTAATAAATAACTAACTGGCCTTAATTTATTCATAATTGTTTATTGTTTCTTCATTAGATATTAATTATCTATGTACAGCTTTATGTTATGTTACATTTTTAATGTATTAATTATTGTAAGTATTTAAGCACTATTTTGCTATTAATCCTTACTAATCTTATATGTTTTTTTTGTCTCAAATAAAGATTAATTTATTTATTATTATTTCTCAGTAAATATTCTACTGAAACAGACAAAAACAGAGACAAAGTTGTTTAGTTGATTTTCAGATTAAATGTTCTATAATTCTCCGGAAGTCCAGCAAAATTTTTTTTTCATGTAGGAACGAGGGGATTTGCGAAAAACTTTTTAATTATTTAATATACGTTTTATGTTCTGTAATTATACTTACATTACTTATATTTACGTGCTTGAAATTATATATAATGTAATACTTTCTTAGCGGTTAATTGTTACTTGATTCGTTCTAATTCGTCTGTATTTCGTAGGCGTTATGGCACCAAATGCAGCGGCTGCGGGCACGGCATATCACCGTCGGATCTAGTCCGAAAGGCCAGAGAGAAGGTGTTCCATCTCAACTGCTTCACCTGTCTCGTATGTCGGAAGCAACTGTCTACCGGAGAAGAACTGTACGTCTTAGATGACAACAAATTCATCTGCAAAGAGGACTATTTGGCAGGAAAGGCGCCGACGCAGCATTGTAAGTTTTTTGTATTTATATATTTTATTTTATTATATTATTAATTTTAGTTACTAATGGTACTAATGGTAAGCTGATAGGCAAATTGTCCGTTCATACTAAATAATTATTGTTTATAAGTTTACATTTATAATTGATGTTAGAGAATAGGTTTTGGACAAAATTATGATTGTGGTCATCTAAACATTCGACCATAAGCAGAGGTTGGGATCCGATTTTAATTGTTTTAGCTGGTTTAAAACGTTTGCAGAACAGTTATTAAACATAGTAGAGTAGCAATAGCAGATATATTTAATATTTACATTTTAAAGGATAACATTGAAGCTTCATATCCCTCGCTTAGTTATAGTTATTGATGTAAAATTTTGTTACTATACTTATTATGTTGCTGTTTAAACTGGAGCAATAAACGAACATTTTTCTTCTTTATGATAACTTACATTTCACTAATTTCGATCGCTAATAAACCACATTGAGCCTAGCAATTCGTAAGTAATTTTATCTTGAATATTGGTTTTTAATTTAAGTACAGAGCAAAGATTTCGTCATGTCAGCGTTGTAAGTGTTGTAAAAATAGGATCTGTCAACAGCTAGATTGCTTTAAAATTGCACCGCTCTTGTTCGTGCCATTATTTACGCAAGTCCAATCAAACAACATACGCCATCACGTTCGCAATAGAAGGTGGTGTTGCTATACGAAAAAATAAATGAGGTCTTTTATTGTCCTCACCACGGCCGGCAACCAATCGCTTTTCTAATAATTAGTTTTCTAAAACACGAATCAAAGCCCCCCCCTTCCGATATTCAAACGTGACATGTGAGAATTGCATTCACAGATTAAAAAAGAGTTTTTATTGTTTAAGAACGTATCGCGGCAACAATAAAACTCACGGAGCGCCCATTTCGAAATCGGATTTTTCGATCAATACGAACCGTAACCGAATCGAAGAGTGAAAAAAGAAAAAAAAAGACAAAACCTCTGAGGAAAAAAGCCAACTGAATTACACATTAGCCACGTCTCCACGCGGTAGTGTCGTAGGCATCTTATTTTTTATACGGAGCATTGTCGGAGCCAATGGCTTGGCGTGAGCCACAAAAAACTGACAGTTCATAGCAAGAGTCGTGAACTGTTGGTAATATGAACATAAATATATGTATTTATACGTTTTGGGGGTGTATGGCGTCCCACACTCACGGGACCCAAGCCAACCTCCCCTGTTCGTGGTGCAACCTGCTAATCGACAAATGAGGCTCTGGTTCCTACCAACCAGCATTGGGCCAGTGTGGTGAAAAATAGCCCAAGTCTCTCCATATGAACCCCTACAAATGACGGCTTCTAGAGCTCTGGCTGTACCGGAGGTCATGCTAACTTCCTAGTGAATGTCGGGGGAAGGCGATCGTTTTGGAGATTTTTGGGGAAGGCCTACGTCCAGCAGTGGACGTTTATCGGCTGATGATGATTTATACATTTTAGTTCTTACCGTAACCTTTTTAGCTACTCCTCATTTTCATTGCGATTTTATATTTTAATGTTTTATACTATTTTTACACCGCACAGCAAATCAGCTACATGTTAACATGATAAGTGATATCCTGCTGATAGCCTGCACATATCAATGTGGCACTAGTGATGATCAACACTACGCCACATTGTACTAGTTTATTTTACATTTTACTCAGGTTATTTCTACTACTGCTTAATAATACCTGATAGCATTGGTTGTAGGAGTTTTAATAGAACAACGGTAAGGGTTTTTTGTATTTTTATTCTACGAAGCTTCTGATAATGAGTGATACTCCTGCTCATAATAGTGTAGGACTAGTTAGGATGGTAACACACGCACCACATAGTGGTAGTTTTGAGACACGACATCAGGTCTCGTTACTCTAGCAGTTTTACTAGTTACAGTACCGTTCAAACCGGAACAAGGTAATATTTGTACACTACAGTTTGGGGGCAGAAATAGGAGCTGCATTGCCACCTACCTTTTCTATCGCTGAGGAAATCTTCTTAAAAGATACGTTGCTTCTGGGGGGAAGATAAGGTTATGTGGGGCTTCTAGCCTTTAAGACCCTCTCGGTGGTTTCCTTCAGTGCATTAGGAGGGGCTCCGGGATCTTCTACGGAACGCAACGGTGCCCGCCTGCACTCTGGCTAAAACATCCCACTGTAGAGCAAAGCACTCTTTAGCACCCGTGCTGTGCTATGGCAAATACAAGACCACCATGCACTTGCCTTCCTTCTAAGGCTCGCTTATTGAGCTCTGAGGGCCCACACCCTCGAAGCCCACGAACCCGAAGACCTTTTTAATCGCCTTGCACGACAGGCAGGAAATTCCTTTGTCGTATTCTTAATAGCCCGAGACTAACAGGGCTGAGTGGCACCTACCTAGACAGTCTACCCACCACTAGTAAAGTACTACCTTTACTACCGATATTGCTGTATGAAATGTTGTTAAATATTGCATCTGCGCTTCATTACATCACCGTAGTTATTCCGCAAGCGATATTTGCCGTATTATTCCAGTCTAACAATGTCTAAACACAATTACCCAACGCAAACACGCGGCGCCGCGGGCGCGCACATGTTGTGGGCGCATTCGTGCAAACAACACGACCTCACAACGCCTCTGGATTCATTTTTGTTACCATTATACAACCGGTCTTTACATTGTTTTTTATGCTTCATAAAATAATAATTTTTTTTTTAAAGTTAACTCCTAAAGAATTTCGCTTAAAAATCTAAACTCACAAAATTTTTCATATGAAAAATACAACTCGACATTTGTGTTTTTCATATTATTAACATGTTCCGTGCCACGTGTACCACCGGTGGTGAACGATGTGATTACTGCTCTAAACGATAGAACCACTTACGTACTGATAATATAATGAAACATTGTCTAATAATATATCGAACTTTAGTCGAAATTTCAAATAGCCTGAACGACAAGTCAGGCAAAAATGGGTTAGCACAGAACGTGTTAAACGTCATAGTGCTTATCAGTTCATATACTTAACTTATAGGTGGTAGGTCTCCGTTTTTTTTTTTTTTTTCTAGTCGTTGTCCTGCGTGTTTTGGGTCAGGGTCTTGTACTTTCAATCTCTTATCATTGCATTATTTGTCTCTGATTTCCTTAACTCTCGTCTATCATTCTATCATCCTCCATTCTGTACTTATCTTACACACTTCATATCTCGGTCATTCTACATTCCAATTCCTTCTTTTATCCATCCTCTTGGAGTGAAGACGCCTTTCGAAGAGGGGGAGGGGGAGCCTGAAAAGAAATCATTCCCTGTAGCATGTCACTTCTTCTCGTTACTTCTGCTTTGTTGTCTTATTTATTACACTTATTTTTTTTACACTTATTTTTATTACACTTGTATTTATTTGTTTTATATATTTAATTTCATCTTTTATCCCTATCTTATTATTATTACACTTTTTGCTACTTTTCTCTATTACCTTATTAATTAATTTTACTTTTTATTCTCCCCCAAAACTTTTTCCACCACTCTCCTGCAGTATTTCAAGACTATTTCACGACTTTCGTCTTCACTCATCAGAGAGGCGATGACACCTGCGTCTATCCTCCTACCCATGGTAGATTTCTGTTGTCGGAGATTGTCTAGGTAGGTACCACTGCCGAGCCTATTGGAGCCGCGAAACAGTAGTGTTCAAACATTACTGTGTTCCGGTTTGAAGGATGCTACATCTAGTGAAATTATTAGGGTAACAACAGTTTACATCTTATGTCTCCAGGCGCCTAGCACAATGTGGTGGAGTGTATAAACGCTCTAACTAGCGCCACGTGGTTATGTGCTCACGTATCATTTACCATCAGGTGAACGTCTCCTATACGTATACTATGATTATGATGGTGACAATGCTTTCTGCGAAGTAAATATCTTTGAAGCTGTAGTACGTTTAAATATGCGATTAAGTCTTATTAACGGCGTTAAAATAACTACCATGTTATATTAAATGATGTAACCGTAAACTGTTTACCGTTTTTTTTTTCGTGTTCATAAACCGGAAATTCAAATTCTTTTAACGAGCGATTACGTGTAATACACCTACGATTTCGTAATAAAACGATTTGTAACATTGTTCTGTCAGGAGTAGATGTGGTGATTGAATACTAAGATGTCGAGCTAATGATCTTTCGTTCGTTGTAAAAATATATCACGTTTACTTACGGGACTTGTTTGAAAAAAAAAATCTTAGGTCTTCCTGTCGAACGGCTAACTGATAAGTGATTGCAGATTTAGTATTTGTGTATAGTATGTCACTAAAAATCAGAGTCTAAATATTTCGATGAAAATCGTTGTAGATACAATTACTTGGGTAACTAGATTTAACATTTTGTTTCAATTCGTTGAGCATAGTTTGATGCAGTGTATATCATCCTAACTAACCTCTCGCCTTATCTCTTCAATACGACGTACAAAAAGAGTCTTTCCGTGGAACCAAGTAGCTTTGACAAACATCAGAGTTTCATTTCTTCAAAATCTCATCAAGTTATTCTTTTATTAATGTCAAAAAAATGAGTGTGAGTTGCACGCGGTAGAAGGTGAAACTTTAGTGGTAAATAGAGAGAGAGAAAGAGAGAGAGAGAGAGAGAGAGAGAGAGGGAAGAGAGAGACAACTTCTGCATTGACTGAAATAAAAAACGAAAGAGAGAGAGAGAGATAAAGATGAATTGTAGCATCTAAAGTAACATTTTAGTAGAGATAGACAGTTCGTAGTGATGAGTAAAATTGGTATTGGCCTTGCAGTTCTTGTTTGGTCTGGCTTTTTGAAAGACTGACGGAACAAGACTAAGACCAAAACCAAGACAGTATTATTAAACAAGACCAAGACCAAGATCAATACCAAGATTGTTCATGCCTTGTTTTTATTTTGCTCATCACTTATTGATTGATTAAAAAAAAATGTACTTTTACAACATCCGGGTTCATTAGTCGGGACGTTACTAAGTATATGAAACCTAAGTAGAAAGTCATTTCATCTCATTCTCTCACAGCTAAAAACCTATAAGTACAATAGGTAGGCGCCACCGTACCAGCCCTGTAGATTAGGGCTAGTAAGAATAGGATTAAGTTATACTTTTCCTGTTATAGAAGGCGGTTAAAAGGATCTAGGAGTTCCGCGGGCCCTGAGAGTGGGTGCCCATATCGCTCAACACGCGAACCTGTGAGGGACAGCGTATGGTGGTTAGGAGACTTAGGGCCTTATTCAGAGATGTGCTAACACAGTGTATTGGCACCGGTGCGTTTTGTAGAGATTCCGGGACCACACCCCGAACACTAAAAATGTAGGAAGGTACCATCGCAGCGCCTATTTCTGCCATTGTGTAAGCGTTACTGTGTCCCTGATTGAAGAGGGCTGTAGCTAGTGTAATTACTGGGGTAATGAAACTCAACATCTAATGGCTCACGCGCCGACCGCTATATTGTGCAGTATATATTTTAACTACCGTCACATTGTTATGGGAGGGCGCATCTCTTATTACCAGGTAAGATCGTACGGCTCGTCTCGTTGCTTAATTGAATAAAAAAACTTAAGTAACAGACGATATGTTTTAAAAGAATTTTATTATATTTCCATGTTTTCCTGTACAGATTAGCACAGCCAGTGGCCCACATTAACATTAACGATGAAGATTAATATGATTTATTTATAGACGGTACATCCGACCGTCTCATTTGCATGAGCTTTAACTTAACACTTCAAAATGAGGTTTCATCATCTGCTATACTATTTAATACTAGTCGGTCACAAACTAACTTAACATTAATATTTATATTTTAATTAAGTTAAATCTAATTAGAACAGTAGTCCGTTCATTAGTATATATGTATATATATATTTTAATTTACTTCTACTATAGCATACCATTTGGGTTTGATAATCTATAATGCAACTATGACACTAATTAGAGTTGAGCAAGACGTTCACCTTATGCTGTGATAGGATGATATACACTACAGTACATTCCGGTCGTTTCCTAGAGACGTAAAATGTTAAGTTTCGTTACCCCAGTAATTTCACTAGCTACAGCACCCTTCAAACCGAGACCTACCACCAGTAATGGAATAGCTTTTAAGATTATATAACAGTGGACAATAAATCTGGTGCACTCATATAATATATAATCACTGGTGGTAGATTTCTGTTACTGGTAATGAATTTCTGGCATTTAAGAGTAGTATGCAAATATTAATGTGTTCCGGTTTGAGAGTGTTCTGGCTAGTGAATTTACTTTGGTAACGAGATTCAACATCTTGTCTCAAAGCGACGAGCATTATGTGGGTGCTGTGTATATCATCCTAACAAGCGCGATGTTGATGTGGATAGGTGAATCACTTACCATCGGGTTGAATTCTTTCTCATCTTGCGACTAAAATAAAAAAAAAATTGAAATAGAGTATCAGATTGTTTTTATGAAAAAAAAAAAAGTCTTGTGTTTCTATTCGATTTATTTCGCGCCTGTTTTGTGCAGAATAGTAAAGGGAAGAAAGATACGTACGACGGATAAACCTCCCCTCTGAATGACGTGGATGTATGATATTGATATAGCAACAAGAAATCACTTCCACCGGCTGCATTAAACCCCTGGACGAGGAGATTAGGCCGGGAACTGCAACCCCGGGG
Organism: Ornithoptera priamus; assembly: GCA_029034505.1. Lineage (NCBI taxonomy): Eukaryota > Metazoa > Arthropoda > Insecta > Lepidoptera > Papilionidae > Ornithoptera > Ornithoptera priamus. Next base: position 3,660,951 of record JARDWD010000296.1, on the reverse strand, counting down.
GGATAAGAAGCTTACGCGGTTATTGATACCGTTAATTCGGTTACGTTCAATTTTAACAACGTTATAGTTTTTACTTAAACGATTTCAAACTTTTTGTTGTTTATCCAAAACAATTATTTATTATTCATTATTGGGGGGGGGGGGAATGTATACACTCAATAATATGTGGCAGATACATTATTCAGATAATTCGTTTTTAATGTATTATTTTATATATCGATGGAGTACGTGTAGTAATGTACTATTGCTGTGTCTAATTTTGTTAAACATTACTGTTAACCGGAAACAGCAATATGACCTTGTTGCTGTTTCCGATTGTTGCTATTGCTAGTGTTTAACGGCCTAACGAAACTTACTACTCAGTCCCTATTAACAACTTCACCAGTATCACACTTTTAAGAACAAGTGTATAGGATTCTACTTTTAAGAAAATAATTCTTGATAATTTCTATTCTTGCTGATACTTCTCCTTTGGTCTGAAGCTGTACAGTTAGGTGGTAACAATGATTATTACATCCGATATAGCAGCGGTAGATAAACATTGGTTATAGCCTGGATAGCGCTACAGGGATTAACTTTTTTTTCGTGTAAGTAGGAAATTTTTGAAACGCTACCCTGTGGGAAAGTCCGCCTTTGTGGAGATTTTTACTCACTAAAACAAACCCCTTAGGTGATAATACTCAGCACTTGCTAAACTGAGCAAATTTTTTAAGATTGTTTTATGCAATCCCTAGGACCCTCGGGAGTACTACCACAATAGCAGTTGACCGTGTTCAACCATCGTGGTCCATAGAAGAGTTAATAACTAACTAACCTAACCTAAAACCAGTCATTTACTTATAACATTTGTATGTAATCGATAGATTTCGTTGTTTTCAAAATATTGTGCGATTAACTCTATATAATAATAAACGTAAATGAATATATATATCCTACATCTCCTACATATCTATCCTATATATCCTACACGTGCAGAGGTTTATTGATATGAGAGAAGCAGGCGGGTGCGGGCCCCTACAGTGTGCCGCATGATAACGCTTATCAATCAGGCGCACCCGCGGTTGGGGTTGATACGTACTACTTTATTTATTTTTATTCTATGCTCTTATTTTTATTTAATATATATCATATATCTTACAGACTTTACGCTATCAATATTTTCATTACATATACATACTTACAATCAGACAGATTATGGCAAGCGAAACTTACCACTACCTCGAGCATAATTTTTTAACGTTTAAGCTCTTCTGTTTAGCTGTTAATATTATTTTAACCCTATAAACTAGAACCCTCTATATATACATGGGGCGAACCGTGCTTCTGGCTATTTACCTAACAACCCATGCCAGATTTTTGATGTTTTTGTTTGTTATCACTACGCTCTGCCGCTTTCGCTAGTTCAGGGATTAACCGCCAAATGGACTGAAAAATAGTTACTGAATTATTTTTTAACATGACACCCTATAAACAGAGAATATTGTCATAAATACGAAATTTCTATCTCTCCGTGGTCAAAGACAGGTAAAAAAAATTTTTGAAGGGATCATACCAATACTGATAATGATTAAAGACAATACATATGTATCCTCTTGTCTATCTTGCTATTGAAAAGAAATGTTGTTTGTCCATGTAGACATATATAATGATATAAATAATTGCCCACGAAATGCTAAAAAAAATAATTTTAACTAAACATGAGAACGTAATACGTGGGCTGTGTATTATAGGAAATCCTTAGCAGATATTTAACGAAACGCTGTTGGTTTTTAACTAGAAAATTGTTATACGATTCTAAACAAACTAATATTTCGGATTTAAACATTCACGAACTGCGACAAACACGAATGTCGGGCGGGCATAAAAAAACGTAAAACTTTGAATTACAGACGTAAACAAAACGCTTCGACCGCGCCGTCGGTGGAAGTTGACGGAGTTTGTACTCTGCACTCTTGTAAGAAGGACGTTTTTGTGATGGAGTTATAGATATATACAGTCACGTAGAGAAAGCACGGACGGCGTGGAATGGAGGAGAGTGATAGAATCCCATTTCGCCAGAATACCCCACCTCCGGGCGGCAGGGGGGCGAGGGGGTTGGGGGCTTGATAAAGGGCCCCGTTATTCGCGATCCTGCATCCGACGGGCCGATCGAGTTAATAAGACTGCCGGCGACGCCGTTTTGAATTCCCTTGAATATATTAATTTATGTCTTTTCTGAAATATTCCTCGTCGAATAATAAAACATATTAACGGTGTTTATACAACACAATTCAATTAATCAAAGTATTACAAAAATACAGAAAGAGTAATTGGTAAAGATGTTTTTGTCTTTAAGCCCAAAGTAAAAACAATATATTTCTGTCCAACTGACAATAAGCTACCCAACAGTTTGATTTTGTTATAAACTAATTTCCGAATTACTTCAATATATGACTGATACATCACCATCAGCTTATGACAGTCCACTGTTGGACATAAGCCTCCCAAAAATCGCTTCTCACCCTAATCGACGGCTATTCGGATTAATACGCACTGGCGTCGCTAGTGACGTGGGTGGCGGTGAATCGCTTACCATCAGGTGACCCGTCTTGCTCGTTTGCCTCTAATTTACATTAAAAAAAAATTAATACATGATATGTTTATTTCACAATAATAATAATAATAAAGAATTATTTTTAAAATTTTATCTATGGAGGCAGGGGTGTAAGGGTAACCGCACCACAACTCATGGGATCTAAGCCAACCTCACCTACTCGTGGTGTACCCTGCTAATCAAGAAACTCCCACCAACCCGCATTGGGCCAGCGTGGTTGAAAATGTCCCAAATCACCCCATATGAATCCCCCTACCGGATCATGTCGGAATCTTTGGAGGAGGCCTATGTCCAGCTGTGAACGTCTGTAGTCTGACGATGATCTATGGCGACAACTTTGTAATATTTTCTGTAAAATAATCGCCACTGTTTATTTCTTAAGTCGTTAAAATTTATATATACATACAATAGCAAAAACGAAACAATCTTGATCCTTTTCTTTATACTAGAAAAGGATCAAAATTGTTTCATGATTTGATCAAGAGATGATATAAAGTAATGGCATTGTAAGTGTAATAAATATCGCAATATAGCGCCTGTTAGTATATGTACACTGCATTACTTTGCTTAAGATATAAGATGTTAAGTCACATTACCGCAATAATTTCTTTACATACAACGTCCTTCAAATATTTGAACAGTACTGCTCGGCGGCAGGAACATGAACTGTGGTGAAACCTACCTATACTGGCGCCAGAGACCCACCACGAGTAATGGAAAAGGTTCCAAGGATTTATAATAGTGATAGTTAATCCGATGCACTCATATAATATACAAGTACAAATAATGTATAGTTTATTAGTAGTACTAATTACAAGTAGTGGGTTAGCGTATTAGTTAGTGTTTCAGTTGCATGTTTGCTTGCCGAGAGCCGTCCAGGAATTCCTGCTGATGGGGATCCACTGCGCGAGCACCGCGATTCCGTCCCATGTCCGACCATTAATTTTTATTTATCGTTAAAGCGATCGATAGGTAGCGTGCTCGTAAACTGGACGCAGTAAACGTTTATGTTTGAAGTTTTATGATGTTTTAATGCAGCGTTTTTGAGAGCTCTCGAGATGCTGAGTTTCTATTTTATACGGAGCCGCGGAATAGAATTATAGGTAGTAAAACATGTCGAGATGGGCCGCTCGCGCGCAGGCACCGACCGGGTACTGACCAGGTACCGACTGTAATTAAACGCTCATTAAATATATATACACACACACACATATATATATATATATATATCATGAAAATGGTTTTTCTTTGTTTGCTCATCACTTAAAAACTAGTGAACGTATCGATATAGGAACATGACCATTCGACGCGTAATGATTTGTAAATGGTTACAGGCTAATAATATATTTTGAATTTCATAGATCCTTCATCGTTTTGTTTCCAATAATAATTTATGAACATTTTTATTACGTATTATTTATGCGGTTGCTATAGTAACGGTTGCTAGAGAAAGGCATTTGCGGTTACGGTTTCTGTCAAGGAATATTACATACAGATTTCATGTCCAATTTTATATATAGAAATTGTAATATATATATATTTTTAGATTTCGAAGCCATTTATACAACCGGAAGTATTAAAAAATGCATTATCTATATATTATTTACCTGTTAGTGGCAGGTCTCTCTTGCCGGCGACCGTCTAGGTAGGTAGCACCCCCAAACAGTAGTGTGCAAACATTACTGGGTTCCAGCCTGGCGTAAGGCGTAACACCCTGGCCATTGTCTATGGGAAAAGAATTTTGTAAAATCTTAGCTAACCTATACAAGCAAAAGGAATATTCTTATCAAACTCCAGTCATATTGTTTTTTTAATTCTACGAAACCATGAGACGAGCGGGACCTGATGGTAAGTAATACGCCAGCACACGACAATGTGGCGTTAGTTAGAATGGTCCAAACAGCATCACATTGAGTTCGTCACCTTGAGACATAAGATGTTGAGTCTCGTTACCCCAGTATTTGCACTTGATACAGCGCCCTTCAATCCGGTACACAGTAATGTTCGCACACTATTTTTTGGCGGCTGAAATAGGCGCCAGTAAAATACACTAGAAACGGATGTGGTAGAATGAATAGATAGCACTATAAAATTCATCATGGAAGATTCAGGTGCAAACGGAATCCAACGATCACGTATGAAATAAAAAATGTAATCGGTCAGAAGCGAACCCCTAAGTCAAATTATCGATAATCGACCGACTAACCAAATAGCCGGTGTCGATGGAAGTTATCGACTATAATCGTTATAATCGCTAGTGCGGCGACTGTTGCCGCTCGCAATTACGGGACGTGCGCGGTGCTTCGAAATGAAACCAATCGCTCAGACCCCTCCCATTTATACTGAACTAACATTTATCCTTATGCTCCGACGTACAGAGCGGGTCTCTCTAAATTGGTTATGTTCAGCCTTTTTTTGTATACGCTTATTATTAAAATTATTATTTATTAGCCGTAATTGTCGGCGACGTATCGAGGGTTAAATTCGGCTTTTAGCATAATTTGGTCGGCTTGACTTTGCGAGAGGTTCATTAGTAACTGTTAGTTGTCTAACCGACAGGTAACTTGGTTTGTAACGGAATGTTTTTATTCTTACGTTGGTTTTTTTTTTTTAACTTTTTCAACGCAACAGCACAAGTAAAACGTTCATCTGATGATATATGTTACGCATGTCCGTAATAATGTGGTCTATGACGAAACATCTAAGAAATTGTCTTAATTTCAGCATATATTTTAAAATTATTTTACGAATATCATTTTTATTATCATCATTTGAAATAATATTAAAAATATGAGTTATATACCTTTCTTTTTTTTATCACATTGGGCGACGAGACGCGCAGGACGTTCACCTGATGGTGAGTGATATACCCATAACAACGTGGTGCTAGTTAGGATAGTATACACTGTAACACATTTGGCCCATCGTTTTGAGACATAGGATGTTAAGTCTCGTTACCCCAGTAATTACATCAGCAATATGTGTTATTACGATTAAATTTTAATCAGTAATTCGTTCTATTTTCAAATAATTACATTTCTTCCTTATATTATTTCGGTTGCCTCCATTTTCAAATAATTAGTTTTTTTTTCTTTATTTTTCGATTGCTTTAATTTTTAAATATTTTTTTCCTTTGTATTTCGGTTGCTTTAATTTTCAAATAAATCTTTTTCCTTTATTTTTCGGTTGCCACCATTTTCAAATAATTACTTTTTATCTTTATATTTCGGTTGCTTCCATTTTCAAATAATTATATTTCTTTTTCCGCACGAGCATTGTGCGCGTGTAAATGGCGTGAAATTGACGGGTGGTCAGTGTTTGCTGACCGCTGGCGGTGGCGTACGATATCACCGGTTCAACCTGAACTCGAAACTTCATTAAACCGCTTTCGCGTTGGTACTTGCTAATTTAACTATTGAATATTATATCATAAGTTATTCAACGTCACCATATTTTGAAATAGTTCAGGTTAAACAAACCAGTTGGAGGGGTCATGAAAATTTTATTATATTCAATTAAGTAACGAAACGAACGGGACATACACCTACCTATAACAACGTGGCACTAGGTAGGATGTTATATACTGGACCACATTGCGCTCTTCGCCTGAGGCATAAGATGTTGAGTCTTGTTACCCCACGAATTACACTAGCTACAGCGCTCTTCAAATCGGAACACAGTTAAGTTTCCACAGTACGACTTAGTCTCTGGCAATAGATAATTGCCAGTGCAAGAGATCTACCATGAAATAAATTTTATATTTTTGTTAACTAGTTCATTAATGATTTATAAATATGTTTACATACATATATATTAGACTTAGTTATAAGAGTAGGTACGAGTTGAGGGCGAAAGGAAATATTATTTCCTTATCTACCCTAACAGGTCCCCTTAGATGACTAGAGGGGTCCGGAGGGAATTTCCGGAGGCACAAAGATAACAATTTTGGAACTTACGACTTCTATTTAAAAGGGAATTGAAATTTAAACTCAATTCTATTGAAAAACAATTTTTGACATCCCATTTTATTATGTTTTACACAACGTATTGATTTTTCGATTATTTGTCTTCTACGTCTTTATCTTATCTATTTATTATTACAGATGTTTATATACATCGATGCAATTTTCAGTAAATTTTCATCGATTCGTGTAAATAATTTGAATGTTAAAGACGCTTCTATTTTACTTTACAGCAATACATTAAGATTAGCCTATCATCATCATTAGCCGAAGTATATCCACTGGTGGATACAGGCCTCCCCCAAAGATCCCCATATCAATTGAATAGGGATTCTATGGGAGAATTAGTTAATATAAGATTAGTTAATAGTAACTAATTAATAACAATTAATTATTATATTAAATTCCTTTTTAGCAGTCTTCAATTCCTGGTCTCTTCTGGAGTTTGAATGATGGTAGGGTTTAAGGAACCGCCATGCTAGTTATCATTCTTATATTGTAAATTTGCCACCATAACAGCATTGGTGTGTTCCGTCAATATAATATGGCCAGAATGTAGTGTTCAATACTTCGCTATCCAAGGTCTCATTATCACTTAACACCAAGTGCAATTATGGTCAATTGTTAACCTATCGTATATTCGACTACTATTTAAATGAAAGCTTTAACAAAATACTAATAAACTCTGAGAGAAGATCTGTGTTGTTAGACCGACGCTTGCAAAGATATAACACAACGGGAGAGCTCAGTTTCATCGGACCCCCTCTGTCCAGCGGCGAGGACCAACGTCGTTTATTTATCGGTCCCACATTCATTATTATTCGTGTAATGAGCATACGATGTTTGAATTCAAATAGCTGTTCAACATAACGTTATAACGACTGATTAATTGCTAATACGAAAACGTATATTAGCAATAGTTATGTTAACTAGTAACATATATAACTATAAGTATATGTTAAGGTTTTGTAGTTAGGAAAATTAATATATTATTAAGTAATAAGTGAATTAAAATTAATTGAAACATTCTCAAACAAAATACAGATAGAATTTTTTCAAGAGAAACATAGAAAGCAGGAAGTCATAATGACCTCTCCGTAAACTTAGTTCAATGTTCGAATAGTCCATTTTTGAGGTCACTGACCCCCGTCGCCGTTAAATCGTAAGTATCAAAACTTCCCAGAAGCACCATAACTTAACCGCACAGGCATAAATGACACACGATACTCAATCCAACGCTCGTTCACACAAAATGCCCCCCATTCATACAAAACATATGCTAACAAACCGACCGTGGCATTATGCAAGTTAACCTTAACACTTTAATAGCCTGAATCGGGAATCGAAGCAGCGACGCCTCATTACACACAGCTTCCTTACTAACATCAAGGTAAAGTAAAAACAACCTTGCGTTGTAATCAGTACGATTTAATTTTCCCTGATCATCATATTCATACTTAATTGGCTCACTCATTACATAAACAACGCATGTAATTGTTGTAAATAAATGAAAATAGACTTAATTCAATGATGACAAGGTCAATTATTGATTGAAGGTAGTTGGATTTTTCCAGCAGCGCCTGCACAAGCCCGGAAAGATTTCTAATGAATCAATCAATAAAGCCTGTATCAAGTTGTAAAGTTTATGACTACTAAGCTAGTGTAAGTATTGCTGATGCACACATTCGTTTAGAGCATTTGCCTCTAACACTGATCCTCGTCACTTGCACTTTTGACTGCGCCGAAAACGAGGCAGACAGGAATGAAGATAGAAGATAGTAGAATTGCCCCTCTGATGAGGGAGGATCATAGCCTTCCAATCGTTTTGCAACTATGCAAAAGAATCCTAATTAAAGCAATAGAAGAAAATAAAACTGAAATATAAGAAAAGTATAAACTTAATTAAAAAGTACAAGTGTGATGAAATGTAAGCTAAGCTAAGAAATGGAAATTGTTAAAAAGTAACAAGAGAAAGGTTTAGAAATGACATAGGAAGTAGAATAAAAAAAATGTAATAGGACAAGTAAGGAAAATGTAATAGGATAATAAGGAAAATTTAAGCGCGATGCATGATAGAAGGAAGTAGAATGGAGAATGAATGAGAACTAAAAAATAATATGAACGAGAAGAAAGAGCGAAAAAGAAAGTAATAAAAGGAAGAGTTGAAGCCCAGGCCCGCAAATGCCCGGGGGACCGAATTAAAAAAAAACCCTTTCATTTGAGAAACGGGTTAAAATATCACCACACCCGTTCTATCCGTCATGTAGCATGATAGCCGATTAAGAAGAAACAATCTCTGGAAATGACAATATTTAATTAGCAAGCTTCTCAGTTGGTATGGTCTATGTTTAGCATTACACATCATTAGGCGGAAACGGTGATTATTTAAATACTTAGAATACACTCTGGTGGCGGTATGAATGTCTAGCTGATCTACAGACATCATCATCAACAAATTTTATTATATTTGGATAATTAGGATATGAATCGATTGCTGCTATTACAACCTCAAAAGTAAGTAAACATTGAAGTAATACAAGGAAAGAGCAGCAGCTGGTGACTTCTTTTTACTGCTGATCAATCAAGATGATATTAACGCTATTAGCAGAAGGTATTCAATTATTTCTAATTTCTTTCTTTAATAGTTTTCTTCATGGTTGTTTGTGTTTAGTTTTTATACTTAATCAAATTCGAATTATATCAATTTTATTGGTGGTATATTTATTTAATGGTAGTACGTCTCTGTCGCCGGATACCGTCTAGGTGTAGGTACTACAACTTTTTTTTTAATGTAATTAAGCAACGAGACGAGCCGGAATTTCTCCTGATGGTAAGTGATACGCCCCGCCCAAAACAACGTGGCGTTAGTTAAGATGATATGCACTGCACCACATTGCGCTCACATAAGATGCGTCTCGTTACCCCGGTAATTACACTGGCTACAGCGCCTTTTAAACCGGAACACAGTAATGTATGCACACTACTGTTTGGCGGCAGAAATAGACGTTGCGGTGGTACCTACATAGACGACCTCCGGCAACAGACACCCTGTAGTGTTGGGCTATTAAGGATATGACTATGATAAGCCCCGCTCGTCGTAGAAGGCGACTAAAAGGGTTTTCGGGTTCGTGGGCTTTGAAGATGGAGGGCATCGTTGTCGATTAAGCAAGCCCGGAATGATCGACAGATACGAGGTTATCTAGTTCTTGTCGTACCAAAGCGAGAACGTCCGGGAGGGCTACAGACTGCAGGGAGTACCTTAGGACGTGCTTTAGGTGTAGTGTCGGTAGGCACTAGTGCGTTCTGTAGATCCCGGGGCCTCCTCGCAACGCACTGAAATGACCACCGTAGGGGTTTTAGTGGGTAGAAATTCCACCAAAGTTTGACTTACCCTTCAGAAGCAGAGGATTAGAAGATATTCCCTTGGTAATAAAAAAGGTGTAGGTTAGTACCTATTTCAGCTATATATACCGATACCTCCTATTTCAGCCACCGCCACAGTTGCGTGCAAACCTTACTGTGTTCCGGTTTGAAAGGCACTGTACCTTGTGAAATGAAAGCGTTAATGAGGCAACATACTACGTGTCAAGGCAATTAATAATATAGTGTAGTGTATATCATCTTAACTAGTGCCACTTTGGTGTTGGGGGCAGGCGTATCACTTACCATCAGGTGAACGTCCGGCGCGTCCCGTCGATTCGTTCGTTGTATTAAAAAAATAATTATAAAAACCATAGCCATACACGGCCTCGTTTCGTATCAAATGGGTTTTCTTGTTCAGTGTTACGGTTGAAATATTTTCCAATTGTGATCGAAATACACTTTGAAATGCGTCAATTGTTCCACCGGCTTCCGATTCGGTCCTCCTCCGGTTTATTGTTTTACAAAACTTTATGGCCACTAAATCATTGTTTTCTGCGAACGGCTAAACATGCCCGTTTGACATCGCGATGTGATCCTTCCACGGAGTCCATTTATGTTCAAATCGTTCCGAGAACAAATCAAACTACTAAAATCGCCCATCATCGTCCAATAGATATGAACGTGTATGTAAATAAATGGGAACAGCAAACGGCGCTGTCTTAATGCGAAATAAAAAGAAAAAAAAAGTCGAACGGCGGGAACGGAACGTCTATAGACAATAATGGAAAGGAACAAAGAGGTAAAAAAGCGGGAAGAAACCTGTCGACGCCATGTTGTGTGGCACTCGGCCTTCACGCCTCGGCCGCTGAAGATTATCTTACGAAAAAAGAACCGAACGGGAGGCGCTTTCAGTCAAACACGAAAAGGCTTACACGCGTGCGCATTTCACGGTATAAAAGGCTCTACTGCTACTGTGTAAGGATTAGATCCGCGTGGGACGGACAACGCTGTGGTTCCTTTGTCCCGGCCGCCTCCGGTGAAAAGAAAGAGCGTCGTCACTGCGCCTGCGCCGTCGCTGATGACCTGTCAATTCACTCGTGTACGTCGGGCCGTTGGGAAAAAAGTGACATTAGAGTTGGTCATCTATTATTTTGACTTTAAGTGGGGAGATGGAGCAGAGATTGATCGTGTTTGACTCGGCCCTTTTAATTATAGCGCGTTCAGGTTTTGTGTATCTCCCTACCGTTTGCTGTATATATTATACAATACTTGAATACCTTGAACACATATGTTACATATATGTACACGTAACATGAACGCATTACCAATAATTATTTTCTATTCCTACTATCTACATTACAATAGACTTTCTACATTGCTCATTTATGTTTTTTACATGATGTTAAAGAGTCTGTGGATCAAAGAAATCAAAGACGTGCATCTCGATTTTGCGTAAATCATACAGATCACATTCGAAATTTCTGTGCTTATTATTTAGATCACAGATTATTATTTAGCACCACATTGCGCTCGTCGCGTTGGGACATAACATATCAAGTCGTTACTCCAGTAATATCACTAGCCGCAATACCATTCATTTTGGCATACAATAATTTTCGGACATTACTGCTTAGCGGTAAACATAGGAATTGCGGTGGTACCTAGATGATATCCGAATAAATCTAATATTTCAGTTCAGTTTAACTATTTATTAATTCTAATTTACACATTACTAAAACTGGATATAAAAACATTGAAGTTTTTATGGTGGCCATGAAAATTACTCGTCGAGTTATTTTGCCGTCGATTCGAAGCCCAGCGGAGGTGGTTCAATTGGGCACGCTGCGTGCTGCTGCGCGTGCGTCGGTTTCTTGCTTCACTGTGAGATTTCACATGCCCACATAAGGTTGCCGTGTCGAGGACCCGTCTTAATAATCATCATCATAAATCATTTAATATCTACTCTGTATGATTTTTATAGATGTGTTATTTGTTTGCGATTATTAAATATAATAAAATTATAACCATAGAACAAATGCTATTTAGCTGACATGGCTGTTAGACACATTTTGTTTAAAGTTTTTTTAAACAAATTTTTTATTTACAATATTACTTCTCTATTATGATCTCACCAGTATGCATAGACATAGATATTGATACATTATCGCATTTGTAGAAATTATTGAAATACGAAATGATTTTATATCATTTGTTCCTGTTCCTGAGGTCGACCGTTGTATAAATTAAAATCGAAATCGTTAGATTGTAGATAATATCGGTTGGGGTGTAATCGATTGAGAAGGCTGTGTTAGTAGTGGACGATAATCGCCAGAAATGATGATGATGACGATTCATTAAATCTGCATGAAATTTAAGTTTTATTTATCACAGGAAATCATTAAAAGTAAACCCCATCGATAATCCTATTTAAATTGAAAAAAAAATTGATTTATTACTACAGGTAACTTTATAATCTATGCAATCGATGTCTTACATGGCAACCCTATCCACCTATCATTAGTGTCAAGTATGTCATTACGTGACAACTTGTTCGGCCATGTTTTATTTATTTCGCGATTACGCTCATTTGCGCGAGGATGATGTTTTTGTTTTCATTTAGTGTACCCTTTGTTATGATCTCAATGCCTTCGCTACGTCTTTAGGCAAGTTTTAATTTTTTTTTTATTGGCATACCCTTAAGCTAATGTTTTATTCAATTGGTCATAAATCTGTCAAGACAACGCATCTTAATCTTATGCGTGGAGGAGATTTTATGATGGTCGAATTTAATAAACTATCTTGTCGACGACGGCGAATAAATGTGATGTTGATTTACAGCAAAAATTTTAATGACGGTACATCTGTGCTGGAAACTGTTTAGTTAGGTACCACGGCATCTTCCATTTATTCCGCTGAGTAGTACTGTGTAAACATAACTGTGACATTAGCTAGTGAAATTACCGGAAAAACAAGATTTAATATGCTGAAGACGACAGGCACAATTTAGTGCTGCGTATATAATCCTTACAAGCGCCACTTTGTTATGGGCTACCATATCACTTACCATCAGGTAAATTTCACCCCGTTTAGTGCAAACAAAAGATGCTGTAGTCGAGGAGATATTACTGCGGTGTAATAAGGAGTACAAAATAACAGTATAAATTGAAATGCATGATAAGAAATCAAGATACAAATAAAATGTAACCACCGCATACTATGCAGGCGCAATCACTGAGGATCACGACGCTCACGTAGCTCTCTCGCTACATTACTTATTTGTAACTTCTACTCTTTCCTGAACATATAAGTTCAATCGAAACTAACGCTCAAGACATTAAAAAATATTCAAGTAAATATTCCAAATTATATATAAATACTAATAGCCTGTTTTGGACTCAGTCAAGAGTTGCGCATTAAGGATAGTCGGTGACCATGAGTAGATAAATACTAAACTTGATAACCTTAGTTACAGCTGTAGCCTCAAGTTATAAATATATACTCTTTTAAGAGACCGTCTAGATATACTAGTGTACCACTTCATTGTTTATCTGTCGCCAGAGGGTAGTGTGCATAAGACAATGTAGTAGTGGAAATATTGCAAAAAAAAAAACAAATTATATTTAATTTTATTTACCCTTCGGAAGTAAAGTTATATGTAAATGTACATAAAGTACAGTAAATTATCTTGAATATATAGGTAGGCAGTCATTCAACTTTTTCAACTACTCTTCTTTCTTACTGGTGATAGGCCTCCATTATTCGCCTATTTCTATCGCCAAACAGTAGTGTGAAAAAATTACTGTGTTCTGGCTTGAAAGGAGTTGCAGATAATGAAATTACTGGGAGTAAGGAGACGATCTTTATGCATCAAAGCGACGAGCGCAATGTGGTGCTGTGTATGCTGTGTATCCTAACATGCGTATCAGTTACCACCACATAAAAACAATCTTGGTTAATGAGTAAAAAATACTTTATGATCTTATATTAGCATTACTATATAAGGCAGTTCAGCTTACCGGCGTAGTGACCGGGACGGTAGTTCCGATTAGCGCTGCTTTTCACCCTCTCCTAAATTCTTGAGGTGTAATGCTGTTGGATTACATTGTCGCTTTTCGATTATCACATCTATTTCTTATTAAAATACTAGTTTGTTTACGACAAAGAAAATAACAGTAGTTTGTATCGGTACAGATTGTAACGAATCGCCGGATATAGCTCACGTGGGCTGTTGAGTATTATCGAAGAAAATAATGTTGTACGATGTAGCCGCTAACCGATCGGTCACACAGTGGCGTTATTCGTAGAATACACAAAGCCAGCCTCGTTACGAGGTCATAGAATTCGCTGCGCCGTATAAAAAAATAATTTAACGCCGATTCTTCACAGCTATTTCGTGGATAGACCAGTAACTTGCCCAAGTGCGCGCCGGCTCGCGTACGCGCATGCCGTTGTGTTAGATCCAACATGGCGCCGGCGATGGCGGGAGGTGACGCTGAAATATCGCTTCTCCGGATGTTGCCTCCGTTATTTATTACCCCCTTTCTTTCTTCGTTTGTAGTTAACGAATTAAGGAGCCCGCGGGTCGTTTGTCGTGACCTCTACTACATCATTCCTCCGCTTATTGAAAATAATGTGATCCGTTACCTTTTTTTTTTAATGAATAAAACAATATGAACGTTGATTAGCGTGAAGACCTTTGGGTGAGACTACGGATGATGACGATGAATCGTTGATTACGTTGATTGCCGGTTTGTATGGTAGACATTTTTATGTGTACACTTTCCGAAATCTTACTGTAACTATAATGTTGTAATTGTACTTAAGTCTTGGAGATAAGACATAAATATAAATAGGAGATAACCATTTACTCATCGCAAGATCTCCGAACATAATCACATAAAATTTGGTAGAGATATTGCTTCTACCATTTAGAAATCAGCTAAGAATAAATTTTACAAAAATTCCTTCTTCAAAGCGAGTTGCAAGAGTGCTACAAAAGCAAAGAGGGTAGGGATCAGCTAGCTATATTGACACTCATTATAAATTATAAAAATCTTTATTCACAGTACTACATGATCTGTAATGTTATAAAAACATATTTTTGTAGATCTATGTAAACAGAGGTCTATGTCTATATTTTGGATCAAAGATCTATGTAAACTCGTGATAGATCTTTGTAGCCGGAGACCGTATAGATAGGTACCCAGTTCCTATTTCTGCTGTCAAACGGTAGTGTACAAATATTACTGTGTTACGATTCGAAAGTTAGTAGCTAATAAAATTACTGAGGTAACAACATGAGCTAATATCTTATATCTATGGCGAGGCACACTAATTGTTGTAGCTCCCGTCGCTTCGATGGACAAATTAAAAAAGTAAAGTATTTAAATTTGATTGGTATCAAAGTATGTCTTAGCGTATACTATATAAGAATTTTATTAAAAAACTATAGTAAAATATTGTTACCCGGTTGATTTTATAAATAAAGGTTTTACTTGGAAAGTTTTGGAGGGTGGAAAGGAGAAAAAACCACTAGTCATTTCGAGTATGTCCGTGGCAGGATCTTATGAAAAGGAACTAGTTGAAAGCACAACTCATGGCGTCTGTGATCCCTCCCTTCTACCGCTACCTGGGGAAGTCACGCTTCTGGTTAGCTTTGTAACCGTTGCGTTATCGACAATATGTCAGTGACTTAAGATAATTAATCCTAGCAAAGGATACACCGTATAAAATAATCTATGAGTATAATTTACAGCGAAAAAATCTTCGCAGAACTTAGTTTATAAATACTAAAAAAGTGTACAAATATTACTGTGTTACGATTCGAATGTGAGTAGCAAGTGAAATTACTGGGGTAACGAGATATAATATCTTTTATCTCAAGACAATGAGTGCATCAATCTAATTAGTGTTATGTTGTTATGGTTAAGCAATATCATTTACCATTAGATGAATGTCTTGCTCTCGTCTCTTTGTGAAGTAAAAAAAATATTTTATAGATATTTATAGTAATAATAAAGCCGGGTTTTGAGATTTATTTTGTATTATAAGTTTTCCACCCTGCTCCACACAGTACGATAATATAAGAATGATAACCTGTACTTGCTACATAATAACATTTTAGAGTATCTAAATAAATTAATTACATTTTCTTATTATTTTTAATGTTTTTATCCTTATTTAATATCCATAGTTTATCAAACAAAATTTGTGGTATATCTTTTTATATTTAAATAGGCTATCATTGGTAAATCATCATCTGCAATGAAACGTCTAATGCTATATATTGAACTCCTCCAAGCATATCCCCGCTGATTGATCTCTAAATGAATTAAACAATGGTAGATATAGGAAGTAGTCAAAGTTATGTATATATTTATCAATAGTAATAACGTGTATTTGGAGTACTTAATCATGAAATCAATTTCATCTCAACGGACTTCAATTAACCCGTGACATGTGGATGCAATGATAATTTGAGTTTGACATGTTCATATCTATACTCATCACTGATACTAGTACAAGCTATAATTAGGATTTACGTACATGGAAAAGTATCATAATTCATTGCTACATATTAAAGCATTTGGATATCTAGTAGTATTTCTAGACAGACGGTATGTTCACTTGATGGTAAATGACATACATGCTAAAAACTTTCGGATGCTAGTTAAGATATATACACTGATCAACATTGCTCTCGCTAGACCGACATAAAGTAATAAGACAGATAGACAAATCCCTTTCCTTATGTAATTTCTTTACCAAAGTCCTATAAGCCAATGGTGGTAGTAAGACCTACGGTAGTACATACATAGATGGTTTCCGGCAAAAAGGATTTACCACTAATAATGTAGTGAAGTATTTATAGTAATAATGAAGTTACAATTTAAGGGCGTTTTAAGTCGTAATGACGACGTCATCAGAGAGGAATGGCGATATGTTAAGCTTGCTACCAACACCTAAAGTGATGACCACGACCACTCTGTCAAGAGTAATGGCGATGAAGTTGAAAACATCAAAAATACCTTATGTATTATATTAACGTACTTCCAATGTTACACACGTGGTTTAATAATACACATACATATTGCTTAGTACTTAAAACTCATGTTAACTGTTAAATTTACTACGGCTTCTTGTTTTAGCTAGTAGCATTATAAGCGTATGTTTCTAAACATTAGTTTCTTACACTTTGACAAAGCTATTTTCAAACAAATACACATCAAAGTTCGTTTCGTACGGTACGTTTAACACGAGGAATAAGTATAAGTACGGTAGCTTATTCAGTGTCCGATCTATATCAATCGTAATGCTATTGAGAAACTGTTCTTAAAAACTTTGAGGTAGGTACGTTAAATATTTACTGTATAAGAGAATTGAAACCGCGGCATGCGACAAATTCCATGCAAATTGATATTACGGTGCCGCTCCGCCTCGACACAAAAAAAAATACCCTTGAAAAATGACTACAAAGCCCCAGATTTCCCACAGACGGCACGATGGAAATGGCATTTTAAAAACGGTCCCGGCCATACCTATACCGGCTTCACCTATATAGCTCTACATACGAGCGTTTCGCACGCACGCTCCCGGCGCAACGTCGATAAAAGAGGGCGTCGACGTCGCCGCACAGGCCGCCAATCACAACCCGCCGTTGCGCGTGTGCGTACATCACCCTTTCATGTGTGCCGCGCCGCCGGCCGTGTGTGCGTGCGACGCGCCCGTGTGCGCCGTGGGCGTGTACACACGCACGCCGGCTACCGGCTCCACAAAGAGTTCCCATATCTTTTATGCTCTTAGATCCTTATCTCGCGGTTTCTTATTTTACATTTAAGATGGTGGTCGAATTAACAGTCGGCCCCATAAACACGCTATAAGAAACCTTAATGTGCCTGTAATACAAAATAATCTGTTATTTTTATTGCTCGCAACACTAATAGGCTGTTATAGATACAGCGGTAGTGATTTGTGAAGTTTTCGATGGAAAAAATATATCATGATTTTTATCGATTATATTGTATCTCGCTTGCTAATTTATTCAAATTTTCTGTAGATTCTAAATAAAACTAGATTTGTTGCTTCTATATAATCACTTCTTTTAAAAACAAAATAAAAAAAAATTCCACTGTGTTTGTAGATGAAAGAGTATTTAATAAGTATAATTTATTAGTAAGTAAATGAAGAGATAATGAACGAGTACAGTTTCTTTAAGAGATAAGGCTATTTGTATTAATACTCGAGAAATGTATTAATATTTGATTAAAATTAAATTTAATTAAAAATTTGGGACTGGAAGGAATCCTTGAAAATAATCTGCAAATATCAAAGAAAATAGGTATTTAACGTTCAAAATTCAACGACAATAAAAGGCCGGTTTTGCCGCCAAAATTCGATTAGGGCTTCGGAGTGGGACAAAGGAAGTCGTTTATTTAGGGGGCGGTTTTAAATTGATTTCAGGACAGATCGGGGAGGGAGGGGAGAGCCTGGTTGACGGTTCGAGGGAAGTTGTTTACGCGAACGCTTTCCGTTTTCTGTAAACATAATGTGCTGTTTTAACTGTCTCCTTAGCGCAGTGTCTAAGCGTTTGTCTTGTAACACTCAGTTCCTTAGTTCGATTCCGGGCACGAGAGAAGCGATTTTTGCGTTTGCAAAGATTGCAAATCTTTCTGGAATCGCGACTAGAACATACAGGAAAAGTTACAGCATTTATAAGTTTTTTCATAACTTATTACGATATACTTTTTTTATTCCGGTTGATGGTACGGTTTTTTTGAAACCGTCTTATGACCATCATCATTTTTTAAATTTACCGCGGTAACAGCGCTTCTCTGTTCCAACTATGGAATATTCTTCACGTCTTCATTGTCATATAAACCTCTATGACATTGAAATAAATTATTAGCCCATTGTAACTAAAAAGGGGTGTCGTTTAAGATTTTATTGTTATTATTAACTGGCTACCACAGTAGCGTGTATTTCTGCCGCTGAACAGTAGTGTACAATCATTACTATGTTCTGGTCTAAAAAAAAAACTATCTAATGTCAGTATGTGTGTTTGTGGTTTTTGGTTTTGATTACTTAATTCACTAGCATCATTATCGTTATGAAGTATATTTTCACATGAAACTTTATAATGTACCTAAATAGCGGAAGTGAAGACTTATTGCAAGCAATAACATTTGTTTGAAAACTAGCAAATGTTATTTAAGCGATAAGTAAATAGTTTCGTTGACGATGGGATGTTTACGGTGATAGAACCTCCTATACTTTAACTTTAAAAAAAACAGTTTAGTTAGTTGATCCGTTACATCTTAACTTCTAAACTTTTCTCTCCATTTTGAGATACTTTGTTATATATTAATATACTTAAGTTTCTATAATTTTATTAGCTTTAAACATCTGTTCAGCTACTTAGGACTGCTAAATTTTTTAGTTTAAATCTAACTTTTAAAATTTGATAATTATAGTGATAACTTTGATGTTTATACTTTACTAATTGTTATAATCTTTTGTATTTTTATATTTTGTTTCGAATAAACAATCATAATCGAATGTGACGATTCTTACGAACAAATTAAACGAAACTAATGTGTTTCATTTAAAAAAGTGCGAAGTTAATTTTTTTATATGCGATTGCATCTAAAGGTACTTATGTATTCACTACAGGCAGCGACAAATCGATAAGGTACCCGCGCATGGCATTGAACAAATGCAATTTAACAAAAAAAAAAACATAACTATGTAATGAATATATACTGTGGCTTCAATTAATTAAAATAGGAAAATACAAATTATTAATATTAGTTGAAAATAATAACAAAAGCAAGAGATACGTATTATTTCGTGATATGCGTTTTTATGACTGTATATATATTTTGAGGTCTACTTTATATCTTATATATTATAACATTTATTAAACAAATAATATATATTTCTCTCTTTTTTCGTTGGTATTCCCTTTAAATTTGATTCTACTTTAAATGTTTTATATAAATTTAGTTTAATATATTCTTCGCGTAATAGGTACTACTGCAGCAAATTCGAACTTGGTTATCATGCATCAAATATATGTAATATCTGAAATAAAACGAAAAGATATTAATTGCTAACACTGTAAGTAAAATAAAGAATATATATAACTATAGATATATAGATTTGTAAAAAAAAAATACAATGAACTGGTAGCTTTATTATTCAGGCCGCAGCGTTTAATAGTTATCTGTACTCGTAGTTGTTCATCGTTTAAGTACATTACTTAAAAACAAACAGGGGACCCGCAAAATGTCCGTATCACTTTCTCTCAGCTCTCGATCGCTCTCCGAAGCCCCAAGGCAAACAGCCGGAGTGCCCGAAGAAGTGGTGTGTTTACACAACTCGTAAAACAGAGGGAGACCGGAGTGCCCTCGATGCCCGGACGCTTTACTACTGGAGTGTTTGGCGAGGCTTTGCATCGACGAGGGCGAAGTCACGGACCAGCGTTCCGATGAGACGATTGCACATTAATACCATCACACAATTATTCCAACGTTTATTACACCTACTAGTACTGGTGGTAGGTCTCTGCTGTCGAAGCCCATCTGAGTACCACCGCAGCTCGTATTTCTTCCGACAAGCAACAGTAGGTAAACATTACTAAGATCCTATTTAAAAGACGCTCAACTTAAAATGTCTCAAGTGCCACTACCACATAGTGCCACAAAATGCGTATCGATTACCATCAGATGAAGATCCCGCACGTTTCATTGCTTCGTAGAATTAAACAAAAATGCTTAATAATACTCATCATAGTTAAGAAAGGACTGAGCTGACACATGTCCTAATATCACAGTCCTCACGGAGTACCTACAGCTTTATAATTATTGTTCACAGTCAGATCTATACAGAATGAGCTGATCGTATCTTGAAGTTTTCTTGTTTGCTTGGTGTTTGATTTAATTTTCATCATAGGGCAAAACCGAAGTCTCTGATAGTTCCCAACCATCTTCTCTATTGAAATTATGATATTTTTCAATTTTCAAAGATTGTTTTCTTAAGATGCTTAAAATGTTCATATAAAAGTATGATTAATTTCTTTGTCTTACCGCGCAAACTTTAGATTTAACCATAGATTTTAAATGGAAAGCCTTTTGTATATTTTTTGCACGTAAACAGATCAATCTCATACTGAATTCTGATTATGTAAGCGCTTGAAAGCAATAGCGAGTCTTACAGCTCATCTGATACTGGGCTCGTGGACCCGGATGCACGGCCTGTTCAACCTTATAGTAAGATAACAAGAGACTATTTGAACTTAATTATATCCATATAAAATCTGTGCAATTTTAATAATACTTATTTTGTATGAAAGAGAATACCTCGAAAGTTGACAAGCAGTTTATAATGAAAATCAACCCTAAGGGTTATAAAATAGACAGGATTGTAAGACAGTATGTATATGTAGTATCTCCATCGCAGGATCGTTTTGCTCACACTTCTACTTAAAAATTCTAAATCATCTATAGTTATATTTTTATTGAAAGAAACAATGAGATGAGTGAGACGTTCACCTGATGGAATACGCTTGCCTGTAATAACCTAGCCCTAGTTAAGATGATACACACAATGACATATTTAGGCTGTTATCCCAGTAATTTACTTAGCTACACTATCCCTTAAATCGAAACATTAGGTTGCCCTGTATGGGGCGGAACGCTTAGAAATAGAGATGATCACGGGTAAAAGAGCAAAAGGTAGTACGATCTTCTCTCTGATGAGGGAGGACCACAGCCGTCGGGTTATAGAAAAAGTTAGTAAGGAAAATAAAACATGAACTAATGTAAAAGGTAAAACCAAAAAGAATTGTAATAAGTAAAGAAAGAAATAAATGTATAGAATAAACAATGTAAATATAGAAACTTAAAGCAAGAGCAATGTATGGTAACCGAAAAATTGTAAAATAAAATGTAAATGTAATAAAAATAAGTAAACGAATGTTATAGCATAAGGAGAAATAAAAAAAAAACGGCTATCTCCCTCATTTCAAGCGCGACGTATAAAAGAAGAAATTAGGATTGAGGATGGAACAGATACAAAAAACGGTAAGAAAGAGGAGAGTGGGTAGAAGGAGGAAAGGAATGAAAGAAGAGAAAGAAGGAATTTTTAATAAGCAATCTAAAAGAAAGGAAAGGCTCAAAAATCCCCGGGGAGAACGAGAAAAAAAAATTGTTAGGTTTTCACACTTCTGTAGGAACTGAAATACCTGTCTAGACAATCTCCTGTAACAAAGACGTACCACAATAAAATATGGTACTAAATGAAATTTTTTTCTATGTAGCTTGTTATATTTTTAAGCACAAATTTGTAAACTATAAGTAGTGTTTTGTTATGTAATAACTCCACCCTCCCTTGAAGAAGTCAACCTGGCGCAATTTCAAGGTTCCTTTGGCAGTTGCTTTGAACTTATAATGAACTTTTACCGTTTCCCTCGCGGTGACTTGCGATTCTTTCTGGAAGCGCAAGTCAGGCTGAACCGGAAAAGTTACAAGATTAATAAGTCAAGTTTTTTTGTGACATATCAATATTGTATCCCTTTTCAGTTTTTCTTTTGGATCCTACCTGTTTAACCGTAACCACTTCGTAAATTTAGAGTCAGAACAGCATCGCTGCGTTCCCACTGTCAACGTATTCAGCCAGAGTATTCTGATCGAACATCCTCCACCATCCACAACCTCATTGTCACTTGACACGATGTGATATCTACCATTCAGGTAACGGGTGTAAAAATTAAAAAAGAAAACAGCTACTTCTAAAAATATTCTATACCACTCAAACTTTATCAGATCAAACAACTTAAACGTTTGAAGTTAAACACCAAATAACTGATAGATACTGTTCTTTATAATTTGTTATATAGTTCAGAATGAGCAGAACATACATAACAGAGAGAACAAATTTAACCATTAGTAAAGTGATTATAAATTCATGTCTGTGCGAGACGAGGTGAGGGGATGTTCGCCCCGAGCCACGTCCATCAAAGGGTGAGATCATCCTATCCGTTGATGCAGTGTAGCAGTACGTCTCATGCATAACATTAAGCTTTAATAAGTATTCAAAAAATAAATGGATATTTTAAAATGGTTTTCTAAATATATTTTGTCTGTATCTAGTCAAATGATATTAGCATCGAGATATCTCTCATCTAAAGCAACAAGTGCAATGTTATCTAAACAACCTTTTTATTTCGGGGCGAGCGATGGGAGGAACTTTGTAAGATACTCTGCTTCTGAGGGAAGTCAGGGTTATGTGAAATGATTACTCAATAAAACCCCCGCAGTGGTCTGCATTCGGAATGGCCCCAGGATCTCTTAAAGAACACACCGTTGCCCCTCTATACTTTGTGTTAACACCTCTCTGAGGAGGAACTAAACCCTTCTAGGCACCATCGCTGAGCCGTACGTTGTCCCACGTAGATTTGCTTGTTAAGCGGCAAGTGCCCCCGCCCTCAAGGCCAGTCGAAACTCCTAGACCCTTTTAAACGCCTTCTACGACAGGCAGGGCTTACTTTAGCTCTATTCTTACTAGCCTGAGACTACAGGGCTTACGTAAAAAATCTAATATTTCACTGTCAGCTCCTTTTGATGCTTTATTGAAAAATACAGCAAACATTACAGAAATGCTTATTTTGAAGAATTTTCAAAATGTTACATATTAAGCTATAAATAAGATAAGCTAGAGGTAATAAGTTTACCGTCTTCTAATAATATAATGCTGAATAATTTATTTGATGATTAGTACAAGAGGTTTCAAGTGACCTCTTACAAGCACAAGTATTTATATTCGCAACCCCCCACATTTACACAGTAACGTTATAAAATCTTGAATTACCCTTACCTATTTGTTTTATATTGTTTTTCTATTTAATATTGTTAAATTTATATAAAATAAATTAATATAATTGTATATGACTATATAATATATATAGGCTGCGGGAAGCACCTGGATGCGGGCAGCGCAGGGTCGGTCGATGAGATCTTTGTGGGACGCCTATGTACAGCAGTGGACGTCTATCGGCTGATAATGATGATGATGATGTGATGATATAATTTTATCATGTCTTCACAATACTTAAATATCTTTTGTTAAATATCATCTGCTGAATAACATTAAGTCCTCCAGGTGTTCGTTTTGATCAATATAATAAAGCTGAACTCTAGACCATTGCCATCATCAAAATCTTTATATACGTTATGGTTAATAATTGGTTGATGGTCGGGTTTAGAACCGACCAAATAAGTTACTTTCCTAATATTGCTTTATGTCCCGACAGCCAACGTATGAGAATATTTTGGTCAAACGTATTCCACCATCCACGTCCTCATTGTAGCCTACTCCTCTGGCGCAGCGACACAAAGTGAGTCTTGGCCTCTGATACAAGAGAGCGCCAGCGTTGGCTGTCTCGCACTGCCTCTTGCCACTCTATTGCTTGAAGCTCGCGTAGGTCGTGCTCTATGGTATCCTTCGAACGATATCTGGGCCGACCAAACGGTGGGCGCCCAATTGGGGTTTCGAGGAACACTTTTTTGACGCTACGATAGTCTCCCATTCTTAGCAAGTGGCCCATCCAGCGAAGACTGTGGGCTTTGGCTTTCTCTATGACGTTCGGTTCGCCAATCAGCTCTCGATTTCAATATTGCGTCGGGCTCGCCACCTACCATCCCTGTCTGGGTCGGGTGGAAAGTTCGAAGGCCATTGTAGCTTAACATGATGTAAAATTTAAATCAAACGTATGCTCATTAAAATGGCTCGGATCTCTCCATTGAATCCCAACCCGATCGATGTAGGAATCCTTGGATGAGGCCAAAGTCCAGCTGTGGATGTCTATCGGTTAATAATGAATTTTTGATTTCTCATTTTCGTATATTTTAAGGATATTCTTTTTATTATAATTTGAATCAGTTACTAAAATTATGTGTTACAAACTTTTATCTTTAAAGGATAACTCGATACGTTCCTCAAAAATCGACTTTTTGCCAAAAAGAATGAGTAGGGAAGGCTTGCTTCCCCATATCTAACCATAAGTAATTGTTTTTGCGTCTAATCCCTTCTCTACCAATTGTTTAGGGGGAGGCCGCTCTCCAAAATTGCATTTTTATTGCGTTAAGCGCTCGAAGGGTCGAGCAATTGCTTTTTGATAAGTCAATTTTTAAAGCGTGGGGATGATATTAACTATACTAATTTCATAGAAAAATGCATTGAAACTATGATTTGATTGTTTTAACGTCGAATACAAAAGATGTCTCCAATATAACAAACATACGAGAGGATTAAGTTATTCACTTGACACTATGTGTACTGACCATAATAATAGAATTCTAGAAGGAATGGTGAACTGTTCCCAAGTAAAATATAGAACCTCGTTACTGCAGTAGTTTTACTAGCTATAACGCCCTTCAGACCATATTATAATAATGTTTACATGCTACTACCTGAAGACGATAATATGCTTTGTATTGCTTGTAAACTGTGTCTGCGTCTGTAAAGCAAATTAATTTGACGGTTCAATTCATATCTTTATTTCATCTACAGCTGATTCGCTGCTAGGTTCAGGGTCTGACGAGGAAGAGGAGGACGAAGCGAGGACGGCCAACAACTCCAGCAGTCCTGCGCACGCGCCACATCCGGCTCTACATTCCGATCTGTCTCACAACGGCGACACGAAACCACACGAGGATTCGGAGGACCAGGTGAGTACATAAATATGATAATTTTTTTAAATACAATTGCTATTAGATAGTTTTTAATATGACAGATGTGATTAATCCAACAAAAAAAAATTTTTTTTCTTAACGAAATAAGTAGCACGATAAGAAATAATTATAATCTTTTATCAATTCTTATCTGAATTATTTTATGAGCTAGATGGTAAGCAATATTGCACCACATTGTATTCGTTGCCTTGAACGCCCTTTAAACCAGAACACAGAAATGGTTGGCCCTGTGGCCGTACCAACATAAACGAACTCCTGAAACAGATCTACCGCCCGTATAATTGTGGCCACCTAAATGCACGGATCACACTACTTGGCCACATTGTCGCATTCAGTTGTACATTTTCCTCTCGCAGGGTTCGTTGGACGGGGACCCGGAGACCAGAGACTCGCAGGCCGAGAACAAGTCACCGGACGACGGCAACGGCGGCTCCAAGCGACGCGGACCGCGGACCACGATAAAGGCGAAGCAGTTGGAGATACTTAAATCTGCTTTCTCTCAGACACCGAAACCTACGAGACATATAAGAGAACAGTTGGCGAAAGAGACAGGTCTTCCAATGAGGGTTATACAGGTCAGTGGAAATTGATAATTTTATGATTATTTCCCAGCTAGTTGCTTTTTATGGCAGTGGTGTGACTAAGAAGATATTTGAACCCGCTTCTCATACAACAACGCCGGAGTAACGACACCCCAACATCATATGTCACAGGGCGACGAGCGCAATGTGGTGCAGGGTATACCATCCTAAATAGCGCCACATTGTTATAAGTAGGCATAACACTTACCATCAGGTGAACATCCGGCTGTTCTCGTAGCTTAATTGAACAAAAATCATACAACATCAAACTCTTGTCCTACTACTCCTGACGCAGCGACTCAAGAGTCAGTCTTCGCTTCCGACACGAGCGAACGCCAGCATTCATGTCTCATGTCCTTCTAAAAAAAATTGAACAACAAAAAAAGTTATTGATAGTTTAAGTTCGTATATAATCTTTAAAAAGAAAAAACCTTATTTTTTGTAAATAAAAATCAATTGTAAAGAGAACTGTGTTATAAAAAATTATTTACTGTACGGTTGTTTTGTAACGTTGAGAATCAATTTGTTATTCATAACAAAAAAAAAGAGTTTATCTGTATAGTTAGCAAAAAAAGTCAGCATTTCTGGTACTTTATTTAACTTATTTACATTTTCAAGCTACAGTCGATACTTATATATTGTATTTGTTTCATAAATCTTTTGTAGAGTCGTTGTAAAACATTTTTTTTTATGTGACAAAATCTTCAGGAACTTTCCAGCTACCGAAGAATAATGCAGTTTGCTAAATATATAATGTAATATAAATTTGCAATAGTTATAGACGCTGGTTAGTTATATGTTGTAGGAGTCCTCAAGTGGGATGGTGGGGTCTTTGGGAAATGACAACCCGCGCAACAATATAAGCACTATATTGATGATGAGCAGACCAATTCAAAGTACAGAGCGAGTTACTAAGTACAACGAATATTCAGAGATACAATTGTATACATCGTGATAGACTACTATTAGCACTGCAAGCCAATGCTACTCTTACAGCTTATCTGACACTGGGCTCGTGGAAACGGATCCACAGCCTCTTTCCGAAAAATAAAATGTACTACGTGGAGTGTAGTTATCCGACGGCGGTCTCCACAATATGTGTCTGGTTCTTGGTTTTTCTGGCGAATCTACTCGGTCGTCGAGGGCGGACGCGGACCCGTTCCCCGACTATCTTTGCCTGTTTCGGAATCTTTGGGCGGTAATAACCGCCCCTGTTCGCGGGTGTACTTAGGGTACGCGGTGTGTGTGTAGCTATGGCGCCGCGTTCTGAAGCGAGGGCGGCGTGATGTCGAGATTCGGAGCGTATTGGTAGTGTCAGAAGTGTGTGTGGTGACGTGGGTGTTGTCGGTGACTGTGGGTTCATGTGTCGCGTGGGAGACCTCTGGAGATGACGGAATTAGCGCATGCCGCGGTCTGCCCTTTTTGGTCTTGGGATTCGAGGGCCGCTCCTAGTTGGCCGGTTTGGCCAACATAGGGTTGGAGTGAGATGACGCCTTAGCGAAGTAGGTTTCGGAGCACTCTTTGAAGTGCTCAGTAATGATCAGGAGTTTGGGGTCGCTGTGGAACTAATGTACATAAAGATTTACGATTCTTATATAGATTTGCGCTATATATATATATATATATATATATATATATATATCTATAAACGATAGCGTTAACTATAGTTTATATCATCAGTTGAACTGTTTGAAAACTTTTTATTACAATGTCAAAATTTTTTTTTAAATTCTGAATAGACGAGACGAGCGTAATCTACATCTGATGGTTGGTGACAACATGGCACCTATTAGGATGATAAACAGCACCACATTGATCCTTGTCGCCTTAAGACATAAGATGTTAAGTCTCGTTACTCCAGTAATGTCACTAGCAACAGCGCTCGTCAGACCGGAACACAGTAATATTTGCACACTACTATTTGGCAGAAGAAATAAGCGCTGCGATGGTACCAACCTAGACGTGTGTCCAGCAACAGCACAGCTAAATTTTTTTTGTATATTAGGCTGTTCTAGCTTGAATCAGGGTTTTTACTAAGACGATTAATTTTTGTTACTATTAATTATTTCTTATTAAATACAAAGTTTCTGTAATTATATACACATATAATATTTTACAAAAATCACCAAAAATTAAGATATTTGTATGTTATAGTTAAACGGGAGTATAATAACCGATGCTAATTAAATCTTCGCAGAAAGTAGACCAGAAATCTCAACTTTTCATAGATAATCCGTAACTGATCACCTAGGTCGTAAATATTAGGATTCACTATAAAATTACGAAGCTGAATAAGATGAAAGATTTATTTAAACAAATGTATTACTTAATATAACAAATGTATCAAAAATTGTTTCAAGTGCAACGTTCACCTGATGGTTAGTGGTACGCCTCCATATACCAACGTGGCGCTAGTTAGGATAGCATACTGCACCATATTGCGCTTCTCCCTTGAGATATAAGATGTTGTCTCGATACCCCAGTTATTACACTAGCTACAACACCCTCTAAACCGGAACACGGTAATGTTTGCACAGTACTGTTTGGCGGCAGAAATAGGCGCTACGGTCGTACCTATATAGACGGTTTCCGGCAACGGAGATTTTTCTTTACGGTTTCACTCTAGATAGAGTGGTCGTTATCATTACTTCACGCGTTGGTGGCAAGCTTCACAACACGCCGTTGCTTTTCTGATGGTTCCCTGCTTCTTGATGATTAACTGGCGCTTTTATCTTGTCAGTCCACCTCCTAGGCGATTTTTTCATTGCCTGGCACCGTCAACCTTTCCACGGACCACAAGTCGCTCAATAACCACCTTCAATACCTTTTTTTGGTTTCGAGTCAAGTCAGGGTTATGTGAGATTCTTATTAAAACATCCTTGGTGGTCTGCATTAGTGCATTCGGAGAGGTCCCGAGAGGCACCGGTGCCCGTCTACAGTTTATGTTAGCATGTCTCTGACGAAGGCCCAAACCCTCTTAGGTACCATCGGTGATCCATACGCTGTCCCAAGCAGGTTTGCTTGTTGAATGATAAAGGCCTCCACCATCAATTCCCGCGAAACTCCTAGATACTTTTAGTTGTCTTCTACGACGGGCAAGGCTTACCTTAGTCTTATTTTTATTATCCTCGAGACTACAGGGCTGGGCCACCTCAGATACCTTGCTAGGTCATCTGCTGATGACATGTTAAAGTTATAATTAAAAACTGATCCATATATTTGCGCTACATAAATTTGCAAACATAAACTTTTAAATATATATATTTATATGTATATATATAAATAAATAATTATTTTGATAACTGTATATATAATACATTTATAATTTAACCGTAAAATTGTTTCTAGTTAAAATTCCAATTCATCACGCGACGTAACGCATTCGCGCGGTTACCGTAACAAATTGTCGATACTCCATCACGGCGTCCCAGTCCCAGTCCCAGCCGTCCGCGGATTCAATACCGCGCCCTTTACTACAGGAACGGCGCTGACATGATGAATAATCTAATTAAATAACCGGCGCAGACCAACCTCCGGCCATCCACTAATTTTTACAGAGAGATCTTTCTCTTTAAAAAGAGACGAGCAGGATGTCCTACTTGATATTAAATGATACCCTCGCCCATAACTACGTGATGACGTTAAGATTTTATAAACTGCACCAAATTGCACTCGCCGCGACGCGAGATGTTGAATCTCATTACCCCAGTAATTAAGTATAATCAGCTATTGAATTACAGCGCCCTTCAAACCGGAACACAATAATGTTCGTACACTACTGTTTGGCGGCGGAAATAGGCGCTGCGCTGATATCTACCTAGACGGCCTCCGGCAACAGAGACCCACCATCAGTAAAGAATATTATGACGATTTATGTACGTGACTGTATATATATACATACATATATGACTATATATAAGGGATTGCTTAGTGTCTGAAGATTAAATCTCGTTATGAAATTTAGATACGTATTACCACAGTATCGTACTATGAAATTTTTGTTCTACGGAAATATCTTTTAATTCTATTGTATGAGAAATTCAAATGTAATCGCAGTGACTGATCAAATCCTCAAAAAATCTAACATATGAGTGAACGCAATTCTTCACACCGCGAGCAGCAGATGTCTGGCTGGATCAGTTGCTCTGTCGGTCACGCTTTTTGCCCTGCTTCCTCTTTGTTACATTTTTTGCTCGGCTGCCTTTCCAAAAGAAACAAAATGTTTTTACCTACGTGTGCAGCGGTCTATTTGCGGTTCTTGCAGACATTTATTAATCATCAGCGTGTTACAAGGCACTGTAATAACCTTTTATACATAGCGATTAATTAAACATGGCTAATTAACAGGGCGCTTTAGCGAAAACTTTTCATATACTATTTATTGTTCAATTCTGTGGCATATTAATCTATATATTAGTATAAAAATTTACAAATATTTTGGGAGCGCAGAAATGTCACAACAGGTCTCCTAACCTACAGGCTACAGGCTTGTAGTCTCGGGAGAATAGGACTAGTAAAAATTGAAGTAAGGCCCTACCTGTCGTAGAAGGCGACTAAAAGCAACAAGCAAACTTGCGTGGGACAGCGTATGCCTCAGTGATGGTGCCTAGGAGGGATTGTTTCTTTCCCAGAGACGTGCTAACACAAAGTGTAGAGGGAGAGGGGAGATCTCAGCACCTCTCCGAATTTAATAATGCAGATCACCGAGGGGATTTTAGTAAGTCACACAATCACATAACTTTGACTTTCCCCGAAAGCAAAGTGTTTTTCGAAGATTTCCACGAGAAACCAAAAAAAAAACTTCGCGTAAACTAAAATTTACAAAATAAAAAATTAATTAATAAGTCACTACATAAGTTAATGCTTTTACTTATATAATTATTAAAAGGCAAGAACTCTCAAAAACTTCAAGGTCTCTTTTACCGGAGACCGTCTAGGTGGGTACTGCAACGCCTGTTTCTGCTGCCAAACGGCATGGTGTAAATTATTACTATGTCCCGGTTTGAAGGGCGCTGTAGCTAGTGAAATTACTGGGGTACCGAGACTTAAGATCTTATTTCTCTTGGCGACGATCGTAATGTGATGTGTACATCATTCTGACTACCGCCACATTGTTATAGGCAAGCGTATCACTTACCATCAGGTACGTAATTTATGCAGGTCTTGCTCGTCTCACCGCTTTGACATATAAAAAAAAAAATGCTTTCTAATTCAAAACGTTACGCTTACGTCAACGGTTAACAATATGTGGGCGGGAAAAAGCAGATAAATATTTGTCCAAAGTATTGTGTGACGTAAGAACATCTCCAACAATGTCGGGCATGTTAAGTGGGTTCATAAACAAGATTTTTTTTTTTGTCGCCATCCGTCAAGTCCCGCCAGATAGCGCGTGTCAAATGTTTGTGCCACCACATGTGGTGTTGAATAACTGTTAACTGACTTTTTGTTCGTGCACTACGGAATTAACTAGTTAGCACCGGTTCGTGTGAACGCGACCGCGTTTGAAGTAGCCGACCATCGATTCGCCAGATGGTGAGAATCGATTTGTAATCTTAATTTTAACAAATTACATGAGAAGAAACTTTGCAAAAGTTTAAAAAAAATATTCCCGGACAATTGTTAAAGATTGTATTTCATTAATCTTATATAGACATTATATATATTAATAAGTTTTAAACAATTAATATTTGCATGTTTCACTAGTTAAAAAATCTCAATTCCGTAATAGTCATGGCTTTGTTTAATAATGAATAAGACTGTTATTTTTAAATAAAAAAAAAATGGTAGTCGAGAAAATTTGTTCAGAAACTAATCTGAACGCATCCAAATGTCATATCACCACGTCGCGACGTCACCGGAGCGCGTAACGAAGATATTTTAATAAGTTCATATATCGTAATTTCTCCAGCGTGAGGACCATATCGCCGACGCCCTTCATTGGCTCATATTTTATTTTGACAGCTTACGCAATGGCTGTCACGCTGGAGGTATCAATATGTTTTAATATTTCTTCATAATCATTAGCGAGGAGACGTCCACAGCTGACCACCTTCGAAGATCTCCATAACGAGAGGTTTACTTTTTTAATATAATTAAGCGATGACACGAGCGGGACGTTCACCTGAGGATAAGTCCCACGCCCGCTCATAACAACGTGGCGCTAGTTAGGATGATATACACTGCACCACATTAGGCTCGTCACCTTGAGATATAAGGTATGAATCCCGTTAGCCCAGTAATTTCAGTAGCCTTTCGAACCGGAAAACAGTTATATTTGAACACTGTGTGACAGCAGAACTAGGCGCTGCGGTGGTACCAACCTTAAGGTCTCCAGCAACCGAGGTCTACCACCAGTAATACTATGTACCAGTAAAACTAGATATATCAATATGTTTTTATTTATCTTTTAATTTTATAATATAAACTACTACATTGAATAATTACAAAATAACTACACGATTACCATTTATAATTAAAACGGCCATTAATCATTTCTAATTAATAGTTAAAACAATATGATGTAGGTGTTACTTATGCTAAAGTTATAACCGTGTACTTGTAGTTATGTAATTTGTTAAGTTAAACATGATGTAGTACTATAATTTGAAATTCAGGTGTAGTTTCTTATCGATGTATTTTTTTTTAATTTTGAAACGGTAATAACTTCATTTGTAATCAACATTTTTAGATCGATCTAAGGAAATTTAATAATTACTGTGTACTGGGTGCTGTGGTTGGAGTGATTACTGGGGTAATGACACTTAACATTCTGTGTCTTATGGGGACGAGCGCAAGGTGGAACAGTCTACACCATCCAAACTAGTGCCACGTTGTTATGAGCAGGCGTATCGCTTACCACCAGGTGAACGTCCCACCCTTCTGCTCGCTTAGTTAAAAATAAAAAAAAAATAGTTTCAATTCATATGAATATAGATTATCTATTCACTTGAAATTATTTAATGTAAGGCAATATCCAATGGAGTTGCGTTGAAAAAAATTTCTAATGAAGTCGAAGTGCTGTTCTAACTAGAAAGTATTATTTTTTATTCCATGAAACGACGTGATAACACATGACGCTGACCTGATGGTAAGTGATACGCCTACCTATTACAAAGTGGCGCTAATTAAGATGTCACACAGCACCACATCGCGCTCTTCGCCTTGCCACAATGTGGTTTCGTTACCCCAGTAATTTCACTATCTACCTTTCCAACTGGAACACAGTTATGTTTGCACAATACTGTTTGGCGGCAAAAATAGGCGCAGCGGTGGTGCCTACCTAGACGATCTCCGACTACAGATGTCTACCACCAGTAAATCACCAGTATTTCTCCGCTACGCCAAATTGTCTTTGAACGGTCGATTCAAAATTTGCAATTATTTCCTTTATGACCTCATCTATCATTTTATCTTTGGGGAATGCGTATGTCCAACAGTGGACGTCTAAACGCCGACAATGATAATGATGATGATGGCCTTATCACAAAAATTATGCGACATATCAAAGATCACTAATAACTTCGAGAAAGTTATTCCAACACGGAAGTCCCCGCTTGATTTATTGCAACACGATAAAAACTGTTTGTCAGCTTACTCGCGAACATGTTATTATGTCACCACCGCCCGTCCGACTGACGCGTCCTGATTAATGACCCAGGGCTATATACTCTGTGGTGATCAAGTGATCCCATATATTTATGATTTGTACACCTAAATATCTATTCGTAACATAATTATTGTTTATTGTATGATACCACTAACAAGTAGATTATTATCACAAATTTAAATTATCCTCTTCATTATTTTTAGTTTTAACCACAGATAAAGCAATCAGTTCTTTTTTTTATTATGAAGTTTGTGCCGTAGCTTTATTGACAACTATTGTAGCTTCATCGTACTCGAGGCTCGCGGACTTGGTATCCGGGAGATAAAATTATGGAATAAGAAAAGAGAAAAGAAAAGAAAATTAAAATTAAACGATAACTTTAACGAACACAATTATACAAGAACAAAAACCTGAAACAAAAACAGAAACTAAATAAGCAACAAGATGTACGGAACCTTCATCTGGTGATAAGATATACGTACACCCATAATAATGTAGCGCTACACGTGATGATATACACTGCACCATATTGCATTTCTCGCTTGAGACGATAAGATGTTTAGTCTCGTTACCCTAGGAATTACGCTATCTCCAGCGGCCTTTAATCCGGAACACAGTAATGTTTGGCGGCAGAAGGAAGCAATGGAGACCTACCTCCAGTAAATACTAGAAAGATACTTAATATTTTTTCTAATACTTTATTTATTGTTATATCACAAAGTGTAATGAAATGACATACTTACTTACAGTATAATTTGTAATAGGAAACACAAAGTTTTATAGCAAATGTAATTGCTTGAGCACAGAGTTTCACATACAGGTAACATTATCATAATAGTTCTACTATTTCTTTGGACTCCACACAGGGTAGGTCAATTAAGAGTCCATGGCAGCTTCAATGCCGAGATGGGCGTCGAACGGGCAGTACATCGCCGGTCGCACGACCATATCTCATGTTTTAATATCCGTCGGCGACTTTGACTTGCCCCAAATACTATAACTTGTACGAGTTACGACGTCGGCGTTTTGCCGCTGCGGCTTTACAGTCGGTGTTGCCAGTTATGCGTTATCCACTCAGTTTTCTATTCTTCTCATAATAAATTCATTTCATGTTATTTATACCCGAGTGTAATACGCTAATTAAGTATTTCAAACGTATAATTGAACAGATTATAATATTTCGAAATTCTCAAGTTTTTCAGATCACTTGCATCTGTCCTGTAATATGTTATTATCGAAGGAGCAAAAATATTAGTGACCTAAGAAATAAGTTGTTCCCCGTCGAACGGCCCCGGCGTCAATGTCATTGAACGTGAAATGTATTCAATGTTTTCGATAACGATTATCGCCGGTGCCCGGCCGAGTTCGAAAATCGTCGAGTCCGCGTTTCATCTGAAAAAAAATCGATGTTATCATAATAAATTATTAATTTTAATCGTCGTTATCGATACAACGGCGCGGCGCGAACAATAAAATAGTTGTTTTACAGCAGCATTTCGGCGGGAATCTCGTAAAGTACGCGTCGGAATGGCGCGAAGCGGGATTCGCGCCGCCGCGTGACGTTTAGTACACGCGCGTCTAATAAACGCGGCGGAGACGCGTCGGCGCACCCTCGCGCACCCCCGCGCGCTATTCCGCTCGATTTGATGACAAACCGACTCCTGCATCACAATTTTTTGCTTAGATTTCCATTTCTGTAAGCTGTAATCTAATTATTAATTTTTACAAACAAAATATCGAAAATAATAAACACATATTTGGACTGTCGGTGTGCGGTGGATATAAATGCCTTCGAGTCTCTCCTTGTCAAAAGAAGTCCCAATGGAAACATTAAGGTTTAACATATTATGAATAACATTTATTTACAATATATTTCCATGCTAAGATTTATGTATACCAGCTTTTTAAATCATAGCTATTATAGATATTTATAGTACATTTACATAGATCTGACGATATATTACGTTAACTTATATTTTGCGAATTTGTCTGGTCGATGCGATATAATAGAGCGTAATATGATTTATCGACAATTGGACAGAAGCACCTTGCCGGAGCGTGCAGCAGGTGCGGCCGAACAAAGAGCCTTGACGAAAGCAATAAATTATTAATTATGATAAAAAGCCTTGTCATACAATAACCGAATGCGTTTGCTGAAATTACAGAAAAAAAAAGACATAGAAAAGAAATTTTGGAGAGCGGCGCCTAAAATCTTTTGTCTAGCGGACGTCCCGTAGAGTGTGCGGCGCGTACAAAAGCGAGGTAACTTTGTCGATGCGGCGCGGAGGGACAAAAGGTCCCATCAGGACAAAAAATGACATCATTTATTTTATTGCCCCGGGTGAGAATGTGCTACATTAATATCGCGTAGGCCTTAATGTTCCAATCGCCCTAGGCTCGCCAGCGGTCAGCCTGACCGTTCTCTTATAAATTTCATCCGTCGTACCATTAAGGAGTTCTGTTTTTGCGCGAAGCAATTATTTAATGCTGGTCCCTCTCTATTTTTGTGGTGGTGGTGGTGGTGAGATGAATTATGCTGTCATCGTATTTCGTTGCCGTTATTTATATTCTTGTTCGTTGAATTAATTTATGTTACGAACTGTAAATATCCATGTAATATTCGTTCATTATAAACCTATAAATAGTAATAACGTGAACATATATATTTTATGGTACTGTTCAATGATCCATACTTACCACAGCTAACTTTTAGTTCTCCTTAGCGCAGTAGTTTTTTTTTTTTAAATGTGGAGATTCCTGGGACGATACAGTACCTACACATTATTAAGAATGACTTTTTTAAATCTCAGCTATAGTTTTTTTATTCAACAGGAGTCTAATTTAGTAAAATGATAGCGAAGTTAAAGCCTAATTCGTTCCTAAATACTTTAGAGCTTACGCTGGACATACATACAAAAATCTTTAAAATTGTCTACTTGTTAAGTGTTGTGCTATATTAATAAGATAAATAAGCTATTGTTTTGATATAACAATGATATACTGATATATTACTTATTATTATAGATGTCGTTTAATATATTTGTTCAATATTTCCATTTTTACATACACTTGCGCCATCCGCCATCCATCACGGCGGTCGCCGACACCGCGATGATTTATTATCGCACACGTTCTTAGAGTAGCTTCCACTACTGCCGCAGATTAATTACGCTCCTGTCGATTATGTTAGGGTTCTATAATCTACACTAATTATATATCAGATACTCAAAATTAAGTGAAACACCAATAACAATATAAAAACTACTCAGGTTTTACCAATGCATTTTATTTTTGACGACTATTTTAATAATAGTGTTTTTTAAAAACCAATAATATACTGTTTTTTAATACTACGAAGCGATGACACGAGCGAGATATTCACCTGATGGTAAGTGATACGCTCCGCAGAGAACAACGTGGCGCTAGGTAAGGATGTTATATACAGCACTAAATTGTGTTCGACGTCTTGAGGCAAAAGATGTCAAGTGTCGTTATCGCTGTAATTTCATTATCTACAGCGGCCCTTCAAACCGGAACACAAATTGTTGCCTATATTTACATTACTATTTATCGGCTGCCATAGGCGCTGCGCTAGTACCTACCTAGACAGTCTCTGACAAAAGAGCCTACCACCAGTAAATATTCATTATAGTTGCTTTAAATTTTCAGTCATTATCATCAGCCGATTGATGTCCACTACTGGACATAGGCCTTCTCCAAATATTCCCACCTCGATCGCGTAGGGATGTATATGGGGAGATTCAGGCCGTTTCTCACCACGCTGGCCCAATACGAGTTCGTGGGAGCCAGAGCCTCGTTTGTTGATTAGCATGGTGCACCACAAGCAGATGAGGTTGGCTTGGATCCCGTGAATTGTTGTGCGGGATACACCCCTAATTTTCATTATTGTATTTATAACAAGTTTATTTCT
This sequence comes from Ornithoptera priamus, assembly GCA_029034505.1. Taxonomy (NCBI): domain Eukaryota; kingdom Metazoa; phylum Arthropoda; class Insecta; order Lepidoptera; family Papilionidae; genus Ornithoptera; species Ornithoptera priamus. Next base: position 3,623,166 of record JARDWD010000296.1, on the reverse strand, counting down.
TAGTTTAACTTTTAAAAGATAAATTTTTTACAAATTGTAAATCAGTTTAATTTCTATCCATTTTGCCATGCTGCCGTTATACGTCCATTACTTCCGTTTTGAACCATAGATGCTGCACTCGTAGCTTCCGGATAATAAATAACTAAATAACCACTTTAAAATTGGTAAAATTCATTGTCAAAGTAAATTATTTCAATACGGATGGTAGGTAAATTATTACTGGTGGTAGGTAGTTCTCTGTAGACGAAAACCCTCTAGGTCGGTACCACCGCAGCGCCTATTTCTGCCGACAAACAGCACTGTGCAAACATTGTTATATTCCGGTTTGAAAGGCGCTGTAGCTTTTGTGATAAATAAGGTAACGAAACTCAACGTCTAATGTCTCAGGCGGCGAGCCTAATGTGGTGCTGTATACTATCCTAACTAACGCCACGTTGTTATGAGCAGGTGTATTACTCACCATCAAGTTACCGCTCGTCTCGTCGATTCGTAGAATAAAAAAAAATTCTAGCTATTTTAAAAAAATAAACGCGATTAAATGTAATATTTTTGTTTTAGTTCAATGTCCGATTTGAAGTCCCTTGGCGCATTTCTCCGCTGCATAGGCACGTAACAGCCGGTTTTCACGGTTTACGATTCTAGGGACGTGACGATATTGGTATAAACGTGCCGTTTGATTGTCGGTTTTCTGGTTTTTTACACCGGAAAATAGACTAAACGTTTGAAACGTGGCTACCACTGCGGCTCTGCGATTTTGGGTGCTCCTAACGTTTATTTAAAACTTCTTGTTCCCATGGTACATAATCAGAAACTTCATCTTTGTTCATCGTGTCCCGCTCCTAAAGTTTGCCTTTACTTTATAACACTTTGATTCAAGTTGCAAAGTTAAGTCACAAGCCTCGTATGTATCAATACAAATTTTTTTATACCTTTTTTTTGTGACAGATATATAAGATAATACTTTGCTTGTAACTATTAATTTTGAATTTATATTGAATTTTCTGTGTACTTCAACAATAAAATATTGTACTTAAACAACTTGCAAAGTCTCCAAGTAAAACACTTTGAACTTATGATGAAGGATCGGTATGTCGTAAACCTCTTTACATACAAATTATTACTATTAATATAGCTTATAGGTAATAATAATAAAATCTTTGAAGTAACGTCGTATTTAGTATATATATATAATATGTCAATTCCGATATCTAAGCATTTGTTGCCGTCGCGAAGTCACAGTTGACAGAGTTTGAACCCCGAGGTCAAGACAATTCCGCCTGGTCACCATCACAACCTCGGTCGACAGTTACTTCCTAGTTTACCTTTTCCGTGAAACCGAAGGCGATACATTACAACAACCTTTTATTCTCTCATTCCTTTTGATGTTTTATCGAGAGATGTATTAGATTTATCTCCCATTAGTTACCTACTACTGTTCTAAAACTGGTTTCAATGTTCTTCGCAGTTATAAGTGAAGAATTTAGCTTGAATAAATAAAAATACTATAGCACAGTGCTGTTGGTTTACTCTTATATAAAAAAGGATTTCCACTTATGTAAGGACTCATCACGATGTCTTAAGAACAATGAAGCCTAGAGACTAGAAATTTAAAAGGAACTTTCCTTTTACTAAGTATAGGCCATCTTAGAGTGGATTTTACAAAATTACTTCCCCAAAAAAATATTATTTATTCTTAATAAACACTAAATCATTTCTATTGCTAAGTATATATAAAATGCATAAATATTTATATGTAAATTTCTCTTTAATGAAACCTAATGAACCTTCTTCATTCGTTAGTTAATAAGTTTAATACAATTATAGTAATACAAATACAAACTACCCCTTTTACACAAGTTATACAAAAATAATGTTCGTGTAACGAAATTAATTTTACCCTTATTTATCGTTAAGTACAATATTATAGTTTTCATATAAAGTTTATTTTTAAGTTCTATCCTAGATACGATTTGTGATATATTATTACTACTCTTTAAAATCGTAGACCTTTAAAAAAAAAAACGTTTTTTCATACCTGGACAAGTAATTAAGTTTAATTGCGCGCAAAACATAAATTTATTGCTTTTTAGTAGCCCATAATTGCTTATTGCAAGTAGTAAATTTTTTACACTACCCTATAAGTACCGCAATTAAAGCGTAAGTAGTGCTTTGCGGGCATTTTATTTATTTTACGTGTAATCGTTTAAACTAATAAATACCACAATAGTATCTTACTACTTCTTTTACAGTTTATAGTACATATAATGTTTGTATCTTCGACAGTTCTTACTGATGGTAGGATTCTGTTGCCGGAGACCGTGTAGATAGGTTAGATCGCAGCGTTTATTCCTGCCGCCAAACAGTAGTGTGCCAAACATTACTGCGTTCCAGTTTGATGGACGTTATAACTCACTAGCTAAAATTACTCTTAATTTCATAGTAATATGCCCATAACAACTTGGTGACAGGATGATATACAGAGTACTATATTGTCCTCATTAGTTTGAGATATAAGATGTTATGTCTCGTCTCGTATTTGTAGCTAGTGAAATTACTGGGGTAACGAGACTTAACATCTTATGTCCTAGGCGACTAGCGCAATGTGGGGCAATGTATATCAGTCTCCACTCAAAACGATGTTTCATTTAAATAACTAGTATAGATATATATCATATAAATCATGAACTGGGGAGTAGGTCTCTAATGCTGGAGACCATTTATGTAGGTACCGCAGCTTCTGTCTCTGCCGCCAAACAGTAGTGTACAAACATTACTGTGGTTCGAATTGAAGGGCGATGTAGCTAGTGTAATTACTGGGGTAATGAGACTTAAAATTTAATGTCAAACCTAACCTAACCTAACCAGCTCCACTTGTTATGGCTGGGCGTATCACTTACCAGGAGGTGGAAGCTCGTCTCGTCGCTTAATTAAATAAAAAAAGTCACTTACTATATTGCAAATTTCAAACATTAACACACTCTACTGTATGTAAAAACTTCTGATAAGTTATCTCAAGTCGTTAAAAAAGTAAATAAAATTTTAGTGCTAAGTGAGTTTAGATAAGGGCCGCCATTTTGAAATGCGTGCCCAATGGTTAGAACTCGACGCGGTCGTCAGGCGGAATGTTATCAGTTCGATTTATGAATAGCCCGCGTTGATTGGCGGAACAATCGGTTGCGTTCCAAATGCTGCGTATCACTAATTTAAAAAGAAAAAAAACTGTCTCGAAATGTCAAATGGTCACAATTTTACTGTTTACAGTGGAAAACGAACATTACTTTGTTAAGTTAAAATTAATAAGAAACTGAAACAAAAAATAAGTAATGCTATAATATTCATGACTGCAATCATAATCAGCCGATAGACGTCCATTGCTGGACATAGACCACTCCCAAAGATCTCCAATCAACGGCTTCCCGTCAGCATGGCCTCCGATACTCCCGGGCACTAGGGGCCATCGTTTGTAAGGGTTCATATGGGGGGATTTGGGCCATTTACCACCACGCTACCTCAATGCGGGTTGGTGACATGATTGTAGTCTATGTTGCTAAAGTAAATTTAGTATTGTTATATGAACACAAGTTTTGATTAGAAAGCAAATTTAAAAAGAACCGGTACACGTGGAATATAATATAATCTGTAGTAGGACAGAATGGAATGGACACTAAAGGCAAGAGTGAGATCGAGGACTGACGCGTTCGAAATGTGGTGCTGGCGCAGAATGCTAAGGATATCCTGGACGGGATGTCGCACAAACGAGTCAATCCTCAAACAGTTCAACATAACAACACGGCTTTCAACAATCTGTAGGCAGAGAGTCCTCAAATTCTTCGGACACACGGTCAGGCGAGACCCAGACAGTCTGGAAAGACTGATTATTACTGGTTGTGTGGAAGGAAAGAGAGCGAGAGGGCGGTCTCCTACAAGATGGACACGCACAACTCGGGACCCCACGGGAGCTACCCTACAATCATCCATCCAAATGGCGCAAGACAGAAATGGTGGCCAGGGCAACGCACCATAGTCACGTCCCTCAGTCATGAGGTTACGACAAAGAAAGAAAGAAGTAGGATAGAATATTAATATACAGTAATTACAAATGATCAAAGAGCTAATTATTAAAGAACCTTAATCAGTATAAATCGATTCAAAACAACTGTGTAAATGTAGAAGAATGCGGCAATGTTGCAAGTATAACCATTCCTTACTATATTATTATCATGGTTACTTTAAAACGATAGATAAAACAATTAATTCATAAATCACAAACACTGAAGATGTACCGATATTAACGCGACAATACAATCTAAATATTACTAAATTTAGTTAACTAATTTACTCGTGTAACTTTGAGGTGCATGCAGTAATAGTAAAGTTTTTTTTTAAAACGGGCAACACTGAAATAACCGTCAATCATTAATGTCGCAAGCCGCGTCACCGCGACGTACATCCAATTAACTAAAATAAGACATACAAATTGAATATACGCCGCTACACGGTAAATTTAGCGGGCAACACTGGGAGTGTAGTGATTCAGTTTTTAATGACACGTGGCGCCGTGTTTGTACATTAAATAATTATTATTTTGACGTAAAATAACTTCATAATGATTACTGATGATGATGTAGATTATCATCTTGTACTAGACGAGTTGTACAACAAACAGTATCTATTATTCAATGCAAGAATTAGTGGATATCCTTTTTTTATTTATTTATTTCCAATTTTCTCTTATATTATTATTAAGGGCTTTACTTTATCCTGTCATTTACAACATATTAAAATTTTCCTATTTTTTTACAGTGTGTAAACTATTTCAGAGTTGAATTATCAAGCTAAAGAGGATTTTTATTACTTATTAAGTGATAAAGCAGTTTTCTAGTTAAGAACTGAGGGGTACAAATAAGTTAGTTTTATTTTCATGGTGAAATTTCGACCTATTCCTTCAGACCCTTCAATAGTTTTTAGAGTCTTAAAAGTTTTGGATATCCTATCATTGTTAAATAGTGTAGTTACTTGTATACAGGAACTAGAGTCCGATAAGCAAAATTGTGACATTTGCCGACCATAACTTAATATTGCGAAGATTTGATTCACGTCGATTCTGATATAATTTACTGAAGCTGAATATTACTAAATATAATTTATTTCAATTATAAAATTATTATAAACGATTCAAATTTCACTAGTTTCGAATGTTTGTATCGACTTTTGTATTACTTACCACCATCCCTTAAACAAAGCCTATATTTTTAATCTCTATATATATATGTAAACGTATAGATGTTTTAGAGATTACTTGACTCATCACAAGATCTCTGAAACTTAATCGTCAAAATTCTAAATTTGATGGAGACAGCTTCTGCCGTTTAAAGGATGGCTAAGAATAGATTTGTTTTTTTTTTATATTTTATAACGTACGCCACTAAGTTCTTCCATGTCCGTTTATTTTGATAAAATAAAGAAAAAGTGTAGGAAGGTCGAAGACAAATTGAATTTTAAAACGTTAAACACAGTCTCGTGCGGAAATAAGTTACTCGCAGCTACGCCAATTACGCGTAGATGGTGCATGAACCACTCGCGGTGTGGGCCCGTCTTCAGCGACGCCATACAGTTTTTTTTTTTAAGTTATTTGCATCGCTGTATATTTCGATTGATGTTTTGTTAGGTGTACCGTTTGGATTGTTTTAGTTTTTCACTGTTTGTATCCCCATATAAATAAACTACTCCCACATATCTCTATCAGTTTTCAATGAATGCAATCAATATTCGGCCGCGAGGGTCCGTAAATTAAAAGACGTTTTATTACAACCCCATTGTGATGGGATTTTCCATGAAGAACCGTAACGTTATGTTTACAATACGACTTTGATAAATATTTGAGATATAATTTACGACTACCTTCATTAGTATTCCGCGAACATCACGCCGCTAGGGTGCCCGAACATCGCGTCCGCGCAGACATATGGTGCACGACTCTAATGTTTATGGCGGAACGAAAAAATGAAAAACTAAAATCCACGGTCAGCACAACTGTTCAATACTTTAGTATTATAGTTTGTTATATTGTGCGCCCCTGTAGGGAGCCGACCGCCTACGGCGCCGCGCTCCTCTCTCTCAACCCAAATTACTATTTCACCTCCACTCATCTCGTTTGTACGTACCGCTTCGCGTGAGTCTAGCCCAGTCTAGATCCGTTCAGGGATTAAATGAAAACAGCTTTGTCTTATCCGCTATCTACGTACATTCTAATGCAAATTTATATTACTTTTAAACTTATATATAACCACATACAAAATGCAAAATATTTATATACAGCGTTGTACATAAATACATATATAGGAGTATGGTTTCTTTCACAATGACTCATGGGTATTTATCCGCAGGATTCAGAAAGTGGGTTATCGGCTGGACATACACACGGAAGCTGTTCTTAACAGTTTATTTTACTAGTGGTTTTTTTTTCACAAGAAGCTCTCGATTGAAGATCGATGGTCTTCGTACAGTACGTCTATATATTACAGCATTTACGAATTCAGCTATCACCATTTCATCATTAATTTACTAATCTTTAATATTTATTTTTTTGTTTTATACTAAATTATCCATGTAAATATAGTTATTCAGTATTGTATATGGTTATTTTTCTTTATTATCTCATCAAATTCAATTTAGTTCCTTCCTATTTGTACAACTCGAAACAATATCAAAGGAGAATTGATATTATACCGACTTTATATTTTTTGTTCATAATTCTCAAGTTATAAGTTCATCAAAGTTCAATATTTTTTTTAGTATAAGTTGACTTCATTCATACTTCAAGTTCGTAGAAAGTTCTCAACATTTTTAATTTTTTTTGCTTAACTTACACCGTGATGCCACCAAGTGGATATGAACCCGTTAAAGAATTTAATAATGGACACCAATTTGGTGCTACCCGACCGTCTCTTAATCGTCGGAGGTGGTAGTAACATAAAACTGGTGAATTTATATCGATTGTGGGCATCATCGGTTGTAGTTATACGTAACGTAATGTCGACTCATTAGCGGTGGGGGGGCTCCTCGGCAGGTAAACGGGTTTATTTATACTGGGGGCGAGGAGAACAATGTCCACGACCAGATCTTATTAATCATCTTTTATTTGCCGCGGGGTGATTCTGCTATGTAACGCAAACATATGCTTTATTTATGCGGTTCACACTTGAAACAAAACTATACAACAACATTCTCTTGTAACAGGAAATCGTAAAGTAATCAATGATCATTAATAAATAGACCCCTATGAAAATCCTATCTGTATATATATTTATCAAACCTTAAAACTAGGTACTAAAACTAGATTTATTACGCCTAGTATTTTCTCTTAGTTAACCTGTTATCCAAATATCTGTCACTATCGCTAAGAATTGAAGGTGGGCTGTATGAAAAGAAAAAATTAAAAATGTATATTACATATACAAACACAAGTAATAAATATTAGTATATCTTAACTTAGTTTGTAGAAGGGTTTGGTTATCATTTAGCTTGTGAAAGATTGTTAACCGGTAAAGTTAATTTATTTCACTGTCTAACGGCAAGTTATGAAAGTTAATACTAAAAAAACCTTTCCATCTATCAGCTTATACCATCTTAGATTAATTACAAACAAGTTATTTATATTTTCATATATTATATAAATACAGGAAGTTAATAACAATTAATTATTCTTATTTACTTTGCTAGTGGTAAACGTGTTCACTCCCTCCATAGGTAAGGTACTTTCCTAATCTTGGGTCAGTAATAATATATCATTCTTTATAACCGGGGTCCGTCTAGGTATTTCAACCAGCACATTTATCCGCCTCCGAATATTACTTTACAAGCCTTCTGTCTCCCCTCTTGGATGAACACTACTAAGTAAATACCGTAACTAATGGCTATAACTTACGGGGCACGGTATAAAGTTTACCATCAGTTGAAAATATTAATTACTTTCATTTTCTAACTTATGAACATTACACAGAGAGTGAATGAAGATAACCGTTGGCAGATTTGGAAGACAATTATTCTAAAGATAAGCAAGACTGATCTAGCAATCATTTGTTAGATTAGTTTTGAAGTATAAAAATTTTATCTCAATCAAACAAGTTGAAAAGAAATATTGAATCTTCGAAATTATCTTATAATATTTGATTGATTATTAACCACTGAATTTATATAGATCATTAACTGACCGTTAATAACGATTATATTTGATAATATATTAGATATTATATCAATCTATCAGACGGTCTGAGTATATTCGCCTTCGCTGTAGATTAGGTTATATACATTATACAGCTGCAACTCTGTGTAGAGTTGCTCTTATCAAAGTCATTAGCTTTAATGCCTAAGCTGTATGTACTAAAATAGCACTGAATATATATAAAAATCATGAAAATTTTAAATTTATTAATACACTTGTAATATTCCATATTTTTTTTCTATTGTAAAATATAGCGATGTATATAAAATGCGGGATTATTGGCTATTAGCATTCTCTACCAGCCAACCTTCGCTGAGGTGATATATTAGAATTGTATTAGAATGATTTACTTGTTTATTAAATATGTTGAGTAAATACTCAACAAATGATATGTAAATACATATCATTAGCGGAAACAAATAATAATAACATATATTGTATTTTATGTTGACAACACTACCGTTGTTAATTATAAATTGGCAAATTTTCAAATATGGCAACACTGAATAAGCGTCAAAATGTCATGCGCGCTGTGTCCGAGTGATTCGGGCCTTAGCTACAGAAAAGCGAGTATCGTTGTTTCTTTTTAGTCAATTAAGCGACGAGAATAGCAGAACGTTTACCTAATAGTAAGTGATACTCAATCATAACAACGTGGCGCTAATCAGGATGATGTACACTGCACATTGCGCTCGTCGGCCACTAGCCATAGCGTCATTCAATCCGGAACACAGTAATGTTAGCACATTAATGTTTGACGCTGTGGTGGTGTTTGACGGTCTCCGGCAGCATACAACTACCATCAGCAAACTATATATATTTCACACTATATATCTATATTTCACTGTAAATCCTTTAAAAGTTATTAAAATCGTAACAATCTATTATTAGTACAAATGGAGGATACAACAACAATACAGATCGAACGGCGGTATAAAAATTGTATTAAACTATTATTTCTTAACCATAACGTCCACGTGTTAAGATTTCACGAATTTTATGAGCTCTATCCTCCGATAAAAGAATGGACCCTCGCAGCAGTGGACGTATGAATTATAGTGTTTAACACCACGAGCCTTGTTCGTGCGGGCCCCCCGCCGGGTGGTGCTGTCCTGCGCCGCTCCGGAGCTTCGTCACCCCTAACCGGCCCCGCCGCTTTATTATAACCATATTATAAACTTGAACGTAAAGCCTAGCTTCTAGTGTTACAGGCCCTTAAAGTTTAATTACGCTTGTAAATAAATTAAATTATTAATAAATTTATGTTTGTTATTACGGAGAAATTTATTGATGGAAAGTACCGCTCGCTCACCGATATATTCCTTAAAGGCATGACAAAATTTTAGTTTACTGCCGAGGTTCATCATGCAACACAGTAACGACACAGTAATGAAACGTAATAGAATCTGCAATGGTTGCCATTTAAAACGCTCCTACCGGTGAATTGTTGTCGTTGATGATGGAGAGACCTATTTTCACCGGTGGACGTCTATCGATTGAAACGACGATGAAATCATTTTGATGGTGGTAAATCTCTCCTGGCGAAGACCAGTCTTGGTGGAAATCACTGCTGTTCCCATTGCAACCGATAAACAGTAGTATTACTGTAGCTAATGAAACTACTGCAGTAAGGAGACGTAACATCTCACGTCTCAAGGCGATATCTGGTCGCTTCGTTGAATATAAAAAATGAATATATATGAGATTTCCACCTCTGAAGACCACGATGTCTCTGGAATTTTTTTAAATTTGAGCGCCTTCGATCTAAACATTTTAATAGCCACAGATTATATTTACAGGTTTTCTTGTCCGATGTTATTTTTAACATATCAGTCTATGAGCGCTGCGATTAAGTAATAAACGTTATAATTTTGGACATAAAGTAACGGAACACCTCAATTTGGATCGTTTAACTTCATCGAAATTGCCGACGCATTAAACTTGACTATTGGCGGCGACCTCGTTCGTTTTTTTTTTTATTTATTTAAAATGGACTAACATCTGACCTGAATTTCACGTGGTGTTAAGTGATAATCATGCCGAAGAAAGTGGAGAGCTAACATCACAATTTTTTTATGTCTCACTGTTACCGAAAACCGTTTAGGTACGTACCACCGCAGCTTTTATTTCTGCCGTCAAATATTAGGATATAAATATTAGTGTTCCGGTTTGAAGGGTGTCGTAGCTAGTGAAATTACCGGGGTAATGAGACTTAACGTTATATGTCTCAAGGCAACGAATCGATTGTAGAGACAATATATATACATGAGAATTAAAGACATATTAGAGTCAGAATCTTTGTTATAAACTGTTTTTATTAATTAATATCAGAGGGGTCCCTTGCTGACTCGAGGATCATGGGAGCCAACGGAAAAGGAAGTTTCAGTATTAGTCATTTAAACGGTCGTCCCACACGAAGGTACTTTCTATCAGTACAGAATTCATTGTCTTTTACATCGATGCACTTCAATGACTGAGACTACGATTTTTCAAAGATTTTACATAATAATACAAAACTTTACCTACTGTCTGTATCAGTGGTGCCCAATCTTTTTTAGTTCACCTACCCTTTGTAAAACTTTTCATTTGTGATTTCTCTCCCCAGATAACATTATACCTACTCCTAAACAATATGTCTCGTTTCTCTTAAACTATATCTAATATTCATTCCAATCTGTAAATTACACAATTTAAACATTATATCATCATCAACCGGAAGACATCTAATACTAAACACAGTCCTCCCCCAAAGATCCCCACATCGATTAGGTAGGGATTGATATGGGTGGATTTGGACTAATACCCACCACGCCGGCCCAATGCGAGTTGGTGAGAGTCAGAGCTTCGTTTATTGAATAGCGGGATGTACCACCAAATGGTGAGGTTAGCTCTCAAGCGGAAACCCTTACACCCTTTAAACATTACATAATAAACGTCAAATAATGTTTATGTGAGTTAACTATTTTAACTTCTAAGTATTTCCGCTATTATCAATATAATTTTCATTTAACCCCTGTGGGATTCTTACCTCAGTTTGGGAATCTCTGGTCTACTATATAGATCATCTATATAGTCTCGTTGATGTAATCTGATACTACTACTTTAATATACTGTATTAAATACTTAAAAAACTACTGTATTTAAAGCTACATTACTTTTGAATAAAATTTAATAGATTATTCAAGTGTTCACATGGTTTCATCGATATAGAATTGTTGATTAACGGTAAATGTATAGTATAGTTGTAAATCAAAGTTTATATTTCTCTCGCAATGTTTATAAATCATTATCGTTGTGTGAAGTTTGAAAGAGGAGCCATATTTTATTTTTAATGTCCAGTAGTAGTGGCTTAGCGGTAAATCATAATGTTGCCGGCGCGGGAGAAAGCTCTCCGCTGTATCACATGGTAACACTGGCATAAGAGCATTGTATTAAATAGAATATTTTATTATCAATAACATTATCAGTAAAGATAATAAACTATGCTGTATATATTTCATGTTTACCTCATGTCCAACATATTTATGAACACAATGAACAAATTATAACTTGATTTTAAATATTATTATTATTGGGAATAATAATTTAACTTTTTATTTTTATCTTCTTATCTTAAGATAAATAAAGGTAAAAGCTAAATACTATCAGTCTTTTAAAACCGGATTGGAATTTTCTTTTTTATTATATCATATGACGCCGTAGATGTTAAATTAGCTTATAAGGGTGATAGTCAACGCGACAGGTCTGAAAAACCCTACCACCAACCAAACTCCTTTACACATGTCTCCAAAATCCCACCATGGAGGCAGTTAATCATACCTCCATACGTTGCGCTATTTTACAATTTACACCAGTTTACGTACAATATAATTTATGTATCTTAAGAGGGCAATATAATAGAGAACAAATTATTAAAAAAAAAAACGGAAAAATACTTTAAAATCGGTACGTGGACACAACTGTCGCGCATCACTAGTCCCGCGGCGCGTCCCTTTGATGCCGCCGCCGCGATGCGCCCACGCATACATTTGCAAAGAAAACGCATAATTTGTAGAGTTGCTATGATCTGATTCATGTAACTTACAGTAATTGATATTCATAACTGTTGCATAGTCATATTGTAATACGTAGTCGATCCATTTTAACTCTCTTCTATCTATTCTGCTTCTACTGACTCGAAATTAGAGTACTCCCCACTCCTTTATTTCCATTGTTGGACTTAAGTCTTCCACAAAGATCATCACACCGATCGGTCCTGATCGGAGGTTAATGGTGATCAATACGGTTGTTATATTTAACTAAAACGGCAGATGACATGACAGATAATGTAATGACATCTTTATTCTCGAAATTCTTTAATTATCTATTGATTAACTTTTTTTTGTTTATTTATTTAATTGAACTGAAAGGAGGATACGTTTGTCCTTGGATGTATGTAATTAATTGTTACTTAACAAAGATTTCTTAAAGTATTTCCTTATTAACCAGCTCTTCAGTATAATTACCAGTACCATTGGTTAGTAACAAATACAATCTAATCCAATAGCATAAATAGTTAATACTTTTTGAAATAAGTTTTATCAGATTTTTTTATGGTCATTTTTGCGCCGCAGTTTTATTGAAAACCATTGCAGCTTCATCGGACTCATCGCTCGCGGATCTGGTATTCGCGAGCTAAAATAATAATAAAAAGAAGAAAAGGACCTAAAAATAAAATTAAATTAAAATTAAAACAAAACTTTAAAGAAACACAAAATACAAACCTGTAACCACAACAAAAAAATTAAATATATACATATGTATGTAGATAGAGTAGTATGTAAAAGGGGGAGGAGAAAGGTGAGATAATATTGGATGCGGAAAGGTTGAAGAGTTGAATAGTGCTATAGGAGATATAACAGGGATTTAATTATATATATACATAGATAAATATACATAAGAATTTAAGATGCGCGTCGGATGGCGGCAATGACTATGAGGCCATTGGAGGAGAGTACCAGATTTACAGATGTTATATCCTCTGAGATTCTCAAATAAGATTATATTTTTTTTCTAGTAGTTTATTTAATATTGATCTGGTGAATGTGACATTAAAAGTTTATTTATGAGTATGAACCTTATGTTATTGTATCAAATTTAAAATGTGATGTAAACCCTACCATGGAAAGAATTTCCTGCTGCTAATAAAGCGTGATACAGTTACAACAAAAGCAATTACCTCAATGTCAAGGCTTGCGATTTTTTTTTTGCAATAGAATGTCACTGTCATATCGGATGGTAATGGTGCTGGTGCACGAGAAGGTGCGGAGCTGGTCTCGTTAAGAGATGTCGGATTAGTTGCGCGCGCGCACGCGAGCCCGCGCCGTAACGCGCCGTGAACGTATAACGACCCACTGAATACGAAACAACTGTGCCATTTTCAAATTGGCCGATATGGAGAATACTCCATGCTCTGACCACCTCGCACGGATTGGTGACCGTCCACGATTTGATGTATATGATGAAAAGCGATTTTATCGGTATTCGCGTGCTCTTCGGTAGTTATTGAGTTTCTTATAGCGCCTAGATATGCTGTCGGCGCTTCCTAATGTCACGGTCACACGTCTGGATATAGGTTCGGTTATCTCGTTAACCTGTGTGAAATTTATTTCGAGATGAAACTTTAACCGGTATTTATGGTTAACGAAATAGCATCAGCAGCTCATCAGAATTCAAAATCTACCCTGTATCCTGATCTATTTTAGCCTGATATTAACCACCGTTTACAATCCTCATTACCCACGTCTATTTTAAGTGTTTTATACACGACACCACCCATGATCTCTGGAAGACTATGCTAACAGTTGTCCTAACTTCAATCATCAGGAAGAATCTACAGCTTTTTATATATTGTCCACAGATCGATCTGAGCAGGGTTACTGTCTCTCACAGTCTTGGTTAGGTTGTGTGATTAGTGTTTGTTTTAATTAGATTATTAATTGGATCCTAGCCGGTAGAAGTACCTAAAAAAGAAGTTTAATAATTAAGATGACTTAAAGGCATCATGACCGGATTGCCGAGGAGCCGATATAGACGTTCACGTGATATTTAGTGATATGTCCACTCATAATAATCTGATGCTGGTTGGATTGATACAAACAACTCTATAATGTTGCCAAAATAGACATAAGGTGTTAAGTCTGATTACGTCAGTTATTTCACTAGCTATCACGCCCTTCAAGCCGGAACACATATTTAGACACTACTAGTTTGATAGCAGAAATAGGCGCGATGGTATCTGTACAGGCGGTCATCATCAGCATCAGCCGATAGACGTCCACTGAAAGACATAGGCCTCTCACAATAATCTCCACGTTTGTATGGGTTCACATGGAAGGATTTGAGCCATTTGTCACCACACTGGCTCAATGCGGGTTGGCGACAGCCAGAGCCTGTTGATTAGCAGAGTGCTCCACGAGTACGTGAGGTTGGCTTGCAGAAAAAATATCCACCAAAACCACCTAAACAGAATAGTAACGTAAAAGTTTTAGAGAGGGTACGGCACTCGCGAAACACTTAATATTTCTCGTCCGTTGCAGTTGCGGCCTAAATGCAATAACATTGTATTGCGATATATAAACCAATAGTGGAGGTGCGAATGCACTCCTCCGGCGACCGCAAGACCGATGGTGCAACTATAAAAGTTCAGCTCGGAGGGCCGACAAAGCGATACGATTTCCCAACGTTCCGCTCTCGTATTGCTCTCGCGGTGTTCTCGTTCGCTTTTATTGTGCGGCCGCTGTTACCGCGGTAAGCACTCCTACATATAGACGACCTACCTTTTTATTACCTCATTCAATAATACGCTGAAGGAAAAAAGTTATATAAAAAAAAACTTTTGATTTTATACATAAACTATATCAATTAGTTCATTAAATACGCTATTTCATATACTTCTGTTCAAGGGAATACATTTCTAGTATATTTATAACTTTTCAGTGGATAGAAGTTAATTCTCGAAATTTTATTTTCTGTGATTTAGTATCATCAGTCGATAGACGTCCAGTGCTGGACATAGGCCTCCCGAAAGATGTACACATCGATCGGTCCTGCGCTGCTCGCATCTAGCGGCTTTCCACGATCTTCAACAGATAGTAAGCAGAGCCTCCGACCCCGCCGGTCACTAAGGGCAGTCGTTTGTAGGGTTCGTAAGAGGTTCCGTACAACTTACTCGACCAATGCCAACCTCACCTGCTCGTGGTGCTCCCTGCAAATCAACAAACGAGGCTTTGAAGCCCGTCAACACGCGTGGTGAGAAATGGCCCAAATCCTCCCATATTTTCGGTAGTTTATATAGTCGTAATTGCTTTTTTTTTATTCGATGAAGCGAGGAGATGGGCAAGACCACCTGATGGTAAATGCAACGGAAGCCCATAACAACGTGGCGGTAGTTAGGATAATATACACCTTGTGCTCGTCTAATGAAACCATAATATGTGGAGTTTCATTACCGCAGTAATTTCACTAGCTACAGAGCCCTTCAAACCGGAACACAGTTATGTTTACACTGAAAACAAATAAATATTAAAAAAAAACTATTATTATCCTTGATTAATTTAAACTATTACTTATGTTCAATTTATTTTCATATATCAATAAAGTTTTACATCATTAGCAGACAGGCGCCCACTGCTGGACAAAGACCTTTTTTATGTACGTTTAAGTGTGGAGACTAGCAAGATGTTCACCTGATGGTAAGTTATACGCTTGCCTACAGCGTTGAGGTACTATGTAGGATGATATATACTGAACCACATTGTGCTCGTCGCTTTAAGACGTAAAATGTTAAGATTTGTTAAATTTTACAGCCTCTACCAAGGATCACTTCGCTGCTCGCATCCAGCGGTTTCCAGCAACCTTCACCAGATCGCCAGTCCATGTTGTTGAGAGCCATTATATTATTATTTAAGTGAGATAATTCTTCTTGTCCAGGTTTGGTTCCAAAACAAGCGTTCAAAAGAGCGCCGACTCAAGCAGCTGACGTCTATGGGCCGAGGTCCTTTCTTCGGCTCCTCGCGCAAGATGCGGGGCTTCCCCATGAACCTGTCGCCGGGTGGGCTTGAAGAGGGCCCACCGGGGTTTCCTTACTTCGCGACAGCAGATGGCAAGTTCGAGTTTGGCTATGGCCCGCCGTTCCACCATGACGCGCCGTTCTTCCACCCACCACCGGCCATGCCGTTTAATCAGCCAGGTTGGTATACTAAAGTTGGAACTAATTAAATTATTTTTTATATATCTCTCATATAAAAAGTTTTTTTAAGTTTAAAACGTATAGAATAAGTAGTAAACAGCTTCCGTAATGTTCCCACTTCACTTACTCTGCCGCTGGTCAAGGGCGGGTGCGTGGATGTGACACGTTCTCCAAGGCTATTGTTCATCCAACTTGTCGATTTCCTCCAGATATCATCATACCTATTACTAAGCAATCTTATATATAATACGATTTTTTCTTCTCGCTAATCACATGTATAATAGATATCTGCCTCAATATTACTGATTTAATTTCCATACCTAGATAGTTCAGACTCAGGGTGGACGTTAAAGATGAGGTGGTCTTCTCTATGTCGTATCACAGCGACGGTGGCGCGAGAGGATTACGGCACTCCCTGGGATGTGCTTAGACGTAGTTGGGACGATACACAGAACCACATTGTCCTCGTCTCCTTGAGACGTGAAATGCTAAGTCTGTTTACCCCAGCAATTTCACTAGCTACAACGCTCTTCAAACCGGAACACAATAATATCTACTACATTACTGTTTGGCTGCAGAAATAAACACTGCGGTCATATCTATCTAGACCGTTTCCCGTAATAGACACTTACCACCATAATAGCAAAAATATTGTATAACATCTGTTCCCCGACCACTTTGCTGACCATAACACCCCCGCAACTCCTTTTAGGGAAGTAATTTTTTAAAATTCCATTCTTACCTGATCTATAAATGGCAGAAGCTATATCTGTACCAAATGTTATGTGTTCACATCTAATAGTTTCGGAGAGCTCGTGAAGAGTCAATGAATCTCTGGATATCTCCAATATATATATGAATGTTGTATGACGGAGGGTTGTCGCATGCACCAGGCGCATATTAACGGGAGCAGGTCGTTTCGCAGGCGGCATGGAGTCGCTGCCCGGCGGCGAGTTCCCCGAACAGTTCCCGCCGCCGGACCACCTCGTGCTGCCGCGACCTTCGTCCCCCGAGTTCACCTTCGGCGACGCCCCGCCGCCCTTGCACCCCGAGGGTCTCGTCTGGTAGCTGAAGCCGGAGCCGCGGGACTTCCACGACTGATGCGGCTCAACGGTATACAAAGTGGACTTTTCTAACAGTGTACTTATATGAAACGATGCGACTTTCTCACCAATTTTGAATATTGTGAATCGATTCAATTTTTTTTTCTGAAGACAGTGTAGTGAATATTCAGAGACATTCCGGACCTTCAGCGTGTTTTAATTTTTATATAAATTAATGAAATCTGATACAGTTAGTTAAAATGTTCATATAAAATAAAATTATATGTAATCTTCGAGATGTTGTTTAATGTGAGGAAATGTTATTTATGTGTTAATAACAAATTAACTTAACTCGTGTGGTAATTGTACTTAATGGTTATCCATTAATTTCATAATATACTTTATGTGTTAATACTAAGTGTATAGTGTACAGAAACGGATTTCTATAACATCATCTTTCCGTCAGAGGATTCATTTATAATAATTTATTTACATATAGAATAATTGTTTTTTTGGTTCCTATTTTAAGGTAGACGTGTAATGCATTTTTATGTATTTATTATTAATTTTTAAATTAGCACTATTAATATAAGATAAATATAAAATCTCCAATTGTAAATGATATGAGAAAGTCTTGAAAAGGTTTTATCGGTGTATATAAACTGTGTAAATAAACTGTAGCCTGTAAACAATTTGGATACAGGTCTCTCTCCTATAGTGAGGTAAAATGTAAATAGGCGGGGTAACAGATGTAACATATATATATATATATATACATATATATAATAGTTGTAAACGATATTAACATACTAGATAACTTGTAATAGTTAAGTTAACGAGTTATATCAACTTAGTTTCAATTCTTTTCATTTACTCTCGTAGTATATTGTGTAGTTACAGTTTTAACTATTCCACAGATAATTAAATGAAAGCTTTTAAATGATACATTGTAAACTGTCACGATTTTAATTTTCCTAACGTATTTCCGAGGGTAGTTTGTTTTTTTTTTGTGAAACTTAAATATTTTTATATTGTAGTCACGAAACGATTAAAATAACGCACACGTTTATAGTAGCAGTGAATAATTATTTCATACAACAAACTATATTTTTTTTTTATTGTATTTCCTTATAATATTTATTATATTGGACTTGCAATATATGAGTAATAGATTTATAAATTAATATTTATTTTAATATAAATAAAATCATTAATAATAGATTTTCCAATTTAATATAAACTTTTGTAGCTTTATAGCGATATTCTGTTGTGGTTCCGCATTGTGTGTGTGTATATACTCTAATATATCATAATTATTCTCAATTAAAAGATGGAAATGTTTTAAAACCGGATGTATTTAGTATGTGCTATAAATTAATTGTTAATAACCAGTGCATACTGTTGTCTATCTGTATTTAGTAAATAAAAATATAATGGAATTGTCTGTAAGAGTAAACTCTATTCGATTATGTACGTCATTTCATTTTCAACTTGACCATAACTTAAATAAAAACTCTACATAAAAAGTTATTACTAATGCAACATATAGAACCTTATAACATGTAGTTTTACTGGTGGTAAGTATCTATTTCCGGAAACCATATAAGTAAGCGCCACCGCAGTTCCTATTCCTGCTGCCAAACAGGTCTGTGCCAACGTTACTGTGTTCCAATTTGAAGGGCTCTGTAGCTAGTGTAATTACTGGGGTAACGAGGCTCAACACCTTATGTCTCAGGCGACAAGCTCAATGTGATGCAATGTATAATGATCTTCTTTTTTGGTTTCGGAGGAAATCTTCGAACATACCCTACTGCTGGGGGGAAGTCATGGTTATGTGAGATTCTTACTAAAACCTTCTCAGTGGTCTGCATCTGTGCATTTGGAGACGCTCCGGGATCTCTTACAGAACGCATCGGTGCCTCTCTACACTTTGGATTAACATGTCTCCGAGGAGGGGCCAAACCTTTCCATGTAAGTTCGCTTATTGAGCGATAAGGGATCCCACCCTCAAGGTCGGTGAAACTCCGAGACCCTTTTAATCACTTTCTACGACAAGCAGGGCTTACCTTAGTCCTATTTTTACTAGTCCTAGACTACAGAGCTGAGGGTATAACCTAACTAACGTTACGCCGATATAAGCGTCCATATCACTTACCATCAGGTGATTACTCCGCTCGTTTCGTAATATAAAAAAATACGAAAGCATACCTTCAAGTGAAATACGATAGACCGGATGTGTCATCGAATAACAGACGAAGCTTCCTCTTAAACAAAAGTTTATTAGAATTGAAAAATAAAGTAAAGTACTACGACGATTGTAGAAACAACCTTTTTAAAAAAAGATTGAAGGAGCGAGGCTTTTGATTAAGAGAAGATAAATAATGTACCAAAGCCTAGCCACCAGATGGTGACACAAACAACTTCTATACAGCAACAACCAATAGACAGCAAAATAGACTACCTTTGTATACATCTTACCATCAGGTAATGTGATGAGATTTGAAGACGTTACTTGCCAAGTTAATATATACCAGCACAATAGTAAAATATACAAGAGGAATTCTTTATAAGATAGTATAGATTATACCTAATATTCTCAGGCTATTAAGGATAGGACTAAGGTAAGCCCTCCCTGTCGTAGAAGGCGACTAAACGGGTTTTCGGGTTCGTGGACTTTGAAGGTCCCCTTATTGTCCACTAATGGAGCCCGAGGTGAACGACAAGTATGAAGTGGTCTAACGCTTGTCATATCAAAGCGAGGGTGCCGAGGAGGGCTACCTTCTCTGGGACTTGGTTTAGGCGTAGAGCTGGGAGGCACCGGTGCGTTCCGTAGGAGATCCCGATATCTCACACAATTCACTGATGGTGACCGCCGAGGTGGTTTTATTAGGTAAAAATCCCACGTAACCTTGTCTGCCCCCAAGAAGCAAGGTATCTTTTTAGAAGATTTCTCCTTCGATAACGAAAAAAGATGTAGATTTATATGAATATTATTGTGTAATGACGTCGCATTATAACCAGATATTAATCTATATATCCTCATAACTCCATCCGCGAATGATACACGAACCTTGAAGTTAAGAGTTATAGCATTCAGACATGCAAAAAACTATGCAACGTTCAATTTAACAGTGACCGCTAATAAATTCTGTTCTTACTGACTTTAATCACAATTTGCCATTGACATTAAAAGGAAGTTCCTGTTAGCGTTATGGAATCTACTTCTAAGCTTTTCCCGCTGAATTAGGTGATCTCTTTTAATTAAACGAAGTGATGAGACGAGCGCGACGTTTACTTGATAGTAAACAAAACGCTTAACAACGTGGCGTTAGTTAAGATGGTATTCGTACCACCAAGTTGCGCTCGTCGCCTACGACATAAGATATTGAGTCTCATTACCCCAGTAATTAAGTGTAAGTAAAAAAGCAACAGCGCCATTCAAATTGGAACACAGTAACATCTGCACAGTACTGTTTGACAGAAGAAATAAGTGCAGCGGCGGTGGTACCTAGCTAAACTACCGCTGGCGACAAGGACCTGCCACCAGTAGATTAAAGGAACTGTATCGTCTGTGATCTATGTATTGATTTGACAATATGAATAACAACCCATTTTAAAAATGAAGTTTCCGTCCAACATTTAATGTAAAGTATCTATCGAAACTACTCCAATTAGTCAACTAAACACAATATAGTAATGAGACATCAAACGAGTAGACCGACTGTGTCTGATGCATGTTTGTTAGTGTATGGGTAGCTATTTTGGTTAAGAACAGCTCTGAAGATGGAATCACTATAGTCTATAAAATACAAGAGTCCTTCTTTTCTGCATCTTCACGACTGCAGGTAGGTTAGAGGATAATTCAACATTCAGTACAAAGATTTTTATTATTGATTAGTCTCTCTTGCCAAAAACGTACTTATAGATAACACCGCACATATTTTTATTTCCAAGCAGTAATATATTTTTACTGGTGGTAAGTCTCTGTTGCCCGATATTGTCTATGTGGGTACCGGTGTTCCACCGCAGCACCTATTTTTGCTGCCGAACAGTAGTGTGGAAACATTACTGTGTTGCAGTTTAAAGATCGCTTTAGTTAATGTAATTACTAGGGTAGCGAGACTCAACATCTTATATTCCAGACGACAAGCGTAACGCGGTGCAGTGTATATCATCCTGACTATCGCCACGTTGTTCTGGGCAGGTATCATCAGGTGAACATTCCACTAGTCTCGTCACTTAAGTGACTAAAAAATATTTACAAAAAACACTGTTTAAGTTTTAAAGAGCAGTATGTATCAAAATTCCAGGGGTAGAGATAGTTAACAATGAACCCCACAATGCGACCCATGGAATATTGTGTTGTGTAAACATGTTCACTGACATGCCATCATTGTATATATATCTTACTCATCATCAGGAGAACGTCAGATGTCATCACTTCCCTCGTCGCTTTTTACAGAACAAAATTTGATATGAACTAGAGAGCTTAAATTTAAATAAACTGTTTCCGCGGTGTAGTGTCTTATCGCCTTATAACACTGAGATCACTGGTTTAATTCCCTGATCCCTTGTTGTGGAGTCACCACCAAGCTGGTTAACTCCTAGCAACACAACACACCACCAGTATTAAAGGTCAATACGACAGTGTCAATATAACATTTGTTAGTTATATAATCAACTTGGACAAAAACAAGGCAATGAAATGAAAATTAACTATTACTTGTAAACGTTTGATGCGGAATGTCTCATAACTGGCGGCATCAGGAGCACCACACCCTCGTGCCGCATAAAGGTAAATTGGAATTGGGAGAAGGGCGAGGAGCACGTGGTACTTCACACGATCGAATTAACCATGCGGTCGCACGATGGCTCGCCCTTAATTGAATGCGGTGTTTGGTTATAATCAGCGCGTGTGGGTTTACACGAGGAGGCGCAGCACAGGTGCTGACACAGGCATTAACTTTACTACCTTACTACTTTTTTTTTTATTAAACCAAGCGACGAGACAAGCGGGATGTTTTCCTGATGTTAAGTAATACCTCCGCGCGTGACAACGTGATGCTACTTAGGCTGTTATATATTGCATCACTTTGTGATCGTCGCCTGGAGACAAGATGACGAGTCTCATTACCCCAGTAAAGATACTAGCTACAGCGCCCTTCAAATCTGAACACAATAATGTTTGCACACTACTGTTTGTTGGCGGAAATAGGTGCTGCGGCGGTACCTATCTAAACGATCTCCAGCGATGGAAATCTATTACCAGTGAATACTTTGTGATCATGAAGTGCCTTCTTCAAACTATTTTCGCGATTAAGAAAACTAAACCGTTCTACATCTAAGTTATTAAGTAATGATAATTAACATAAATCTATGCCTTTATAACATCAAGTATTTCTTCAGCTGCCCACTAGGTGCACGATTTTCGCTTTCCTGGCCGTAACACTCCTGCAACTTCCTTTGGAAAAAGAATTTCGTAAAATCTGAACCTTTTAAAAGGAACCATTTTCGGTAAAAGGAATATTCTTACTAAATTTCAAGTTTCCAAGCCTTATGGGTTCGGAGATACCGCGGTGAGCCTCTATATAGGTAGAAATTTCTTACATATATATAAAATATGGTGTTTTTATTGACATTCTTTATTGAAGTTTTATGAAATATAGCCT